>CM044438.1:11138682-11249353 GCA_024363595.1 Xenopus borealis
GCAAGTTCGCGAATATGTTCGCGAACATTTTTGCCGCGGTTCGCGCCATCCCTAATAGTTAGTTTGCAAATGTTTTTCCTCACTAATTTTTCCATGAAAACAGGACAGATTTGCTCATCACTAGATGTAATTTATAAAATAATGATTCATCTGAGTTACTGCTAGTGACAGGCGAATTTGTCTTGTTCGCGTAAAATTCTCAAAACACATTTTGACGACTGCAACGATTTTTATACACGCGCCTATTTTGTCCAAATGCATTAAAGTCAATGGGTGTAAATTTTTATGCGCATGACTATTCTGACACGCACTAAATAATTTTTGACATGGCGGATTTTCGCTACAGTTTTGCAAATTCGCATCTGGAGAATTTATCCGTCCATCACTGGTTACTGCACTAGTTTCCTGTTTTATTACAGAGACATTTTGTGAAGTTAGTTAGAACCATTACCGATGTTAACCTGAAAATTGTTCTCTTACCATTCAGTTATACCTACTCCCTAAAGTTGCTAAACAGAAATACATAATTTATATTTAAGTGCTACATAGCTAAGTACTTCTTTGTAATGCCGGTCAAAGACTGATAATTAAAATGATAATGCATGTGGATTTTGATTTCATTCAGTACCAAAGAGAGTCCAGAGTTCTGTTTCCAGGGGATTAACAAGCACAGTAGTTCTTGCATGTTAATTATCAGTGTGATTCCCTTATCATTATGAGCACAGCGTGTTTCTTATCAGAGCAGAGATTCACAGACTCTTATTTCAATGCAGGCTGATCATAAGTAGTGTCTTAGTGATTGTGTAATGCTGTTTACTTTTATCAGTGTATGTAGATATAACAGCTACACGGTCCTTGTCTGAGTGAGGATAAATGGCTCTGTATCTCACGTGCTACATATAGGTTCTGCCGCAAAAATATTCCCACAGATAGGGGCATATGCTATCATAATCATTGCCTTTTATTAATATTGTGCCAGGGAATCATGTAGTAAATTAGCACTTAGCAAAAATGATACTAAAAAGTGTATTTATAAGACTTGTATTTGTGTCTTGAATAAAGCCATTTATTTGGTCAATGTCAGATGGGGTAATTTTTTATGTGAAACCACCTCCTGCACCACAATAAAGAGCAAGGGGTAACCCTGTGATAATTCTACCTAGAGTGCCATTGTTGTCCGTTCACAACCACCTCCTGTATTGCCAAGCATCTGAATTGTTTCATGTAAGCTGCTCCAGGATCATAATCTTTCAAAAATGTGGAAGGTAGCATTTTTGTGCAAATACATATATATATACAAATTTGATATTAGGGCGAACTGCAAATCCTTTATAAAAGATTCACCTGAATACTGAACCAAATCCAAAACCTAATTTGCATATGCAAATTAGGCCTAGGAAGGGTTAAAGAGAACATCGCAATAAAATCACATGGTTTTAAGGATTTGGATTTAGTTTGGCCAGGTACTTTGATTCAGCCGAAGCCAGATTAAAAAGGGCTAATCCTGCCCAAATCCCAAACCAAATCCTGGATTTGTTGCATTCCTATTGTAAGTAATGGTTCTTGGGACATAAAGTAATTTTGTTTTCCATAGCAGGTAGTACACAGGTTCTCTGGAAAGATGTCCATTTTATTCCTCCTAAAGGATATAGCCAAGGATCAATCATGCTAGAGTATAAACCATAAAAGCTTACAAGCACAAATGAAATTAACACTAGACACATTTCCAACCGAGATGAAGCAGAATAAAATAACGATACTTCTTTATCAAAGAACATTGAATTAAATATGTCTGTCTATTGTAGAACCACATCTGTTCCTTCCTTAGGAATAAAAAAACGGGTCTGTTTCATTAGACGAAAGGCAATTTTCATCTCCTAGGTTAAGTTGTTTTATAATATTCCATTACAGAATTAAATAAACAGTATATAATGTTTGCATGAAAATATTTCAGCACTTGGTTTATTGTTTTTAGTTTTGACATAAATGCTACAGTTGGTGGAAATCACATTTGAAGAGGCAAGACCTTCTTTCAAGGTTTTTTCTGCATGATACACAATGGAACGTCCAATGATGAAAGAATTAATTAAACAAAAGTCATAACATTTCCCACAAGTCTAGTAACCCATAGCAACTAAGCAACTGGCAGTAATTTGTTGGGAAACAAACATTTAATTGGGTGGTGGTGGCTACTACACCTAGCGCAAACCTTCAGACTTCTCTTTTCATGGGCCTCTCCTATGGGGATTATTAAACTCACCCCTAGTGATGGGCGAATCTACCCCGTTTCACTTTGCCGAAAAATTTTTGAATTTCCAGCAAAATCCATGAATTGGCGAAAAAATACGCGAAACGAGTAGTGGCACATTTTCGTTGCGTCGCATCGTTTTCGATGCGCGTTGCGTCGTTTTCATTGCGTCATTTTTGACGCGCGTCGCAAATTTAATTGCCAATGGTGATTCGCGGGAATTCGCCCCTGGCGAATAAATTCGCCCATCACTACTCACCCCCTATTTCTAAAATATAAATATGGCAGATCTCACTGACATAAAAATGCCATTATAAAGGCCATAGAGTTGGAAGGTTATATCATAAATTCTTACATTAGGGGTGGCTTTTTTTTTTTTTATAATACACCAACTTCAGCAGATCTCTTTATGATCCCAGAACACATATATCTCAACACAAAATTTACCTTTGTCCAGTCTACAGCACAGTAAATAACGTACACAAATCTCTGATGGGTTGCTATGGGTTACAGCACATACATTTCCCGCCTGGCATTAGTAAATTATCTTGAATGAGTCACCAGACTCAAATAACACCACCAAGTACTGATTATCTCTGATGGCATCACTAAGCGCCATCAATAAGGGTACATTTTTACAGGTTATTTATGATATGAAGAGTAATCTCTGGGTAATATTGCAAATATTTTATTGCACATAAAATTTCTTACTTATGTATTGCGGCTCATAAAAATAACCTTGATCTTTGATCATTTGACAATCAAGTGATATTTGACACTATTCCTTATTTTAATCACATTGACTTACTGTATGATTATAATAAGCCCAAGGGTAATGTCATATAGATATTCTTTATACATACCCACAAATATAGCAGTTCCTACATTTGCTCATAAATTTGGAAACTGATAGGAAATCTCTTGACAATGTTAAACAGAATATAAAATCCATTATATAATCATATTCAGCAATTGCTTACTAGAGAACACAATTATCAAAATCTGTATTCACTGGGCCATTAATTATTTTTTAGTATTTTTTCATTTTATGCCATTTTTGTCCTAAAATATAATGCACGTTTTTAATATAATGTAATCATTTATAAAACATATGTCCTAGAAATTCAGTTTCCTCTGTCTCTGTTTAAGCATTGTCCCAAATTTTAAAAATTTAAAAAAAATGTGGAAACTGACATTTTTTGTACATTTGCACCCTGCCCTGCACATTATAGAATAGACACAGGTCTAATTGCTCAAATGAATCATAAAGATCTTCATCTGCCCCATGAAAATCCTTGCAAGTAGGGTTCTGTCCTCTACCTGCCCCCTAACTTGTGAATTATTCTTTTGTGCAAGCTAGTGAGTAGTGATGGGCGAATTTATTCGCCAGAGGCGAATAAATTCGCGAAACGCCAGCGAAAATTAGCCAAAAAAATTTGCCGAAAAAAACGAGTTGAGCGTCGTTTTTGACACGACGCAACAAAAATGACGTGCGTCGTAAACGACGCAACGAATACGACGTCAAAAGTGCGACTCGTTTCGTTTCGCTAATTTTTTCGCCGATATTTCATTTTGTAATATGCATTTTTGGCCAAAACAGTGTAAAAAATATTCCATTAACATTATCATTTATAGTGTTTTCAAATTTGTTCCCTTTCACCCTACACAAAGGTCTGGTACATCTACCTTCAGAAAGTGTAATAAAAGTAAAAAGCATGGAAACATTTATAGTAGGAGTAGTAGTTTCTTTACTCCAATTTTGCCCAGTACCCACATATCCTATGATCCTCACTGGATCATAATAAAATGTTGCATACAAAACTCTTATCGGTCCATATACTTCTATGTTTTTTGTATGATCACCATCCAGTATCTGTATCCCTAGGGGTCGGACAAAGACAGTTGGAAAGTCTGTTTATCCTAGACCAGGAATAGTGATGGGTGAATCTATCCCGTTTTGCTTCGCTGAAATTGGCTAAAAAATGTGCAAAACGAGTTGCAATTTCCCAGCAAATTTTCGGCAGGCTAATTTTTGCTGGCGTTTAACAAATTTATTCGCCTTTGGCGAATTGCGGGAATTCGGCGCAAATTCGCGCCTGGTGAATAAATTCGCTCATCACTAACCAGGAACCCTCCTGAGGATTCTCAGAGCAAATGAGATTGCGGCAGAGAGGAATATGAAACATAGTGGAGCAGTGATCACACAAAAGCAGTCGGAGGGAAACGGAGCTGGGATTGAAGATGTTTTTTGCAACATTTTATTAGGATCCTATGAATGCATTTGAGATGTGGGGATTGGGCAAAATTTATGTAGGTAAATTACTGCTCTTACAAAAGTTTCCCTGCTTTGTTTTTTTTTTTTATGTATTTGGTAGAGGGCAGAGAGGAAGTACTCCATTAAGGAAGTCACAGAGCAGAGGGAGAAAGAGATTAAGGGGCAGATTTACAAAATCCACGTGAATAATTCGAAGTTTGATTGAATTTAATATAAATTCGAATCTTCGAATATGCAAATTTGACCATCGAATATTCAAATTCAAATGATTCGAATAAAATTTTATTCGAATATTCGATGGTCGAATAACTTCCCCTTTAAATTTTTATTTGACCACCTACTTTTGCCAGGATCAAGCTACCAAATTGGGAATCATTAGATGAGATTGACTAAAAAAAAATCGTTCGATCAATCGAATTGCGGTAAAATCCACTATCGACTATCAAATTCGAAGGATTTTACTTCCCCACTATTCCCATGGTTGAATTTTTAAATTCGAAATTCGACCATTAGTAAATGTGCCCCTAAGTGTTGCCATTGATTAACCCTGATTCGGGAGAGCCACAGGTTAATATTTTGTATATTTTGTATATCTTCACATGTAGAGTGTTGACAAGATTTATGGTGATTTAAAAACAGAATATGTGCCATAGGCCTTAAAGAAACCATGCTATCTGTAGGAGAGCAGCAAATAAATAAATTAATAAACATGGAAAAGTCCAAAATTTACATACAAATAATGTTCCCTTGTTTTTCATCTGCCATACTGACTCTTAAGGTCATGACAGTATGTTTGAGGAGATTTAGCACAGGCAACAAAACCTCAACAAAATACCCTTTATTGGTATGGTCTGAATGTCAAAAAATATTTACATAATTTTTTTACCAGCTGAGATTCCAACTGAATTCAATGTAAACCTATTTTTGTACCTTTCACCACCCATACTGGAGGATAGCATCGCATAGGCAACATCTGCCCTCACACAGATGCTTTTAAAGGACAAGGAAAGCTACCGAAGCAGTTTATTGCCAATAGATTAGCCACAATAGTATAAGCTATAACACTATATTTATTCTGCAAAAACGCTTTACAGCTCTAGACACTGTATCTGTTTGTTTAGGATAGCAGCTGCCATATTGGCTTGGTGTGACATCACTTCTTCCCTGAATCTTTCCCTGCTCGGTTAGAGCTCTGGGCTCAAATTACAGCAGGGGGGAGGTAGGGGTAGAGTGAGAGAGGAGCAAACTCAGTATGCTCAGGCCCTAGCCCTGGAGGTTTAAGATGAAAACAGGAAGTCTGATACAGAAGCCCATGTGTACAAAATAGAAGGCAAGAAACGCTGTATTTCTTTTGACAGAGGACTCTCAGCAGCATTACTTGTACATTACTTGAGGCATTTATATGGAGCTTTCTGATAAAGCTTATTTAATTTTAGTCTTTCCTTCTGCTTTGACTGGTAGGTGTAAATCTCATATGAGCTTTACAGCATGTGACAATGTTGCACAGCAATAATAGTATGATTGAAGCTTTAGTATCTACTTTCATAAAGCCTTCCAAACATCAAGAAAAACACAACATTATTTGCACTTAGTAGTACTCTTGACCATTTCATAACTTACAGGCCAAAATTAATTTGAAGTGCATTACCAAGAATGCTCTGCACCTAGAGTTTTCTGGTTAATGGATCTTTCTGTAATATGGATCTTCATATCTTAAGGCTACTAGAAAATCATGTAAAAATAAATAAACTCAATAGGCTGGTTTTGCTTCCAATGAGGATTAGTTATATCTTAGTTTTGATCAAGTACAATCTACCCAGTTTTGCCTCGCCGAAAAATTTGCGAATTTCCATAATTTTCAATGCGTGCCGCATAGTTTTCGTTGCATTGCGCGGCTCGTTTTTTTGGGGAATTTTCGCCAGCGGCGAATCGCGGGAATTCGCAGCGAATTCGCCCCTGGCGAATAAATTCGCCCATCACTACTCTCTACATCAGTTCTGTCCAAGTTCTGTGATACCGAGGGCCAAGGTGCTCACTGCAGGGATAACACTTAGCACTCATATGTGAAATGAGTTGTCATATTAAGACATACCCTTAAATCTATACACCTCTTCCCCTGTGGATAACACAGCACCCCCAGCACATGATTGAACACCGTAGGGACCCCTAACAATAATAATTGAATTTAATTTCAAATGCTAACAAACCCCCAGGACAACTACCAGGCTTATGTGCCAAAGGCAGAGTATGTCACGCTGGAAGAGCAGGGCACACACAGGCAGAGTATGTCACACACAGGCAGAGCAGGGCATGCACAGGCAGAGTATGTCACACACAGGCAGAGCAGGGCATGCACAGGCAGCATACCTCACACACAGGCAGAGTATGGCACACATTGGCAGAGCAGGGCACACACAGGCAGAGTATGTCACGCACAGGCAGAGCAGGGCATGCACAGGCAGAGGAGGGCATGCACAGGCAGAGGAGGGCAAGCACTGGTAGAGCAGGGCACACGCAGAGTATGCCATGCACAGGCAGAGTAGGGCACACAAAGGCACAATATGTCACACACAGGCAGAGTATGTCACATACAGGCAGAGCAAGGCATGCACAGGCAGAGGAAGGCACGAACTGGCAGAGGAAGGCACACACAGGGAGCATAGGGAAGGCAGAACAGAGCAACAAAAAACCCATCAGGGTAAAATGTACTACATTCAGTGACAGTGCTGGTGCACCATTAGAATTTTATCTAAAGTGTGAACAGGTAAACAATGTGGGCAGTTTAGGTCTGGGTTAGGTGTGAACAGTACATGGCTTTAGGGGGTGAACAATAGAAGTGTCACAGGTGTGAACAATGCAGGGGGGTCATAGGCGTGAACAATATAGGGGATTAGTTTGAATTTGAGGTTTAAACAAAGCAGGGGCCAGTTAATCTCTGTAGTGAATATTTAAAATTACTCATTGTAAGCAGACACAACTGGTAGGTGAGGGCCACACAAGGGGGGTTCTATGGGCACCTTCCAGCAGTCCCTTTGGCATTTTCCAAAGTCTATATAATGCCAGGCCTGGTTGCATAAATAGACACAGTATTTTTGCAACAAAATAATGCAATTAGCATAATTTGTATTAAATAATTCAACAAAATCATGAGCAGCCAGGAAAGTAAAATTACAAGCCCCCAAAATAATAGACATTTGTGCTACAGGTTTCTCATTTCCAAGCCAGTGTATAAATATGCAGATAAAATGGAAAAACTTTCTTCTTGATATATCTCTTGGCAACTAAATTGCAGATTATGGTAAAGATAAAATGTATGCATACACTTGAAAAGCAAAGGCTTCTAACCTGGCTGGCTTTTCACACCTGACTCAGCAAGATGCTGAACTTTGCAAAGGAAATATTGTTCCGCAATGCATTGTACAGTGGACAGAGAGAGCGTTTTTCTGATTAATGGAATCAATAAAACCAGGGTAAGTGAAATAATTTAATTTATCATCAGTCTCTTGCATGTGTGTTTCCCCTACAGTAATAAGGCAAATGCAGGGGCCACAACACCATTTGTGGCTTATCCTGGCTGCCTATGATTCATATATAATAGGAGCTATTTCGATTACTTTATTTCTGTTTATTTATGGAGATGCTTATGTTGTATAAAAGAAAAGTTTAACTGTAAATATCTGTTCCTACTGCAGTATCCTTCTTTATTTAGTGTTCTGTAGGCTACAATGAGTTAATAGCTCTACATTAATGGGGTTCCTGTGAGAAAACACTGATTAGGGAATTGTATGAGTTAGAGTGTAATTATTATGGAACCTTAAAATTATACTGAACATAATGTTTTTGTCTGATGCAAGTACTAGGGAACTGCAAGACTAGCAAGAGAGGCTTCAATTCTCACTGAGCAAAAACTAAATAGATAAACAAGACAGGCAATGCAAATGCTGCTAGTAATGGTCAGGATTGACAAAGCAGGTAAAGCCCAAGGCATGTTAAAAAGAAAGGTTTAGCAGAAATCAGGTCAAAGTCAGGAACTGGCCAAAGTCTATCTGCTGAAACTCAGGTCATTGTTGTCCCGTTCTTGAGGGCTGTTGCTGGAAGCTGCCTGTAAAGACATTAATGATAATAAGTAGTTCAGATGCTTAATTTTTGCTCCACTTGTTGGGCACTGACAACTTCCTGTTGCACCCAAGCAGTCTCTGGCTTTCCAGTATTGGTGTGATGACATCAAGATCCAACTGCGGTGCCATCTTACAATCACCAGTGATGTGCAAAATGTATTCATCAGCCATGAAATTGTTGCAAAATTCTGCATATCTCCATGTGTAAATTTTTCTGCAAAGCTGCAGCAAAGATTAACACAGGAAAAGTTTGTAGAGGAAAACCGCCCATTGAAAAAAAATGTTCAATAACAACCACAACCACATCTTGAAAAATGTTAATAATGCCAATAGGATTATGAAGTTTATTGAATTCTAATATTCTGACAGACTGGGGAATATTCTGTTGTATATTATAAAATTAAGGACTAACCCTTAAAAGCTGTTTTAATCTTACTCCTAAAATCCATAACTCTCCTTAAAGCCCTTTTCTCTGTCTAATAATTCTTTGCAGTATGATCTGTAAGACTGAGGCTAGAAAATACCAATAGCCAGACTCCCCTTGCTAGAAATTTTCATTGCATCAACAGTTTTGTGATCAATTCTTTCATGGTTATAAGGAAGGCCCATGAATTACCCATAAAGTGAGTTATAGCATTTTTTGCCAGGTGGCATTTCTGTGCTCTAGGTATTGGACAACATCTCTTCTGTCATGTGGTGTTGCTTCTTAAAGTACCTTGAAAGGAAAACTATATCTACAGAACTGCTGTCATCAGTTTACCTATGGCTGGGCCTTGCCTGCTGCCTTGGCCATTTTCTGGGCCTTGGATTATGTGTCTGTGCAACCTGCATTGATCTGTACCTTCCTGCTGGATTTCAGATTTGCTTGCTGCCTTGATCCTTGGTGGCTCTATGATTGACTATGGTTTGTGCTGTTATTCGTATGTAGTATCCTTATTGGAATTAGAAAAGAGCTTTGGAGAGTACCAGTACCTGGATTGGCAGGCATAAATTAGTTACCACTAAGATAATTCATTAAAATGTGAGGTTGAGTCTCAGCAGACAAACTCTGGTGAATTTTCGCTAGCATTCATTTCTTCCTCTCGAAACTTTGCTAGCACTTTTGTGCTTGGTAATTTGAATGGAGCTGGTATATAAAAATGGTATGGACGTCTTTATTAGTAAGGTTGGTGCAAATGCTTTTTATAATACATGTCCAATGACCATAATAAAGACAAAAGAAATCCTAGACAAGAGCCCACCCTTAAACAAATGTGGCATACCCCTCAAATTTGTTTTTAAACATTGTTCACTCATGAATCTTTAATAGTTTGGACTTTCAAGGCAATTGCTTTAAAAAAAAAGAAAAGTTGCCATAATTTTTTGCAACTTTAATGTATTGCCAGCATACAGGATATGATGATTGAGGAAGATGTAGCTTAGTTTATCAGTTTGCCTGGTCTGAGGTTGCGAAGGAAACTCTGGCAAAACGGTTAACGTTCAATAAAACTTACATATCAGTGAATTTGCAGAGTAACGACTGTTCGCCAGTCCAAAAAGTCGCCTGGCAATAGAGTGCAAGCGAACTCTAGCAACAAATTATCACTAGCGGTGGCCACTTTGCCCTTTAGTGAATCTGCCCCTATGATATTCTCTTTGGATCCAATTAATGGCACCCATTTCAGTGCAAAATTATTGTTACAAAAGTTCACATCAATAGTTGGAGAAAAAAATTCTAGACAATAAGGTTGTTAATAAAGCAAATGTTTTTTTTGATTGTTCACTTGCTAACAAACAAATAATCTGAGAAAAAACATTGATTCATTGTGTTGCAGACTTTCCAGGGATTGCACGATGAACTAATGTGATCTTGGCTGTAGAACTGAACACTAAGCTGAATATGAATCATCAGAATACACATTGCATGTAATGTGTATCTGTACAAGAGGATTTTTCTAGAAACCAGATTTCCTATGGAAGATAATTACTCAGCTTTACATTTGCATTAAACAATATGAAGCTTGACAACTGGATATTGTGTAAAGATAATTAAGCTGTGATTTTCAATGTCAATATTTGATTTTGTTTTTAGAACAACCTTCTCTATCCCCCTTGATAGTCTTTTTTTATAAGACACAGTGAGTTCATGGTATTTAATTACAGGGATTGCAATTTTTTTTCTTTCAAATATTGACTTGTCTTTGAGGGACATGGGCGAGTTAGTTGTTACAATTCTTCTGAAGCTAGTCAATCATAATGTTTAATCCATTAAAAGATCATTCCAAGCCAAAGGCATTGATTCCTATAAGAGTTTATTAAGCTGCACCCCTACTCAATTCAGATTTGCCCTGGATTTGACCATGTAGGTTAAGGATACTTATAATTTATCTATTTCAATGTGATCTTCAAGAATTTGATATAGTATTTTTCCAAGTAATCAAACATGGATTGTAAATCAATTGCTTGTTGGGGTGATCTTAAGTTAAATGAAGTGCAACTAATTGCTCCTTGCTGAGAAATCCATGTTAATAAGAAGGAGCTGGACATTTGTTTCTTAGTAGGCAGGATCATGCTTGTGATATTTATTCCTGTACAGAATGTGTTGCCTAATCACATAGAGACTACAAAGCTTGCAAATTCTTTAAATAAACAGTACAGAGAACACCTACATACACCTTTGCTCAACATGAGCTTAAAAAGAATAGGAATTGTGTTTCACGCATACTATTTATTTCCATATTTTCCACATTTGTTTGCTATTATAAAGAATTAATAGAATTTGAGGGAGGTAGGGAAAAGCTCAATACACACAGGGCTTATCTGTGGACTGGTAATATGTTTTAATACATTATCGTCCTAAAATAATGACCCTACAGAATCATGAAACTAGGCAGCAAGTTGTAAAGTCAACTGTTTCATTGAAAACTGTTTCATTATTCAGCCCTCTTCATTGAACTCATATTGAAATAGTGTGTATGCTGCACCTTTAACAGAGACAACCTGGTGACTTTTCCTACTGGTATCATCTTACATCAAAAAATCTCCTGCGAGTTGGCCAAACATTACATTCCTAACCTTCAAGATATGACAGTTTATAAAACTCATGTCTACTGTTCGAAGCTTGCTGGCTTCTGCTTACTACTATACAGTATATTATACATTGCTAAGGATTAACATTAGACTGGCAGCAGAAAATACAAATTACAATAAATAATGCTTTCTCCCTTTGCATACAAATCCCATCAGTAGGCATCACTATTACCCTATTAACATATTATTTTGCATGAGAAGGCTCCTTTATATATAATAATATAGCACATGCCACCAATTGCTATATTAATCCTGAGAAAAACAACCGGGTTTTAGTTCATGGTGCGTGTAGGAAGACAACATAACAGTTTGTCATAAACAAAATGCTGAGATTCTGGTTTAGCAACATACTCTACGGGTTCAGAAAACTATATTTAATCAAGGACAAACAACGAGGTTGGTCGATAAAAATGCCATCATCTCCTTCAAATGCAAAATTTTAGTTGTGCATCTGCCAATCACTAGGTAGTGGTATATAAAATAAAAAGGCGGAAATAAATCGAATTCTATTGTGTTTATCAAAGTGATTGGTTGAGCAAAGTCATGTTTATGTAGTTGCAGATTATTTCTGCAGTTCTTGTCCTGATAAACACAATACACATTCCATCCAGGGGACAAAGTCAAGGGATCATCTCAACAAACTGCATAAACAGATACAGTGACCGAACACCTTTTTCAGAGCCAATGTCGGACTGGGATGCCAAGGGCCCACTTTCAAAATTCTTATTCCTCCTCTACTCACTCAGCCTCTTTATTCTCCTTTATATCTATTACTATATCCATTACTAAGCATTTTTTCCCATAAAGAAATAGGGAATAACCATGAAATAGGTTAGTAGCAAGAGGTCCCACTGACACCTTGGCCCACCGGGAGTTTTCCTTGTATCCTGGTGGGCCAGTCCGACACTGTTCAGATCTGGTAAATTATCTTTGGCGGTGGTTTGGAATAGTGCAGGCCAATTCACCATCTTGCTCCACTGCACTTGCATTTCATAATAGGAACTGTTCACACGTTGCCAATCCCTCATCATATCAAAACATGAGACATGTAGGGGCATATTTGTGTAAATGATTCGAAATTCGATCAAATTTTCAAAAAGGTTTGAATTCAAATTTTAAAATTTTTGTGGCCACTTCAAATTTGAGGGTCGAATTTGAGCCTTATTAAATCTGCCCCCTAGTGTTATATAAAGAAAGAAAAGACAAAGAAAGATAGCTAGTGTGAAATATGTAACAAGTGAAATATTTTCTTTAGTGCCAAAAAGGTGCTTTGCATAAAAAAGCTGTTTGTTTAAAGCTTGTGTATCTACCCCATTCCAATATAATGCCTGCTAATCTAATTAATATGCTGAAATGCCAGCATTTTTATTAAGTGAATTGCCATTTTAGTTTTACACGTTTCTCTATTTAAACCCGTACGGAAGTGAAAGTCAAAGTTTTGTAGTGCTATGGATACTTGGGGGCACCTATTCTAGTTCCTTTCAATGGTAAAGCATGGCTACATGTGAATTCTCACCTCAGGTAGGCAGGGCCAGATTTACATAGCAGGTGCCCCTAGGCCCACTGTCTTTTGTCGCCCCTGTCCCCAACCTATTACTATCTCAAATTTTCATCATCGGGACAGAGCAATGGAAATTGGCACATGTGAAATTTTAATTTATGAACCAATGTGGATGTGTTTGGGCAGCATGCCACCCCCTAAAATCCTGCAGCTCTAGGCCCGGGCCTAGGTGTCCTCTCCACAAATCCAGGCCTACAGGTAGATATATTAGAGGAAGATATATTAGAGGAAGGTCTGCAGGATGTACACACTATGGGGAGCATCCCACTGAAGATGAACCTATGCATGATAATGCAGAAGATAACCTAATGAAGGCTTGCTTGGAGTGCAAAGTATAAAAAAATATTTTGTGTTTTGGGAGATTGCATGTACAAATAATTTCATGAAACTAGCTGGAAAAGTCAGGGTGGGGCGATTGGCCCTTCTGTGGACACCCATGCCTAGTACACCAGATTCCTCAAAGGGTTTTCCAAGCAATTGCAGTAAGATTCACCTAAGTCTTACAGTATCTACTTGCCAAATGGTTAGTTGCCCCTGGGGGAACTACAGAAAGTCCTTCAGTTGAGGCTACCCAACCCGAACACTCTTCAGTTGAGCAAAAAGTTGCTCATACTAGCTACCCCTATCTAAAACTCCTATAGCAGGTGCTATTCTGTCACTATTTCATTTATGGAGTATCATATCCCGGACTTCCCTAAGGTTACTTCAGACCAAATCTTCTACTTTCCAGCAGCATCCAATTTTCATTCAGAGGAATCCAGAGAGACAGAGCATGTATCCCACCTCCTTATGGAGGAACTACAGTCACAACCATTGGGCCTATGAGAACTCAATCCTCACCCAAGGCATAATGTAAGTACCAAAACTGAGAAAGCAAAAACACTGGAATAAAATTAATTTAAAGATACTGGATAGTAGGATGCATACAGAATGAGAAGATAAGAAAGAAAGGGGATGGGGGCCAGAAATGAAAGAGACTCAAGATCATAGCAACTTAAAAAGGGAACACCTCAATAGAAAATAATACAACATAAGCAATGGAAGAACCAGGTTTCTAATGCTAGTGTACCTACAAGTGTAATATAAAATATAATGGTAAAATAAGGGCTCTGGGTCAGATATCAAAGCAAATATCTAGAATTAATTTATGACATACCAAACTGGAGCATGCTGGATCCACAGCAGTTCAATATTTTAGTTAATTGACAAGACTTTCCTGACTGTCAGACAGAAAAGTTTTAATGAGCTGGTACATTTATTAAAGTTAAAACCTGTGTCAGTTCATCAGAATGCATTGACTATTGCAAGTAGTCGAACATCACTCTGGTCTATGGTCTACATCGGACCCCAGATACAGTATGCAAAAGGATTCCTGCATGTGTCATGTTTAAAGGGGCAAATTATATCCATATTTGTTATGGAGAAAAAAGGCCTTCAATTATCTCTGTTGTCTCCAAGATAGAGACATCTTTAGCTTGCAAATAAGAGGAGTATAGTAAGAATAATTCCAAAGTTTGCACCAATTCTAGTAAACCATAGGAACCAATAAACAGGTAGCATTTACCAGTCACCAGTGCGAAAGAACAAAGATAAGTTAATAGATATGGTGCACTTAATGACTTAATTGATTATAGGGGACAAACCCCTCAAAGGCAGTGTCCAACAGCCAAAATCTCTATGGTATTAATTCCAAGACGTTTCTGTTTTTATTACAACATTGTTTTATTATAGAATAAAGAAAAAATCAACGATTTTGAAAGGTTCCAGAACTCACAATTTTCTTTGCATTGGGAGTACATTTTTATATATGTGAAGTGCACTTTCATTGAGAGAATTTTATTATCATATTAAAGGAGGGCCATAAAAGCTTTGCTGCAAATCATAAAGTAACTACATTAAAATGAAAGCTTCCTAAAGGAAGTTAAATGAAAATACCATTGCCGTGTAAATGTATAGAAAGTTCTAATGAATAGAGCTGATAGAACAACATTTCATTTTACTCGATACCAATTATAATACTAGTACTAAGACTAATTATGCATTTATCCCCTAAAAAAGATGATATGCATAACTAGTCTGACTGAACTACATTGCAAAAGCCAAGAGAAACAGTGCACATTTCTCACTTGGTAGCCAAGTCATCAGTGTAAAATTCTAAAAACTTTATTTAAACTATACAAATGCAAAGAAACCTTTTTTACACATAGATGATCGTGGGGACATTTGTTTGAAAGCAACTGGTGTGTCTGACATGCAGTAAACGTGCCCTATGGTCTTAGTAGTAATCTTAGTAGCAGATTTTTGAAAATCCAGATTTTTTTTTTTTTAAAAACTGGATAACTTAAAAATCTAATAAAAAACACCTCAAAACTAAAAAATGTGTTCGTACAAAATGTGGAAAAACAAGCCCCATTGACTTCTACATGAATTTGACAGGGTTTTGATTAAAAAAAAACTGTTATTCATATATTTTGCTCTTAGAAATCAAGTTTTGGAAATTCAAAGTGAATTTAAAGGAACAGTTCAGGGTAAAAATAAAAACTGGGCAAATAGATAGGCTGTGCAAAATACAAAATGTTTTTAATATAGTTAGTTAGCCAAAAATGTAATGTATAAAGGCTGGAGTGACTGGATGTCTAACATAACAGAAAACAACACAAAATCCTGCTTTTCAGCTCTCTAAATCTGAGTTAGACATCGACTTGAAGGGGGGGCCACAAGGAACATAACAGTTCAGTGAGTTTGCAATTGATCCTCAGCATTCAGCTTAGATTCAAAAGCAACAGTTTTGACCAATGTGGCCCTCCATCAATTCACTGATTGGTTACTACCTAGTAACCAGGGTAGCCAGTCAGTGTAAACACAAGAGAGCTGAAAAGCAAGAAGTACTGTTCTGTTCTGTTAGACTAACAGTCAGTCCAGCCTTTATACATTACATTTTTTCCAAACTATATTGAAAACATTTTTTATTTTGCACAGCCTATCTATTTACCCCATTTTTATTTTTATACTGAACAATTCCTTTAAAGGATGATGAAAAGAAGTATTTATGAGATGAAGGGGGTTATTTAGACAATTTTTTCATGGCACCTGTTTTGAAGCCAAAAACTAAAAAATGTAGTGGTAAAAAAATGCATTTTTTTTTTTACACTTATAATGCCCTGAAGCTGTTCCAAGTCCAAAACCTGTCAAATTCATGTAAAAGTCAATGGCAGATGTCCCCTTAACAATTTGAAGATGTTTTAACCCTCACTAAATGTGCAGAGTTTTTGGGGTGGTTCAAGTATTTTTCACACAACAATCCAAAAAGTAAAAAAAGTTTTACCCAATCCATTTTTTTTTATATTTTAAAAATCTGAAATTTTTTTGTTTTTCTTTACTGCCTCATTAAAAGAGTTTGAACATGTTTGACTGAATAATTTATAATTCCCATAAAAATACCATTCAAGTGTTTTTGATAAAACTGCCTCTTCAAAATACAGAATTCTAAAAAATCGAAATCTCAAACCAAGTCCACGTTAGGTTTTATCCCTAATATTATTATTTCAAAAAAATGAATAAGCTCCAGAAATGTTGAATGTTTTAGCACAAAACTGAACAGTTGTCAAATCTTTAGCCCTCATTTTCACAAAAAGTCAGGAGAAATGCTTAGGGGATTTTTATTTTATTTAATCGATTCCAAAAACATTTAAACCATTTCAAAAAATGACAGTGCAAGCACACACAATCACTACATAAAATCTAGGTAACCAAGCATCAATTAATTAGAAAGAAGTATTTGCAGATTGCAAGTTTAATAACTTGGTGCCAATGAAGCAAACTATAATCATATAACAGCTGTTTGATATTTTATAACAGATGGCTCCATTCTTGTGTTAAGTTCTTAAAACTAGAAGAATCCATTGCAAGATCACACTACACAGTACTAGGGAATATGTTAGATTAGGAACCAAAAAGGTTATATATGCTCAGTAACATTTAATTGCCATTGGTTACTGTCCATATGCAAATGTGTCCAGTGTTTATAAATGATCCCCACTTTCTGCCAGCAGTCAATTGGTTAACTAGCATACAAAAAGCTTTCCTTTTCAGTAACTCCCTTTCGAGTTAAATCCCTACCTCCTCAGTTACTAGGTAGAAGCCCATGTGTCCATTTAAGCATTTACACCACTAGTCATTTGCCAAAGGGTGTAATGACCACTTCCTGCCACACGTCTTTATAGTGATGTGTAGGGAGTGGCCTCATCCTCTTTGGTGCACCTCTTTGGTGTACTTGCAGCTAGGTGTTCCCATTGAGCCTGGGATCACCAAGGCCCCAGTAAAGCCACGTGCCCTGAAGGGACTTTACCTTAAGAGATAGAGTCGGGAACCAGGCAATCTCGTGAACGAGGTTAGCTATCATTAAGGCAGATCTTTAATAGACTCTCTAGGATAGTGAGATAGCCAGTGTTATATAGCATGAACAGCTCTGGTTCCTTCAAGGAGTGATAGAAGGAAGAGGTCTTCCTACAAGGCGTCCCTGTATGCCTTTCGTGCAGGGACTTCTTTGTGGTTAGGGATAAGGTTTAGCAGCAGCTTCTGGTTTCCTACACTGATGTTCCCTATCCCCACACTGGCCAGTGGTGTCCTGTAAGGAATTGATGTATTCTGCCTACTATGCCTTATGGGATTGACAGCCTTCATTGTCATGTGTCATCTGCTATCTTCCCTCCTCTGTGATATGCTACAACTATACCTACTTGCCACAAGCACAAGGGTTGGTTTCATTTGAAGTTCTGCACTGAAATAAAAATCAAGATCCCATTGCTGTAATTAAACAACCCATTACTCCACTATGGCATGAGCTTTCAACTGAGGGTCACTGGCCCCAGCAACCAAGGTACTATTGCTCTGCGAGGTTGCAATGATATTGTTAGTATTACTTTTCTTAGTTATAACTAGTGATGGGCGAATTTATTCGCCTGGGGAGAATTCGCGGCGAATTCCCGCGATTCGCCGCTGGCGAATAAATTCGCGAAACAGGCAAAAAAATTCGCCAACAAAAATTTGCCGCGCAAAAACGAGTCGCGCGTCGGAAACGACGCGCCGCGTCGGAATTGACGCGACGCGCGTCTAAATCGACGCGACGCGCGTCAAAAACGACGCGTGACTCGTTTCGCGAATCGGCGAAAAATTCGCGAATTTCTCTGGAAATTCGCGAATTTTTCGACGAAACGCGCCCGTTTCGCCCATCACTAGTTATAACTGTAAAAACACAAAAAGTAAAAAAATTAAGACCAATTGTCTAGAAATTGTCTAGAAATAGTTACTGAACTACCCCTTTTGGGGGATTTGGCCAAATACTAAGCCAGATCTGAGCCCTTCTGCAGCACCGGAAACATAATTGCATACCGAAAAAAAATTGCTTTCTGTGTTTTTTTCTTGTGCAAAATTTTATATACAATGGCGTCTTAGTTTACAAATATGTTTAGCACTCATGAAAATTTTGCCGCAAATCTGTTTCAGGCAAAGAATTTGATCATCCCAAGTTCAGACCTGTATTACAGTAAACATATTATATTAACAGCTTTCTCTCCCTTAAATACAGACATTGAATTCTTGGGTATATAATTGACACTGTGACATAATAATACTCACTTTACTTGGAGAAAATACTAGTTAATGTAGTATATTCTATTGTTTGTGTATTTTATTTTGATATTGATTAGCCACTGGTAGCAGGTGGGTTATAATGTTAGAGTCCTGTACAAACTAACACCATTTACAGTATTTTTTTATTGCTGCACTGAACCCACTCACATGGCTATTTGCCAAAAATACAGTCAATCGTTGTAAACATAAAGTGCATTATGAATGCATAAATCTGCAGCCTATTATTCACAATAATTACTGTTATCAGAAGCAAAAGTGTAATTTTATATCAAATACACCGTTTATGTTTATTACTGTGAATGTAAATGTGAATGTAATGTAAATATCTGTCATGCTGTTTATCATTTAGCTAATTTAGAAGAGTTTTTTAAATACTTCATTATAACTATCTACAATCTCTCCTAGAGTGTGCTTCAATAGATATGTCAGGTCCTCTTTTTGGGACATATATCTATTTGATCATTGGTCTAAACCAGTGATCCCCAACCAGTAGCTCGTGAGCAACATGTTGCTCTCCAACAGTTACCCATTGGGAGACACATTTACTACATATTGAACTATTTTTAACCAATGTGTAATTTCATTAAGTTAATTCATGCATTACTACAAAGTAAACAACTGTTGTTTTAAAATCAATATAACCTTCATATTTAAGATAACAGAGAGGTGAGTTATATAGCATGTTAAGCATCACCATTTATGTATGCTATTGCATTGGTTAATGATGTATCTAATCATATTAACTATATATAGCTTTATCACCTAAACAAATGAGAAATCAGTTAATGAAGGTTTCCCTCTTAATAGTCCCAATTCTAGTAACACAACTAATGATGCATGTTTCATGCATGAGGAAATTCAAAAGAAACTAGAACATGTTAAGATAAACAAAGGCTCAGGGCTGGATGGTATTCACACCAGGGTACTTGTTGAGAACCTCTTTACTTGATTTTTCAGGATTCATTGATGTCTGGCATGGTGCTGAGGGACTAGTGAACTGCTAATAACAAAACTCCTTTTCTGCTTGATAATTTGCAATGCCCCCTAAGCCTAGCTTCTTAACAGCTGCTCAGAACTCACTGATCATGTGAGTGTCACGGACACTTTCTAAGATGGTGACCCCCCCGTGAAGTCCTTGATCATTGCTGCTATTGGAAAGCTGAAACTTTAGGCTTGTGCAATAAGTGCAATATATAAAATATGGCATTTTTATCCATCGTCATAAATAGCTGGAGAGAGTGCAGAGATGTGCAACCAAACTGGTTGGAGGGATGGAAGACTTAAATTATGAGGGTAGACTGTCAATGTTGGGGTTGTTTTCTCTGCAAAAAAAGATGCTTGAAAGGGGCATGATTACACTTTACAAGTGCATTAGAGGACACCCCTTCAAACTAGAGGAAAATAACTTTCATTTGAAGCAACATAGGTGGTTCTTCTTCACAGTGAGGACAGTGAAGTTGTGAAATGCACTGCTGGATGATGGTGTGATGGCTGATTCTGTTAATACCTTTAAGAGTGTATTGTATGATTTATTGGACAAGCATAATATCAAAGGCTATTGTGATACTAAATTCAATAGTTAGTAGAGATATGGGTATATATAATTTATGTGAGGGTATGGAGAGGTGTGTATGTATGTATGGATGCTAGGTTTCATTTGGAATGGACTTGGGCATTTTTCAGCCTGATTAGACTATAATTATGTGACTGCACCACATTTATGCTTTAAAATGTACAGAACAAAGCCGCATTGAACCATTTTACCTTAAACAATGCTTTAAATGTATTGAAAGAATGGAAATAAAATTGTTCTGAATAGCAATATTTAATCAGAAAGTTAACTGAATTTTACATAAATGGCTTCCCAGCTGTTTGAGAATTCCATGTGTCCAAAAAATATTTTGTTGAACCTATTGCGTTTGTCATTTTAACTTAACATATATTGCATTACACTTTCCCCTTTAAATATCCTTGCTCAGTTGCCTACAAAGATACAAGAACTGAGTCTGGAGATCACACAATGCTGAATAAGATACATTCTTATAATCACATATTCATAGACAAAAGAGGTGCAAACTGTCATCATAACTTACAGCTGAAAGCAGAGTCAGCAGAGTTGAGGTCAGTGCAGTTCTGTACTTCACAATAGATTTGCTGAAAAGTGCAATTAAAATTTATCAAACTCGTCAGTGATTTGTTAAACCAAGTGCCCTTATTTTTTACTGAGCCAGGATATACTCTTGGCTCTTGTGGAAGGTTGAAGGGAAAGTTCAGCATTTCTTTTTTCCATTTTGAAGGGTTGGAAAAGATAAATGGATCCTATGCAAATTCTTAACATTTTTGTTTTACTAAATGTTCCTGTTCTAACCAATGCTTAAAAGCTGATTATTATACTGAAAATCTCAGGATCCTTCAACAGTACTGAAGTCATTATTTAACATTCAAAATCAGGTTTTAACCACCATACACGTTTTTTTATCAGCACAAATAGTGGACTGAATTTAGAATTTTTTAAAACTACAATTCTCAAATATTTTAGGTCCAAAATGCAAATATAAAAAGCTGCTCACTTGTTAAGAGTTAAACTTAACTGTGAACTCACATTATGCACTTTCCATAGATTTGCTCATGCTTCTCAGCATTTTCCTTGTTCTTTTCACAGGTAGTAATTTCCAGTTTTATAATTGGAGCACATCAGTTTAATGCACATACTCTTATAGCATGCTTTCAACCAAGGGGTCAGAATTATGGTTGGATGCATATTTTGCATTTGAAAGCAACATTTACAATGTGCATAATTCAAAGTCTGACGTATGAGTTTAATGGTTCTCTTCCACCTTCTACAAACAAGCGCTGCCTATTTATAACTAACGAATCCCGAATCTTTGGGATATTGGTATTGAAATCATATTGACTTGTGCTGTAGATGTCTTAATAATGTTTATTATTCATTCTCTAGTCCCTTTCCCGAGATGAAGAGATCTGTGAGGACATAAAATAAAAGGCAATGTACATGAAAAGGAATTGATGTAAGACATGGTCATTAACTTAGTCATCTTCCAAAGTCAGTTAACAGAATACATCTCCAAGTTATATAAAAGTATGTGCAGTAAGATTGACAGATCTAAAGGTGTCCATGCTCTGACAGATGATATTGCATCCAGAACTAATTTTGCAATCATTCTAAGAGTGCTGTAGAAAGTAAAGTTGTTAGTCTACTTTTCAAGGTGACCTCTCAGCCACAAGGCAATGCCTGTGCACCTGTATTGCAGATTCCTTTTTATGCCGTAGACTTCATTTATAAATGAAGTGTATTGTGTAGAATGCAATTTTGGATTCTTAACCTCATGGTTTTTTTTACCCACAATTTAACACTTTTACCATAGTTCTAGTACTATTGAGTGCACTTGTTGAGTTTCATTTACCACCATTTTTAGATATTTTTGTGTTGGAATGGTGTCACGCATGGTGTATGCCATTAGTAGCAGCATTAGCGCCTACCCAAAACAATGTTTTTGACTAGTGATGGGCGAATTTATTCACCAGGGGCGAATTGGCGGCGAATTCCCGCGATTTGCCGCTGGCGAATAAATTTGTGAAATGCCAGTGAAAATTCGCCAAAAAAAACGAGTTGCAACATGCGCCGAAAACGACGCAACACGTCAAAACCGTGCATCGACTTGTTTCGCTAATTTTTTAGCCAATTCGCGAATTTCACTAATTTTTTGGCGAAGCGAAACTGGGTAGATTCGCCCATCACTATTTTTGACTACTTCTTAGTAGAGCACCATTATTTTGTAGATTCTCTTTCTCTGTTGGGACCTTACAATGACTTGGGAGAAAGGGATGGTGTGGTTGAACAAAGCCACATACAGAGCAAATTTTGGAAACAGGTGGCTTTTAATAATTCAGTAATGTTTTTATTGAACAAACTTAACCTTACTTACTTAGTACAGTGTTAAATAGGAAGTACTGTAGTTTCAGTGTCATTCATAATCAGGAACTAGTACCATGTAGGAGAGGGACTTTAGGGCTGATTTACTAAGCCAATAATTTCAAAGTTGAAGTGTAAGTGAATTATCTCTCTACTGGGTTTGAACCCAGGACCTCTTGCATTCTAGCCTGTTCCCTTACCTCTTTTCTATTCTAGCAGGTTAGAGGCATGTGTTCACTCTGTATTGAGGTCCCTATGGTTAGCCCTGGTGCTGCTGTGCTGATTAATTCAGCTGTAGTGATGGGCGAATTTATTCGGCAGCAAAAATTTTGCCTGCCGAAAATTCGCTGGCATAAAAAAAAACGAGCTGCGCACCGAAAATGATGTGACGCGCCGAAAATAACGTGAGTCGAAATCACTGCAATGCGCTTCAAAAACGTGCCAAAACTCGTTTTATGAATTTTTCGCAACGCTGGAAATTCGCAAATTTTTCGGCGAAACGAAACAGGATAGATTCGCCCATGACTATTCAGCTGCTCTGCACTGACTTGCAAGTGCAGTCTATTTCCTAGTTAGCTCCCAGCAGAGGGCCCTGAGCTGACTTCCCTCAGTTGCCAGTTTATTGTTCTCCAATCTGCTGGACACCTGTTCCTATGTTTGTTTAAGCATGACAAAGAGATGTGGATTCAATTATGGACTTAAATACCCACAGCCTTTCTACCAAGGGGCTTTACCTTGAATACACTAAGACAATGCTCTAACTTCTGATGTTCAAAACTCTTAATCGTTCCTTCAGGGATTCAGAGCTTTTTACCACCAGAAAGTTCCTGGTTCCCTCTGGAACAACTGCAAGAACCATAACACATCATTAAATTGCAATACACACATACAATGTAAGTTGTGCAATGTCCTTTAAGGCTTCAAGTGCCTGAGGTTGGGTAGGGGGACTATAAGCAATCATTTCTCTCTGATTTTAGTGTACATTTTTAATTCACAGTAGTTATCTACAGTCCTTTCGGATCATTTATAGTGATAAGCAAATAAAGTCGACAGACATTAATTTCCTGGGAATTTACGTGTTTCATGCAAGCAAATGAATTGCAATAACTGCAGCAAGAATTCACAGGTGAAAAACAGAGTTGGACTGAGTTGAGCCCTTGATACATGACTCCACTGCCTTTCTCACCAGTTTTTGCCAGATCGCAAACTTAATGCTTCTGATTGGCTCATGAAAATACAGCAAGGATCCCTTTGCACCCCTGAATATGCTATTAACTCATTTGGGTGGGAATTACATATACATGAGGCTCATTAAAATAGATTAGCCCTTGTCAGCTCTCATGGGTAGTGATGGGCGAATCTCCCGAGATTCGCTTCGCCGAAAAATTTGCGAATTTCCAGAGAAATTGGCGAATTGGCGAAAAATTTGCAAAACGAGTCGCGGGACGCTTTTGACGCACGTCGTGTCAACTTTGTCGCGTCGTTTTCGGCGCTCGTCGCGTCGTTTTTGGTGCGTCGCGTCAAAAACGACGCGCGGCGCGTTTTTCTGGCGAATTTTCACAAAGCGAAATTTCGCTGGCGATTCGCAAATTTATTCGCCATTGCGGGAATTCGCAGTGAATTCGCCCATCACTACTCATGGGTGGTTTTGGATTCCAACATTTTCCAATCATGAATGAGCTCTCAATTTTAATCTTAGCAGCAATTCTTCTGAGAATTGTGTGGGGTAAATGAGACCAAGGTGGCCCTACTGGCAGTTAGCTGAATTTTCTGTAACAAAGTACATCTTTCCACCCCATAATTATTTTGTCACCTTCTTTAGTATGCACAATAGTGGTTTGAACAATATACTTCAGAAAAGGTTGTAAACTATACAGCAAGTTTTATTTCAGTCTTACCCATTTTAATGGATTCTACTGCTGATTTCTCAGTTTCTGCAAATAGCCCGATCATTCACAGAGACATTATAAATTCTTTCCTTGGTTCAGTTGCTATGCAGGACATTTAATTTGGTAAAATTGATCTTTTAAAAAATATTGCCTTTCTAATATGGCAATATTCCCTTTAAATAATAGATTTAAAGCCTCTGTGAACTTCAATTTTTTTAAGAACAGCAGTGCAAGCACAATAACAAATCTCAGCTGTACTGCATAAGGCTTCTATAGTCTGGCTGCTTTAATATTGGTTAGCATTAAACAATGCTATATTTGCATATATTAACCTACATCAAAAGGAGGCCACTTATGCAATTCCTTTTTTTAAATTATAATATAATTTTGGATATATTAAGCATAATAAAACCATACAAAGTAACAACATATTTAAAAGCTAGTTTCAGTATAGATTTCAACTTTGTCTGGTAGAATCTTTGCACATTGTACTGTAAATAAAGGATGCTCAGGGTCCTAATGATACATTAAAGGGAATATCTGCTGAAAGAATGGGAAAAAAATTTGCATAACAAAAGTATAATTTAGCTCACATTCAGCATCAGTCAACGTTGAAGTTATATAATTATTTAGTGCAATTTCTTCCTCTCCTATACCAATGAGCTATTGTATCTCTAGTAAGTTTTCTTACAGTAAAAACTCAATTTCCCATAATGCCTTGCATGTACTGTGATTAACAAGCCTGAGAAAGAAGGGGATAACACATAGGTGCAGGGAATTATTGGACTTGGAGTATTGTGTAGATCTGTTTTCTGATACTGAGATTTTTTTACAAATAGCCCTAAAATCAATTAAAATTTATAATTAATGTACAGGATCGTATTTGCCTGCTGGGATACTGGGAAAATCCCTATGGCCCTGGTCCTGCTCACTGCCCAGAGACCACGTTCCTTCTGGCCCCCTCCAACCATCCACATTACATCTTCCTCCATCCTGACATCTTTGCCTATGTCTGTCACCGTGCTGGGCCTTATGTGTACTGCCAGTATAAAAATATTTCTCTCTTTTGAGGAAGATATAGAAGGTTTAAGTTGGCCATGTGTTCTACTGTGGAGGATATGGCCATATTTAATTGTTTTCAGGTGGAAGAGTAAATATAAATGATGACTCTGTGAAATTAGAAATTTGCTTGTAGATTAGGTTATGCCTTCAAGCTATGCATTTTCTGCATTTTACTGGCATGCCTTGGGTTAATGTGTACATTTATTAATGGTGTATCTGGGGTTAATATGCTCACTATCTGTCAGGACTCACCCCGGTCTAGTGGGCCGGTGGGACATCCCGCCACGCTCTTGGCAAGGATGCCTGCCGGGTTGATCCTGCTCCCCTGGTTGCCGGCTACTCTATCATGCGCGTGCTATTTCTGTGTATCTGAATTCATGTTTTGACCTCTGCCTGCCTGACTTTTCCTGATTTGTGATCCTGACCTCTGCCTGTTATTTAACAATTCTGAAATCCGTTATCCGACCCGTGCCTGTCTTGACTATTCTGACTGAACTCCCGGCTTTTGACCCTTACCTGCCTGACTTTGCTTGTATTCTGCCTGCACCAACCCAGCCTGGTTTTGACTACGTTTTTCTGCCTACTCCATGAACAGTGATCTTCTGCCCAAAGACTTTGCTAACGATCGTGCCCCTCTGCTTGTCCAGAACCCTTAACTTGGCTTTTCTCTTAAATAAGACCTGGCGGCACCCGATTAGCCGAGGGGTCCTCCGGAGGTGAAAAGCGGCTGTTATAGGCAGAAGCAAGAGCTGAGACCAGGGAGCCTAGCATTGGTTCTGGATTTTGGATGCTGATTTGTGACACTATCCATTTCTTATGGTTATGTCTGAGGTTAATATACTTATTGTCCATTTCTGTGTGAGCTTATTTGCATGTTTGCGCTTATGTGCTTGGTTTGTCCCTGTAGGTGAGGTTCTCTTATTGGCCCCAGGCACCCCTGTCTGACAATAATAATGTAAACTGGAAAGTAACTTCAACTTTCATTCATTATGCATTATTGGTGGACATACTCTAAAATCCAAAAAAGTCAGTATGAATTTTACAGGTGCATAATCAGATAATAAAAACAACATTTGCTTATACTGTATACTGTACTGTATTCTATACTGTAAGTATTTACCACATGAATTTTAATATAAATTTAAATTGTATCTTAGTATGTATCTTATTCGCCACCATACATATATGTCACCATACATATATATATATATATATATATATATATATATATATATATAGATACCATATTACTAGATTTAGATTGGACCTCAAATTTAAGTTTATAGGGCAGTTCAGCTCTTTTGCCCAGTACAATGCTTTGCAAAAAGATTTGTGGTTTTTGCTAATGAAAATATTCATGAATTGGAGTTAGAGTTTTGCCATGAGCTTTGTTTTGCCAGACCAATCACTTAGAAACCTGTCATTATTATGCTTCTCTTGCCACATCTGGATTGGAGTCCTCCTGCAGGCTAAAGAGTTGTTTGTGCCTGGAAGGAATTGACAACATGTGACCTTTATTTTCCAATGAAGAGCAGTTGTAGCATTGTAGGAGGTCGCTTCTATAAAAGGGTAGTGCAATTTATATGTTATTCTGGAGCTAAAACTTTTTAATTGAAATTTGGCCTTTTCACTGACTCCAATCAAATCAAGCTGTTCACCAGTTAAGGATATTTTCTTAGAAAAGGACCAGTTTTGCTCATTGCTACCCTTTATACAACAACCCTTTGCACGAATTTACTATAGCTTTTGCGAATACAGAAACTGTTTAGCGACCATTTCAGACAGCGAAAGAAGGTTTGGGAATTTTATAGTTTGCGCCAGTGTGCAGTGAATGCAATAAACTTCTTACTGAAATATTTGTTATGTTTGCTCCAGAAGATTTCCCCACCATATGAAGTAAAAGGCACTAAGTTTTCCCAGAAGCAGTAACTCAAAGCAACCAACGGCATGTTTGCTTTTGAACAGGTGACCAATCAATTCTACCTGCTGATTGGTTGCTATGGGTTACTGTGACTGGGCAAACGTAGTGCCTTTAATTACATAATCCCCTATGACACATTCAAGCGGCAATGCACAATTAAAATTCGGAATATGCAATTACAATTTGTAATGTGCGATTAAAATTTGGAGTGCAATTAAAATCTGCAGTGCAATAACAGTTTAAGGAGTAGTATTACATTGCAATTTTTTTTTTTATTTGTGCAAATTGTTTAGCCTCATTGCGACTTTTATTACATTCCCCCATAAGAGTTCTAAGAATTTAACAGCAGGGGATGCATTACTCATTATATATATAGCTGCTCTTTACAGTGGGAGCAATCATAAGGATAACTAATTTCAGCAATTCATCCCAAAGATGTATCTTTGTTGATATTATTTCTGATGCTCACAAAAAATGTTTTTTTTTTCTATTTCTATGTTTATTCAAAAATCACCATAAAGAACTGCGGGGGCTAAAAGCACCAATCTCCCTTTTATCTAGCTCAAAATTGTCTCCCTTTCATTAAACCAAGTGCATGGTTATCAGTAGGGAAAAAGCATCAAAAGCTCTCTAAACTATAGAACCATGATACTTTTATTACTATATGCTACGTCATTTTTCCCCTTCTGTGAATGAGTCATGCAGGGTAGAACATCTTTAATAGCGTATGTGAAATGTAGACTAAAATGAAACTATGCCCTGCTTGTAAGTAATACTTACCCATATTCATTCTGCCTTAAAGGTGAAATACTCCTAAAATAAAATAATATAAAATAATTAAAAATATTAAAGGGATCCTGTCATGGGAAATTATTTTTTTTCAAAATGCATCAGTTAATAGTGCTGTTCCAGAAGAATTCTGCACTGAAATCCATTTCTCAAAAGTACAAACAGATTTTTTTATATTTCATTTTGAAATCTGACATGGGGCTAGACATATTGTCAATTTCCCAGCTGCCCCAAGTCATGTGACTTGTGCTCTGATAAACTTCAATCACTCTTTACTGCTGTACTGCAAGTTGGAGTGATATCACCCCCTTCCTTTCCCCCACCCAGCAGCCTAACAAAAGAACAATGGGAAGGTAACCAGATAACAGCTCCCTAACACAAGATAACAGCTGCCTGGTAGATATAAGAACAGTACTCAATAGTAAAACCCATGTCCCACTGCGTTCTATTCAGTTACATTGAGAAGGAAAAACAACAGCAGCCTGCCAGAAAGCAGTTCCCTCCTAAAGTGCTGGCACAAGTCACATGACCAGGGGCAGCTGGGAAATTGACAAAATGGCTAGCCCCATGTCAGATTTCAAAATGGAATATAAAAAAAAATCTGTTTTCTCTTTTGAGAAATGGATTTCAGTGCAGAAGTCTGCTGGAGCAGCACTATGAACTGATGCATTTTGAAAAAAAAACAAGTTTTTCCATGACAGTTTCCCTTTAAGAATATAAAGAACAGTTGAATTCAATCATAAAAATGATCCATTCCAATAAGAAAGAGAGAGAGAGAAATGCCAAAATAATTAGCTAGTTTATGTACTTTACAAACAGTATACATGCATTTATTAATTTATTTAAAAATAATGAGGAAAGCAAGAAAGCACTTTTTATTCATTTAAACGTATTACATAAAATTAGTCATTTGCTATGACCTCAGACATAACTAGAAGAGGCTCAAAAGATTTTTGTGTTCACTAGAGATGAGTGAAACCGTCTGTGTTAATATGGTGAAATTTAACCAAATGCATTGATGTCAATGGGCATTTTTCCACTACGCTTTTTCTTGTGCCAAATGCATTGGAGTGAGTCAATGGGATTTTTTTCTTTCAGTTGAAAAAACAAGAAATTCAAGTCTGTATTAGACAACATATTTTATCACTTTATCAATACTTTGTTAGCAGGGCACCATTATACAGGAAATAATCTGTGCAATAGACAAAAAGTATGTTCAGCACAAGCTCTAATCACTGAAATTATGTTGGACAATGGGTACACTGTGGTTCTGAATTTGGAGAAATTTAAATATTGGGAGCTTTTTGTCATCTAATATTAAAGGAGAACTATAGCAAAAATTTTAATTTACTGTGTCATTATACTAAATAATCTTTTTTCCAAATATAATCAAATGAAAAATTCTAACTAATTTCTCTTCACTATCCTCCCTTTTCAGGATCTGTCTCTCTTCCGCTTCTCTTCTTTAGAAATCTGATTTTGATTGACAGTTAGGTCTAAGACAGCATTTACATAATTTTAGGGGTCCTTCTTTTGCCTAGAAGATGTAACTAATAAGATGAGCTAACTCTAAATTCACCAGAAAATACTATATGCAAGATTTCTGCCAAACCCAGCCATGTTGGAGATACAGCAACTGTGAAAGAGAGCCTACCCCAAAGATATAAAGAACTGTCAATCATGCACGAAGAGAAGCAGATGCTGAGAGGATAAAAAATGGGCCGACATGTGTGATTGTATTTAGAAAATTTTATTTTGGCATGATAAAGTTTATATTACATTTTATTTTTTGGATAGTTCCCCATAGTTCCCCCTTACTTAACTGGAAAAGTAGGAAAAAAAAGTTTTGTTAACCTTTACTTACAAAACATATTTTTTTTTTGTCTGGAAAGATCTGGAAATAAAGAACCCTTCCTGAATCTAAAACACCAAGCAGACTAATCTATAAATCAATAAAATGAAAGGTTTTGAAAAGGAGACCAAGGGGCAAATTTACTATTATTCCCAAAAAATAATTTGTTTCTATTCGATATTCGATTACCATTCGATTTTCGAATGTTAAGCGAATAGTTCTAGGCTACCTTTTATTCGATATTCGATCATTCGACGATCGAATAAAAACCTATTCGATCAGTCGAATAAATCATTCGACTGAACGAAGAAATCTTTCTATCATTCGAATGATTTGTACGATTCGAACGATCGAACACTTGGATTGTACGAATCCTATTCGATCAGGACTTAGTTGCAGAAGCCTATGGGAGTGCTCCCATAGGCTTCTATTGCAATTCGGTAGGTCCAATCTGCCGAAGAAACTTAAAAAATAAAATCCTTCGCTGATCGAATTATTGAATGATTGTATATGCGTCCATTCAAATCTATTTTAATGTATTCGATTGTTCGATCATACCCTATTCGATGATTGAATATGCCAAAATTCACATATTCGACCAAAAGAAGAAATTTTACGTTCGAACTTCAATCGAACTTCGAATTCTTCACGTGAATTTAGTACCTCTGCCCCCAAGTGATAAGGGCTTCATTAATGGCACTTGTTTTATGTTATACTGTATGCCATTTTGACATTGTTTTCAATCAAAAGTACTTTTGGATCCTTCTCCAGTGTTCACTTAGAAATGTAAAGCAATTTAGCTTTTAATGTTTTTCTGTGCATGTCTGCTTCCTCTTTTGCTTCACTGACATTGCCAAGCTGATGAACTAGGGGTAAAAGGCCATTTGTGTCCCATGTAGACAGAGGTAGCCTGTCTCTTTGTATCAGGTGTGTCTGTGATCAAGAACATTACTTTCTCATTTCAAACAATGTCATAAATATTGAATGATTAATGTGATGGGAGGGATCTCTACAATAATCATATCAAATGAAGGTAGGGTTGCCACCTTTATGCAACTCATGATCCGGGAAGGGTACAGGGCCATGACATCACAGGGGTGGTTTAGTGACATTGCAGGCAGGGTTTGCTATGTAATTTGGATGGGGCTATGACATAGAGATCAATGACTGGCTGATCACCACGTCAATCAGGGGAGATTCTGCCCAGTTTTCCTTATTAAGAAAACCGGGCAGACGTCTTGAAAAACGAGCTGTCCAGGTCAAATCTGGTACAGGTTGCAACTCGTTAGTAAAACCAAGGTCAGAATAAACCAGAATGGCCAGAATGCTGACATACAAAGACAAAATAACTGATTCCTGAAATGTTCGGGTTTCTCTCCCATGGCATTATGTTTGCATTGTTCACATTGCAAATTAAATGCATATTTAATAAATGTTGGTTTAAATGTGTGCAAGTCTTCAAGCTTTCAGTTTATGTTTTCAAGAATACTGTGTATTCATTCACAGATCTAATATTAATAGACTGAAGGCAAAAGTGGCATAATTTAGCACTATACCAGCGACTGAAGTCAATGGTCTGTGAAAATGCTCTTATAAATTTACAGTTATTTTTATGATTATTCTTGTCCAGGCATTTGTTATGGTAACAGACTTGCCGTTCATCTTCAGACTGTTTATGCTGCTCATTTTTAGAACACTCTGTGGTTTTGTTTTCAGATCATGAACACATTGTACAAGTTTCTCCCCCTCCATTCCAACACAAATATACAGTAAATGAAGACAGGGTGAAAACTTTAAAAAGCATTTACACATACCTAATAGCATGTCAATAAAACATGTATATAGGTACATATCTACTCATACTACACATATAATACATAGTTCTTTTTTTGTTAAATGGTGAAGAGCATTGACATCTAAATATATAGTGGTCTCTGCATCCTTTAACCCAGGTATTACCAATTATAAGCTTATGGAAGTATTTTACCCTATTGAACAGCTAGTGGTTTTCTTACCAATTTCAGCCTTATGACAGCCATGTCTCCCAAGTTGCAGTATATCTAGAACAGCAAATACAATTTTCATAGCACATTTTTCTCTGATTAACCTTCAAGCTGGGTATCCATGTGTATCTAGGAAAGAAAATAGTGAGTATATAACTGGCCTTTAAAAAAAGTCATGTCTAGTTATTACATACTGTATAAAACATTTTATCCTGTAACTGAGTATGTTGAAATTACTGATAAAAACAATACCTCTTGTCTGGGACTATTGGGAGCAATGGGTCAGACTCTTTAAACTGCCCCTGTAAGATTTTATGAAACATTCTTCTGCCGTCTAAATAAATCTGCCCAAAGGCATTTAACCTAAGGATTATCTAAGGATAATATCAGACGGTCAGGTTGGATTCCTCTTTAGTAGTGACGGGCGAAACTCCCGCGTTTCGCTTCGCCGAAAAAGGAAATTCGCGAATTGGCGAAAAATTAGCGAAACGAGTCGCTTTCGGCGCGAATCGTTTTTGGCGGCGAATTTTTCGGCGGTGAATTTATTTGCCAGCAGCGAATCGCGGGAATTCGCCGCGAATTTGCCCCTGGCGAATAAATTCGCCCATCACTACTCTTTAGTGTTTTAAGTATGCAAACATAGCAACCATTTGATGGCTTCTTCTCAAAGACAGAATCCATCAGTAGTAATGAGTGAATTTGACCTATGTGAAAATTTGCCAAATGCATTAAAGTATACTGGGAACAAAATTGTTTGACACTCAACAATTTCTTTCACCCATTGCAGTCTATGGGTTTCTTTTTCTCAGTGAAACTTGACAAAAATTTAGCTTATCAATATTGTCCATGTAACTAGAGACAGACCATCTAATTTGGTCACCAATAATGTGCTAAATCACGATGTTTGGGGCCCCCGCCAATGACTGGATCACATTGAAGACTTATAGTGACCTTTTGGGAATGCACTACATTAACACCTACACCCAATGTCATTTTCCATACCTGCAAGGATTTCGACTAGATTTAGTTTTGAACAGGACCTTCTAAGTGCCCCATACATGAGTTAAGGATAAACAAGGATATTATATTAATTGGATGTTTTATAGGGATCCTAGATTTTGCTGCCAACTTGCCATTGCTTGTTAATGACGTTTCAACAAAACATCTAGTTTTGATCATTGATTTTGGTTATTATTGATGGTACTGTTCACAGTAAAGTAAATTGTCCATGGGATTAAAATCACATTACAAGCTGTTACACTTGTATAAGTAGGTTAATGATCACATCCCCTTAACCTCAACTATCCTTGAATGCTGCTGAGTGGCTATTGTCATGCAATAAACAGTAATTGATTCAAAATGGTGAAAAGGAGGGACTAGACTGAATATTTTTCATTAAGAATAGCATTATCTATGAGGTCTACAGCAATTATTAAAGAACTAAGCACCAAGATGAGCCAGATAATCTCACAGCAGGAGAGCCATAAAACTGGACTTTATCTGCTTTCAATAACAAACAACTTGTACTGGAAACATGGAGATATTAAACATTGTGTATATAAATGTGTGATTCAATATAAGTGCTTGACCTGCAGGGGCTTTCACCTGATTTTGAACAAAGCTTACAAAGCCATAAGAGTGATTGCTTTATATTACCACCTTTTTCTTCAAAGTGCCTATTACACAATCAGCTGGCCAAAAGATTAGAGAACGTAAAAGTACTACTTTCTCCTAGACTTCATCAGTTCCATAATTCTCCATAGCATGTTTAGATATTATTTTGTACTCAGGCTTTTTATGTTCTAGGAGTATTTTGTATATTGAAGGCATGCCTGGATGATTACGAGGTTATGAAAGAAAAAGTAACAGAAAAAGTAAAAGGACATTTTCTATCAATTGAATCTAAATTGACATACTGCAGTACAGTTTGGGGGTGTTAGGTTCCTTTTTTCCCTTGATACTTCTTAGCCTTCATAATTCCCCCTCAATATACACACTTATGTCTTCCAGTTCATGCACATTTGCGTCACTTTTTTCCCTTCACTTTGTCATTCAAAACCATCTTTAAAAATTCCTTGTGAGCTTCTACAGAATCGACAGGAGGTATGTTTTTAACATTCACATTTTTAAAACTGAATGAAACGCTTAAATTTTTCCTGCTCAAGTTTGTTCATCAAGGTGCTAACAATCAAGAAGAAAATTGTGATCAGCAGAAATTTTTTGTTCTCTCTTTGAATTTGGATTTAACCCCAAATTTCAAATTCTGCTTATGTTATAAATTATAAAAATATTACATTACCAATATATGTTATTTAAACTTTAATGTGAATTAGTAAGGTTGGCTGATGAACTAACCAGATTATGTTTTAAGTGGCAACGGTGTGCGTAATTGTATATCATGTGAATGCCAGATTTTACACTGTTATTTTACACTGCTTCTGGCTTAAGTCAATTGAAGAAAAAATTAATAAATATTTTATGCCATTTTTTACATGGCAAAGCCTGGCGATGTGTGGTATATTATCCGACTGTTTTTTACACAGCATAATAAATATGCCCCTTAAAGGATAAGGTAGCAATCCTCCAACTTGAAGTGCTCCTTTGTGCCTCCTGAGCCACTAGGTTTTGTTTTTATTTAGACACTTTAGACACTTAATTGAAAAAAAAAATACTACAATAAGAAGTTCATGCTGTATCCTTCATTGCACCAGCATTTTCTCCCCACTGATATCACCAAGAAGGCAGCGGCAGAAGCTAAGGCACCTGCGCTGATATTGCCCCATGATTATAGTGTAGACTTATGTGCATGCCCAAGGCTGAAGATGTTATTGGTGCACAAGATCTTGGTAGAGACTGACAAATTATTTGGAGTTTGCGTCAATCCAACATTTTCAAGCATATTGAGTGGGTAGATTGAAGGCTGAGAAGATTTATAAGGACTTCAACATTCAGTAGAAGAAGACTTGTCTTTTGACATGCTATCTTTTAGGGAGTTTCAGACCTACTTGAAAAAGGCTTATTGCCGAAACGTTGGGGTTTCTCATCAGTGGCCTGCGTATCTGCTTTTTGTAGGTCTGAAACTACAGAAAGCCATTTTCTGTATTTGTCTGCTTTTGGGGTATGTATGTATTTTTATCTGACACTGATTTTAATTGTATCATGTATATTTGTCTGCATTTTGAGAGCAAATTAGTAAAAGATTTTTTGCATGCCCATTTGGATACACCCTGATTTATCTTCCCAGAGCCCACAGGTGCTAATCATATTTCTGATTAAATATTGATGGATAGCTGAGAAACTGGTTACTGATTGGCAGGGAAAATAGCTAGCTTTTTTATCTGATCCTACTTTCCCAGAGGAGAAGGATTCATAGTTCTTTTCTGATGTATTTTATGCAGCATTTGTCTAGTTCTTATCCTGTTACTTGAGTCAGACAAGGATCCTTCCATTGTTGAGGCAGAATACCCCAGTGTTCAAAATTAATTATTTTTTGTTTAAATAAGGTGTATACTGCCCCTTTAAGACTACTAGGCAAAACTGAGTGCAGAGGTGTGTCTATAATATCTTAGTCAAGAAAAACATATACCCAAGCATAAGTGAATGTATTACAATAGTTTTGTGTTATATTTCTCTAGGCACTATGGTAATAGAGGTGAAGAGATATGCTCCAAAACTGAAATACAGATATGACATCCGTTATCCAGAAACCCAAAAGCTCAAAATTACAGAAAGCCAATCTACCATATACTCCATTTTATCCGAATAATCCACATTTTTAAAAATGATTTCCTTTTTATCTGTAATATTATGAAATAATACAACAGTAGCTTGTACTTGATCCAAACTAAAATATAATTAATCCTTATTGAAGGCAAACCCAGCCCATTGGGGTTGTTTATTATTGATACGATTTTCTAATAGACTTAAGGTATGCTGATCCAAATTATGAAAAGATCTGTTATCTGTAAAACCCCAGGTCCCAAGCATTCTGGATAACAGATACCTGTTCTTGAAATCAAGGAACACTACATTTACATGAAGCTTGGTGATAATCATTTCTGCAATAAGCATGGCTGTGGACTTCAAGGGAAAGGCTATTTAAACACAACAGAAACAGAGAACACTGTGTTACATGGGTTATTTAAACACAAAAGAAACACAGAAAGCATACAGTACATAGGGGTTTTTTCATTTTCATCAAAGCTTGAACAAAAACAGAATTTTCAGATCTGCTATACAAGCTCTGATCCAGACTCAAGCTGTAAGCTGTAGTCGACTGAAGTCGGCTACTGCAGAGAGAAAGTGGAGCAGTCTACTAAGCTGCAGACAGGAGTAGTACAAATACTAAAAGAGCTTATCTTCAGAATTTATATGTTTGATGTTCCAATAAAGAAAGAGAAAAGGCAAAATATGTTTAGCGATTAGAGCTTCCCATGGAGATCGAGGAAGACTGATCTTGGCAATGTACATAGTGGAGCCCACTTAGAGTGGCATTTGCTAATAAGTAGTAATGGGCGAAGTTTTTCGCCAGGTGGGAATTCACGACTAATTCCCGCGAATAAATTCGTGAAATTCCAGCGAATATTCGGCTGCCGAAAATTTGCTGGCGTAAAAAAAAAAAAATGAGACGCGCGCCCCGTCGAAAATGATGCGACACGCCGAAAATGAAAATGTGACATGACTAATTTCGGGAATCTTTCGCCAATTTGTGAATTTCGCTGGAAGTTCGCTAATTTTTCGGTAAAAGTGAAATGGGATACATTCGCCCATCACTACAAATAAGAAATATATAGTACAGCAAGGAAGATACAGTAGGTTAAGATCCTGACAGTAATAATGTAAAAGAAGTGCAATACCTACTCTATTTAAAAGAGCCCTCAGGAACATTCTGGTACATGTTTTGAAAGCAAATATCCAATTGTTTGCAACAGGTTACTATCCAAGGAAAAACACATTAGGTAGGTGTGATGCACCGGGTCCATGATCTACTCCACCGTCCCTGTGAGCACAGCATTCACCTCCTCTTCTCTCTCTGATCCAGCTCTCTATTGGGACACGGGCCCCTGCTGAACCCCAAACCTACCACCGGCTGAGCGCATAAAGTCCAAAGAAGCACAGCCGGAGCTCCCCACCATCTTCCCATGTCTGAGCAGGGTGGGGGTGGTAACGAGGGTAAAGGAGAAGGGAGAAAGATAGGGGAGAAGGTGAGAGCAGGTTTCCCAAGAGTGCACTGCTGCTGCTGCTGCTGTGAGGGCTTCCCCATGCTCTGCTACTGCATGCAGTCCATGAACGGTAGAGTATGAGGTCCACGGTCCCATTGTGTAATACTTTCATTCTGCAGCTCTTTCTCTATCTCTCCGGCTTTCAGTGCAATGGGACTGTGGACCGCATACTCGACTGGTGGATAGTTCCGGCTGAGCTTCTTTGGACTTTATGAGCTCAGCCGGCGGTAGGTTTGGGGTTCAACAGGGTCCCCGTGTACCGATAGAGAGCTGGTTCAGAGAGAAGAGGAGGCAAATGTATTAATAATAATAATAATAATAATTACAAAAATTACATCTAATTACAGTTGGAGTATGTGTAGCCTGACCTAGCTCAATTATACAAGTAGGCCTAGCCATTCCTGGAGGTCTTTTAGTGTGTTGGGGTGAAGTAAGTGCAGTGCGGACTGTGTTTGATCTCTATAGATGTTATGGGTTTCATGGTCTTCACATGTTAAGAAAACAATTGCTGTTTTATTTTATGATTTAATACCTTTCAAGAAATAGAACAATAAAAATGTTGAACTCTTGTGGGTTCATTGTTATTCATTGGCAATGGAGAAATGTGAGATTGTTCACAATGTCATAATGCATTTTTTCAGCTCAACAATATAAGGAAAACAGAGAAGGCCAGCCCTGAATTTTGTGGTGCACTTACAGTATTACTCTATCCCAACATTAAAAACAGTTTAAATGTTTCAGGTTATGCATGGTTTTGTCACAATGTCTTTCAGTGATGTGAGGGTCGTCAAAAATACAGCCTGCCCTAGACCCTAACACACGCTCTCCCTTTCCAAAACCAACATGACCCACACTCATTCATTACTTATACATGGCCCACCCTGTCCTCTTTGACATTACTGTTCGGGTTGGGACAGAACTGGTATAAATATACAAATAAGTGATGACAGTGAGAAAAAATTGAATCAGACACAATGATATAGTCGGTGGGGTGTGGTGTGGCTTTGGACAGATTTCACCCTGTAGTCCACCTATGACCTCATAATTATGTTGGCCCGGACCTTTACATCCCACAGGTAAACTTACAGGTCCTCTGCATTACTAGTGTCTGAACGCTTGCAATAGTAACCAATTATCATCATTAACAATGGTTTTATTATCAAAAACCACTTGCAAAGAAGATGTGATAACTCTAAATTAGTGATGGGCGAATTTATTCACCAGGGTCGAATTCGCGGCGAATTCCCGCGATTCGCCGCTGGGGAATAAATTCCTTATTAAATTTATTAGTGGGTATACCATACTGACATGGTGGATGTGTTTTTTGCACTTTTAAATGAACACATATGTCTTGATATTCTGCACCAGGAGTTTTCTTGTTTGTGCTTCCCCACAGAATAAATCTTCAAGCGAAATGACTGAGATGACTGCCTACACACCAATATTACAACTAAAATACACTTGCTGGTTCAGGAATGACATTTTATATGGTAGAGTGAATTATTTGCAGTGTAAACAGTGTAATTTGGAAATAAAAACCATACCATAAAAATCATGACAGACTCCCTTTAACAATAGAATACTATTCTACTATTGCTCTATATACTGTACATACTAATTGTACAGCACCCCACCACATTGCTGAATCCACCAGAGAAGCACAAATCAGCCCCTGTTCATCAACAAATACAGTAATTCACTTTATATAAAGTATTTAAGATCGGTTATGGGGCCAGAAACCATTAAAAACTTAATTTTATGCAAAGACTGAAGCTCTCAGGCAGACCCAAGGTCATAAAAGATCTCCAGCTAAACAGCCCTGTGCTACAGCAATTTACTGGGGTTTTTTTTCATTACAGTAGGAAACAATGCACAGTATCAGTTATATAGTTTAATTGATAATTAGTGGTTTTGTTTGACTTTTTTTTGGCTAATTCTAATAATTTGGAATTTTCAATTTTTGCCAAGATAATATATATTATTGAAATAATGACACTGAATTAATGAATCTGAATTTGAATGAGCCAACAACAATATCTACAGGAACAGAATTGACAGGTAAAGTTGTTAAATATACATAATTTATACGTGCTTGGAGTTTCATAATATGGTCCTATATTTAGCTAGCTGGGTGCAGAGATTTGATTGAGAACTTAACTCTGTAAATATCTGTCACTGTTGAGAGGATGAAGCCTGCATTGGCTTTATTTGGTTTCATTAATGCTGCAGGGAAGGCTTGGTTAGGCTTGAATTTCTTTTTTAGTAGCTTAAGACACAAAATGTCTCAATTTCCTAAAGATATTGATAATGCAGAGGACCTCTTATATTTGGCTGTAGTCTTGAACTTCTGCCATGTATGGCAAACCCAAATCCCAGGTGTATATATGGATTTATGTCTGAAGGTGCTAATCTGCTTATAACCTTTAGCTTTGGGCTTTTGGGCTTTCAGGTGCCACCAGGACTTGCAAGACAAGAGTCCAGTGTCTTCCACTGGACATTCGCCGATGACGAAAGTTTCGGCAGAAGGCTCACGAAAATTCGCTGTGTGTTTTGTTTCGCCGCGTGTCTCGTTTTCGCCGAGTTCGTCGCGCGTCGAGTTTGTCGCTTCACTTCAAAACAGCACAATCTGTGCAGTGAAAAATATTTTTAAAAATAAATGAATATATATTAAAATATGCCTTTTTAATGTTTCACTATTTTAAATAATAATCACAGATGTTTTTAAGAAGCTGGCAAAATGGGAGGCCTTTTTTTCTTTTGAAAAGATGAGTCCACTAACAATGCAGGGCATGTATGAAACACGTGTGTAAATTGCTCATTGACTCCAATGCTATTCAGCACATTCACACACAAAGCACAAGATGCCATTTTTTACAATTTTTTTTCACATTTCCATACCTCCCAACATTTTGGAAGTAAAAAGAGGGACAGAAATTTTATTTTCCATACTTAGCGCTGCAACATTTTGACCACACCCATTTTTGTGGCCACACCCACTAATTAACATGTTCGTTTTACCAAATTTGGCAGGTTATGAAAGTTTGAAAATATTTCTCCTTATCTAAACTGTTACAAATACAATCAATTACTTATTTTATTATATCAAAATTGTTAAAAAGCATCTTTTTTGCACCTGTTAGCTGTTCTTCTAGGCTCTCTGCCAAAAGCCAATTAAGTTAGAAACTTCTTTCTTTTTCTGGCTATTCCATGCAGAGAAAAGAGGGACTTTCCAATACAAATGAAATGAGGGACTGCAGGTTGCGCTGTCAAAACTGGGAATGACCCTCCAAAAAAAGAGACTGTTGGGGGTATGCATTTCACCTGGCAGTTTTATTACATTGCACTGTGCGTAAAAAAATAATCTGACGCGCGCCCAAGTTGGACGCGCGACAAAACATCAGCGCGACTTGTTTCGCGAATTTTTTGTCTGTTTCGCGAATTTCGCTGAAAATTGGCGAATTTGCCCATCACTAGTAACAACATTTTATCAACATTTTTTCACTTAACTACAGACTAGAAAATGAGAACAAAGAAATTATTCTATAATATGGATTTCTGCAGTGATGCAAATTAGGTCCTATAATAGTACAAAGTATTTGAATCAGTGCTTTTTTTCTCTTGAACTTGATATTTCAGATGCTTTTCCTGTTAAGAGAATATTGAATTTGCTACCCATCAGAAGACGGAAAAGGATGTTATCAAGCTTACATATAAGTCAACTTTAATGACAGATCTTTCAAAAGCATGACTCATCCTGCTCTAAAGGATTTAGAGAGATAATATTTGATTCTAGTTTAATAATATTTTTCATGTGAATGATAATTGGCACACCTAGTTCATCTTAGGATTCTGGATATCAAGCTACAAAATGTCCTAACTTTTATAACCAGTTTAAACTTTTGTAAAACAACTGAATGAACTTCAATTCTGAAGATTCCAGACCAGAGCATTTTGAAAAAGGGTGATCTTTTTCCTACAAATTAAAAAGCTTCCATGTAACTGTACACAAGTCTGATATTTGTCTAGGTCTGTAATGCCCAAAATAAGACCCTTCCATGCTAAGCTGGAGCTCATCCTTGGGTAGATACCAAGAAACTACCGGGTAGGCAGATATTTAAAAAAAAAAAACATCAAAATGGATCTTGAATGCCACAAAATTACATTCTATCCAACATTTTGAATGAGTCTGTCAAAGTCTCAAAAACTTCAATAGCTTAAATTTGACTTATTGTTGCAAATCACAAATGTGTGTGTGTGCGTGATTGGAATGCAGACATATGGGAAACATAATAAAATAATGGTTGGTTGAAAATAAACAATTGTTTCATTTGCAATATACCAAGGTAATAACTGTTATCCACAGCTAGTAATTGTCATGTTATGCCTTTACTGCACCAAGATAATATTTGGTATCTTCTTCTGTAACTAGATGAATTACTGAAAATGGCATGTAACCTTTAAACCACCTGAAAATCTTCCCCATGTGGTTTTTCAGTTGGGTTCTGACCATTGAGACAAGATCCTCTACACTACAGCTGCAGGCACAATGTTAAGAAAGTCATTCCAGCTCCAGAAGAGAACGTTGTATTTAGACAGCAAGCCGAAGCCAAAGGTTACATAAAATAGAGCATTAAAACATGCTGAACTACAACTGTGAGCATGCTTAAGATCTGTTCCACTAAGGTGATTTTAAATAAGATTATCTGACCATCCCCACAGTTCATAATTTGCACTTGTGGAACATGAGTGGTGTTTAATAGAGGTGCTTTTCCAAATACTTCTATACAATCTGTGAATGTCATTTTGGAAGTACAGAATAAAATATCATATAATACAAGAAATGTGACTTTATTTTCTACAGGAGAAAAATATTTGTGATTACTGTTTTTCTTTCATTCAACACTTTGTGGTGGATCTTTGTTGCAAACTTTTTGTTTTGTGCTTTTGATGAAAATAGGCATTCTCCCCAGAGCAGGAACAATTTGATATGAGACATGCTTACCTTAGACTGCCATTGTTCATTTCAGAAATGTGTCAGATAAAATCAGTGATGGCAAACATCATTGACAGAGAGATTTATTTCTAAACCTTGCTCAAATGAAGATGGGAACAATCATCAGCTTTTGTTTTTGTACTAGACTTTATTATTAGTTGTAAATTTAGTAATGTGGTATAATTATCCCATGGGCAGATTAGCAGAGGTTTAGCTATATTAGCAGCCCCCATGAAGCCAGGACTTCCATATGATACTGACAAAAAATCATATTCAGGATGGTGGGCTAAGGCTAGGTGTCTGAAAACTATACCCCCCAAATGAATACTTGAGCAACAGGTAATTTATATCATATTAAGTGGTATTTTAAATAATCTTAACAAACTGGAATATATATTTAAGTAAATATTGCCCTTTTACATCTCTTGCCTTGAAGTACCATTTTGTGATGGTCTGTGTGCTGCCTCAGAGATCACCTGACCAGAAATATTTCAACTCTAACTGTAACAGGAAGAAGTGTGGAAGCAAAAGACACAACTCTGTCTGTTAATTGGCTCATTTGACCTAACTTTATAATTTGTTTGGTATGTTTGTGTGCACCATTGAATCATACGATCCCAGGAGGCTGCCTTTATTTTTTAAAACACCTATTTTTTATTTACACGTAGGATAATCAAATGGCACATGCTACTAAAAAAGTATATTATTATGAAAATGGTTTATTTACATGAAACAGGTTTTACATATGAGTTGTTTTATGCAATATCTTTTTATAGAGATAGTTTTCCTTTAATAAGATAATGATTACATAAATAAAATATATGATGGGTAGCTAGTAGTTATAAGAGAAACACGCCTGCTTTGCTTCAATGAAAACATTTGCAAATAACGTTGAAACAAGTTAAATGGAGGCATTTTGACATTATTTTGCCAAATGCATTGGGTGTTTTCTGTTTGATTTTCCTCAGCTTTTTTCTTTTGCTTATTTATCTCTATCAATATAATATTTTATTGCCCAATCTTTATTAAGACCTCCTGGTTGCTCTGTTTCTAAAGTGAATATCCACCAAACCTCTCTTTTATTCAAAAGCTTCTCTATATTTGCACTTCTCTTTCCTAATGACAAGTTCTCTATTTTAAAAGGGTATATATCTTTTTCATTGCAGTAACTCCAGAATTCCCACAGTGGCCTGTATCAGAAGATGAAGCTTACTTATGCCTGACCAGTCCCTTGCAGATGTTACTTTAATCCTGGGTGCCAGAAGTGACGCATTGTTAATTTTCAAAAAATTCACCATAATTACTTCCAATTTGCTTTGAAGTGAAATTGCTTGCTTTTCGATGCATTAGGTGCATCTCCCAATCACAGCACTGTGAGGAAAAAAACATGGGGGTAAATTCACGATATCGCTAATTCGCCAGTGTGACGTGATTTCGCAACTTCGCAAAATTCACTGACACCGACTAATTTTTGCTAGCGAAGTAGATAGACTTGCGCAACTTCGCACCCTTACACTAGGCGAAGTTGCGCACTGACGAAGGATCGTAATTACGCAAATTCACTAAGATCAACATTTTCCTGAACGTTACCACTTACGTTAGACTTTACTTCGCCTGGTCAAACCTGGCAAAGTGCAATACAATAGATAGTTTGAAAAAAAAAATTGGAAAATTTCCCAAAAAAAGTTGGCGTGTTTTACCATTGTAGGGTGATAGTCTGAAAAAGATCGATTTTTCCCCCCTACATTTCCTAATATATGGCAACTCAGCTATACAAGGGGCACATGTAGGGCAATAGGACAACTTTATTTTATTTATTAAAGGTTTCCTGGGCTTGTGTAGTGTAATGTAGTGGCTGTAACATATACAGTACTTCTATTATACAATCAAGTTCACGCCATATTCAAATTAGGCTTTGCTAGCTTAAATGTGATTTGCCTGGCGAACTAATGGTAGCGCTACTTCACTTACGTTCGCCGACCTGAGCGCAAATTCGCATCTTAGTGAATTTGCATAGTGCTGGCGAAAATTCACCTGGCGAAGTGCGGCGAACGTTAGCGAAGCCAATGCTAGCGAATTTTCACTGCATAGTGAATTTGCCCCATGGTGACTTCACACCTGAAACTGCACTTTACATGCTGGACTTTCACTTTCACAATGGTGCCCAATCACTAACAATAGAATTTAGTTTTTTCCACAAATAGGGGAAAAAAAAGATTTTCTTATGTTTCTAAAAAGCTCTAAAAATTTGAGAGTTATGAAGTGTAAAAAACAAAAAAAAACCTGTAAGGCAAAGTTTAGCCAAGTAAAATTTGTCAAGGTGCTTTAGAATTCAATAGGATTCAGATTTTTTAAGGGTGTCAAGGTATTCAACGTTTTTAGCGCATCGTTCATCGCATTTTTTCCTTTCTTACTTTATATACTGTATTTCGATCTTTTAATACATTCAATAACTGTCCTGGTTTTAGAGTTTTCTGAGTTTAGTAGTGGTTTCAAAAACCATTACCATCTAAAACCACTAAAATCCAACCTTTAAGGGAACTGTAGAAAATGTTCATAATTTAAAGTAATTCCCATGCACTGGTTTGATAAACAAGGTAAAACAGATAAGCACTTCTCAATGGGTTGACACTGACAAGTGATGAAGCGTCTCTCTTTTTCTTTCCTTCTCCCTCATCACTACCTAAACCTCAAGTCTCAAGAACGTGCTACACAAGATATTTTTACAGAGACTCATCAGGTTATTTAACCTAACCTCTCAATAACCTTTTCTAACTGTAACTCCTTCCATAAACAGTGAAACGTGCATTACTGGTTGAAAACACATAACTAAGGGCAAAACACCTCACCTCAAGCTTACTATTTTTCCATTTTAGATTGTAATTTTTTGTGAAAGTTATCTTTGCTGTCCTGTGATTCATTCTTCTGGATGAATGCTTGGTATAAACCAGTATATACCCTGTGTGTATATGGCAGAAATATCCAAGTATATTTGCTATGTTTGCTTGATTATTTATGCAATCAGTGTGTGTATAGGATTCATAAAAAACTTTGGACCAGTCTCTTTGCAAGCCACTTTGCTTATCCTTTGTGCTGTGTCCAGATGCCCATCAATTTTTGGTTTTGCCTATTATATTGCAGAAGCATTTTGATTTATTTGTTTAGATCATATTTTTCCTTTTCTTCTTCTTTTTTTTGTTTTCTCCTTCTTCTTCTTCCTTCTTCTTTTTCTGAAGACATTAAATAGGCCAAAAGAGAATCAAAGAGTATTTTCAGCTTTGTCTTTGAATCTTTTTTTTTTTTTTTTAATAATCTTTGTTTTATTTTCATTTTTCAAAAGGGGTAGGAGGGGGGGGGATACAGAAAGCAAGAGAAGGGGAAGGGGTGGGAGGGGGTAAATGCAGTAGTTTACATACATATCAATAAATTCCACCTTCAAAGATATACTACATGGTTATGGAAGCGATGTACATATATTATAAAAACATTATTTGTGTTATAGTCTCTTAGTCCTGACTAACTTTCCAGTTGGATGCTACCTGTTTCTTATTATGATATCCTTGGATCTAGACCCATTTGGATCTCTAGCACCTCTATATTTCTATAATACCTGCAATTTCCCTTTTCTTTTATTTTGTAAGAGATCTGATGTATTCTATCCATGGTTTCCAGATCTCCCAATATCTATTACTTGTCTTTGAATCTTTATTACTTTTAATACCTACTAGTGATGGGTGAATTTGCGGCAAATTTCTGCATTTCAAGGCTGGCGAATAAATTCACAAAACAGCTGCAAAAATTAATCAGTGAATTTTCGCCAGCATTACAATATTTTACACTAACCACTGTTTGTTGCACCATTCTGACATCGCCAACCATTTTGATGCAGGTGACAATTTACTGCGCCCATTGACTGAAGTGGGGTAAATTGTCACTGACGTTCAAATGGTCGCCGGCATCAAAAGTCGCAAAATAGTCGTCGAAGTTAAATGGGACACATTCGCCCATCACTAATACCTACCTATCATTTGTCTGTCTGTCTGTATGATATATTTTCATCTGACTTTCTTGCCTTTTCCCATTCTTTCTATTTCTTTTTAAACATATTTTTGGCAAATGCAAGTGAGTTACTGTTCGCTGAAGCTTTTTCAATCAAGCAGAATAATTTTAAAACTTTTCCTGTAAAAAAGAAGCACACAATAGATCAGTAAATTAATACAGACACTCATTTATATTCATAGCAGTGACCTTTTTGGCAGAGAAACAGTTGAGAGCTTTGTGTTTTTTTAATTGTAGCACAGATACAGCTACATACGGGAAAAAAAGAGACATTCCTTTCCAAAAATTGCCCTGCGTAAGTTATTTCATGGGATGTTGACAATGTCTTGAGATCTACTGATCCCCAGCTAAAGGTCTACTGGTAGATCCCGACCTACCTTTTGGGCACCCCTGCTTTAGAATAACCCAGCCTTTAAATTTCAGGGAACAGTAGTTAAAGGATCAGAATAGCTACAGTATAACAGGGAACTTCTGCATATTGCTGTATTATTGTTTGCATGGCAAGTTATTAGAAGTGGAAAGAGAAAGGTATGACACCACATCAACACCCTTGACTAAATGGAGGCTGAAATTACCCTTGTGTAGACCAACAGGTTTCTGGCAGGCCCACACAACACTACTTTGAACCTGTCTTTTTCCTTTAATATTGTAAAATGACCCATTGTGTATAGTATTTTGTGCCTTGCCCCTTGTTTATCCCTCATATTGTAAAAGGATCCCACTGTGCATAGGACTAGTTATAGAACATTTTGGGGATTACAATAACTCAACAAGAAAAATTACTACAAAATCTGAATTTTAAATGGAAAATAACTTAATTTTTTGGGGATTTATTACCTTTAGTACCTTAATAGCTGCCAAGATGTATATAGGTCTGAGAGAGAGAGAGGTCCCTATCCTATTTGGAAGTTTGGTCTGCACTGGAATTATCCCAAAAATGTAAATATTTTTAAATACTTTTTGGGGGGTGAAAAATCCTGAAAAAATCATACAATTCAGGAAAAAATGCAGAAGAAAGTCATACTATCCAAATTTTCATATGACTTTTTTGGGATTTTTCCTGAACCAATTAATTTGTGCTTTTTTAATAATAAATAATTGTTGATTCTAGTTTGTTTGGACTTTTTGAATTTAAAAAATCAGAAAAATGTGGATTTTGATAATCTTCCTACACAGACAATTATGTCACCACTTGTTTTTCTGTGATATCTCAATGAAAATGAGAGATATATATTATGGATTTTCTGATTTATTGCTTACATGTCTGTGTAAGGTATTTCGGGTTGAAGAGGCAATTATTCTTCTTGCTAGAGAGAAACAAGGAAAACAAATTAGACTGTAACCTCCACTGGGGCAAGGACTGATGTTAATGATGAACAGTCTCTGTAAAGGGCTATAAGTGCAATAAAAATAACAGATAACAATCACTATACCTCCAAATATAGGTCTGTGCTATATTTATTGCTGTTTCATGCTAACCAAGTACATTGCAATGAGTATCCCAGTTATGATAAATGACAATCTATGTAAAAGCCTCCATGCACGGGCTGATAAAAGCTGCCGACAGACCGAGTAGGCAGCTTATTGGTCCACGTGTGGGGCCATCAGACGAGCTTCCCCGATCGATATCTGGCTGAAAGTCGACCAGATCTCAATTCCACAGGTTAACAAATCCTGTCAGATCGCAGCCGCATCTGTGCGTGTACAGTATGCGGTTCTTTGATCCGACCACCCGTTTCGGATGCATTATGATCCGATCTTTGGGCCCTAGGGTTTAGTTTAGTTGGATTTCATTTTCCCTCTTTTGAAAATATATCTCTAAAATTCCTCCAGCTAATTCTGTTTCTCACATATGTCCCCTGTTCCATTTCAAGATCATTGTAATGTTATCATTAATTGATGTATTTCTCTTTCATTCCTTAAATAGTTTCTTGTGATTTATTAGCGAGCTCTTCTCTGTGAATACATATAAAGTTGTTGTGAATGCTTAATGAACGATATCTGAGTCATTCCAGATAAAAAAATTGTGATTATTGGTTTTAGGAGAATTGATCAAGGTTGTTACGTGCAATAAATCAAAACAGAAGCATCTTCCTTCAACATATGCTTTCCCATTTACAACTCGTACCATCCTTTGGCTCTATCCTTTCCTGTTCTACAAAAGTTGCAGAGGCATCGACCTATTTACCTCGCACTCTTTAAGTTATACAGTAGATTCAAAACTTTATTTTAAAGCAATAAGTTTTGTAAAAGCAATTTACCAAAACTGCATGCGTTGCATGAATATAAACAAAACAGTATAATTTGTAATCTATTATGTGATTTCATGCTAGAGTAGAGTAGATACAGTATACTTGCCAATGTGTGGCAAATTGAACTGTTGTACTTAATAGATCAGCAAGTTGTAGGTCAGGGTCTATTATCATACCATTAATGAGATCCTCTGATTAAGTTACCAAGGGCATGAAACACATAAGGCTGCATGCATAAGAATTGTCCTGTGGGATCTGTGAGTAAGTAAGATACCACTACCTTGAGCTGTAGGTCTGCTGCATGTGTACCCAGACCCCACATACTAACTGGTGAGATTTTTTTCTAATATGGCTGTGTACCAAGGTTTTTTTTTAATGATTGCAAATGATGTAGATGCCCCCACCCCATGGCCTACTTGTGTGACCATGTTGAAAAGCCTCTCAGTGTGACATTTGTGAAGTATTAGTCTTTGTTCTCCAATATACTTCTGAAAGCCCACATTGTAGGTTAGTTAGAATGAGATTTATAGTACTTACCATAAACCTCACCCTAACTGCCCTTCAAACTGGGTTCTCAGAAGAATCTTGGAAAACAAAGGCTAATTCTAGGCCTCATTCCCATAACTGTTTGCGTGTGTGATCTCCAAGGGCGGTTTGGACCTCCAAGGGAGACCTGAACAGAAAACATTAGACAACCACCTGATGACTATTACAGTAAGATTTGTAATTATTTTCATTCTGTTCTGTAACATTGCAACCTTGCTACAGTATAAGCTGATCTGGTCTAGTCTGTAGGGTCAGTGCATACATGTATAGGGATAGAGCTAGGGAAGGCAGATAACAGTTGTCTTTAACAAGTAATGCAACACCCTTTAGCATATTGGATTTGTTCTGTCAGGCATTTTTATCGAAAGAATATTTGTGTTTTTCAGCACCTATGGGTCTAGCCAACTAAATGGATGTTTGTGTGTGCATGGCCAATAAGGTCGTTTTAAGCTTTGAATCGTTAGTTCTAGACTTACTCATATGGGTAAACGTCAGGATAAAATTATATTCCAAAGTTTGTTTTAGTCTTAATTGTCTTGCATTGCCTGGAGTGTAGGGTATATTTGTATTTTCCTTCCTTAAACCTCATCATAAAATCCAGAGAGAGAGAGATAGAGAGCAAAAGAGAGAAGAGAAATGAAAATTCATGTTCCTAGTGCTGAATCTGCAGATAACTTGAATCCAATCAAACTCTTCAATATGCAAATGCACAGGAGCTCTTTCTTGAGCTATAATAAAAATAATTTTTGCAAACCATATGGCTTCTGCTTGGTATTACCTCAATTTGTTTCTTCATTGCTTCATAATTCTTCAAGCCTCTCGCTAAAATCTAAATTACCAGCAAATATAAAAATATGGTATTATAATCCCTGAATGTATCTGTTAGGCGATACACATTGAATTAATAGGGAATAAGAGCTCAAAAGGCAAAGTCAGTGTGCTTTACAGGTTCCCAGACAACATTCCATTAAAGGGACCCTGGTGGTATAATAGTTTCAACAGCTAATGTGTTCTCCATACTGTTTTCTTAAAATATCCTACTGTTATAATGAACATTTTTGGACTCAATGGCCCCAATACCAGTGCTGTAACACTTAAATGCACGGTCGCTTATTTCTTTTTCAAATGAATATGAGCCAGAAGAGGCAGTTTTGTGTGCTTCTGTGATAACTGAAATTTAGGGCTCCAAGGCTGCTAAACTGCACCAGTGTGGTTATGCTGTGTATTGCAGTAAGGTGATAAGAACTAATTATTGATTGGCTACTACTGGTAAATGGGGAAATTTGTATTGTATGCTAGCAACCCCCAACTCATCCTCGGGTCATTAGTATACAGGTACCCTAAATATTTATTAAGGCTGATGTAAACAGTAGTTCTAATGAAGTTCATCTAATCTTTAAATTTTACCAACTATTTGAGATAACCTTCTGAGCCCCTGTATCATTGTGTCACCTTATGTCACAATTAAGCAAATATTAAGGCTTTTGTACTGTATGTGTGTATTCTCTGGCTCTCTGTCAATGCCTTGAGCAAAATCCTGCTCTGGGTCAGGTACCCATGGGTACCAGATGCGGCCTGTTTTTCTCCTACAAATGTATTGCTCCTCTGCTGCTCAATGTGCCTCCACCCAATAACATTGCCTCAGTTTGGGTGGAGGCAGACACAGCAGATTTCTTTAGACTTAAGAACTCTTTTGCTGTTACATAGCCTGGAAAAATGTTGATTTTATTTGCTGACAAAGTAACATTTTCTTCTCATAAATCAAATTGATATTGTGGGTGAGATAAAGAATTATGGAGAAGCTAGGGTAGATGGGGTAGTGGGATTAGTAAGGGGTCATGGGGGAGGAGTGTGGGGGCATACAGTTTACCAGCTAAGGAGGTCCCTTTGTTACAAGGAAAACAGACTAATACTAACTTAACATATAATTCTCCTCAAAGTAATGCACATTTAGAAAGTATAAGGAACCTCCACTGTATGCTGGCAAATACGCAAAGTTTGTCAGGTAAAATGGGACACCTAGAATTAATTGTATGCTCTAAAATTAAGATATAAATGGTATCACTGAGACCTGGTGGGATGAAACGTGACTGTCCCTTTTTAGGAGGGACAGAGGGATTAAAAAAGGGGTAGGAGTGTGTTTGTATGTAAATCCTGAATTAAAGCCATGCACTAAAGAAATAACCATTGCTGGCACTGGGCAAAAGGTTATAAAGAAAATTATCATTGGTGTATGCTATAAACCACCTCGTGTAAGTGACGAGTATGAAGCCCAGCTACTTTAAAAAATAGAAGCGGCTTCACAACTAGGTCAAGTTATTATTATGGGTGACTTCAATTATCCAGACATTGACTGGGGTAATGTGGTTGCCAAGACAGATAAAGCTAGTAGGTTTGTAAATATGCTAAATGACAACTTTTTATCAAGAACCTACTAGGAATAACTCTCTTTTGGATCATGTAATAACTAATAATACTGAACTCATCTTTAGCATTTGTGTGGGTGAGTATTTAGGGAATAGTGATCATAACATGGTCTCCTTTGAGATTCTGTTGCAGTGGCAACTCTATAAGGGAGTAACTAAAACATTGAATTTCAGACGTGCAATCTTTGACAGTAAAAGGGCATCTCTGCAACATATTAAAGGAGGTCTAAAGTCAAAATCTATGATCTTTCCTAGGCTTTGGGGAAAGCTTATAAGGTTATTTGTAATTGGAAAGCATTATTTTTTTTACTGTTTTGCTGCTATAATAGCTGTTAGCTTGCCTGTCTGTGCATTCCCCCAGATTCAGCTCAGCTCACCACCTGCCCATCCACCAACGAAGAAGCAGTAAGGGTGTTTACAGATCAACTTTGAAGAAGTGCAGCGCACACAGATTAAAGGGGAAATCTCCCAATCTCTAAATTGTATTAAACAGACATTTTATCAATTATCATTTTATCGTAATCCTTTTTTACAATCCCCAAAATACAGAGTTGCCCCTTGACTGCAAAATGTTATCACCATCACTGCAAACTCCACAATGCAGGGGGCCCCCACTGCTGCTGGGACCTTTTTTTTGCCTGCCACTGCAGCTTCCAGGTCACAATCTACCTGCACAGGAGACACCAGTTATTTCCCATTGCTGCCAGCCCAAAATACCGCTAATTGCAACCCTTTTCCAGAAGCCTCTTCAAATAGTATAGCTATGGGCATATACAGTTTGTGTGAAAGTGTGGAGGGGTGTGTGTGTGTATGCTGGGTTTTAATTTGGAGGGGTTGAACGTGATGGACTTTATGTTTTTCCAACCCAATTTAACTATGTAACTATGTCAGCCTGGTAAAAATGCACTGTTCAGGCCCTTATCAACACCACAGGACATAAGACAGGTGTAAGATGACTGATGATATTTCCAGAGCATATAATCTTTGTATAACGTAATTGCACACAAAGCAGATGGTCGTTGGTCAGATCATTACAGCAAACATATTACTTTCTTTGACTGAAACCACCAACTGAGTTACTATCAGCAAGTGTAATGAGCATAGTCTCTTGGGAAATATAAAGGTTCATGCAGGGCTCTGAGAAGTGTGAACACAATATAATAAAGCTTGTAACTTCTGAGGCCATCCAATTTCACGTCTTCTGTAAAATGCCATGGCTAATCATTTCCTGCCTTTTTAAATACCATATTACACTTCATACACCATGCCATGGCAAAAAAATCCAGTACATTGTTTATAGCTTCAATTTGGTTGATAAAGACAAGAGAACCCTAGTGAGATGAAGCAAAAATGGACCATCTACTGTACTACTTGCAGTTTTTCCCCTTCCCATGGCATAAGTGCTTAGATGTTTTGGTTCCAAAACTACTTTTATGGAACACCCTGATGAGAGTGTTACAAATTCAAAAAACAGGCCCTGTTCCAATACCACTGTCATTGCTGTTTTGTCTGGTCCCCCTTGCACTGCTATTGGCCATTAATGTAGTTATAGCTTCACAGTGTAATAAGCTCCTTGTAAGAAGAAATGAAAGCTTTGTAGGTAAAGAGAGTAGGGAACCATGATATTGTCTCTGATGTTAATAAAATCTCCTTCCCCTGAGCTTTATATGCTATTTTAAATTATTGTGTTGAAGGAACCTAATTGACTAGGTTAGAATTATTTATGAGGATAGAATAAGAGCAATGAAATTTATAGGATGTGAGTAAAGGCAAAAATAGGCTCATTCACAACTGTAGCTGCAGTGTGTAATGGGCAAGTTCAGGTGCAAGTTGCACACACACTGCAGCATTGTCCTCCAAATTCCAGCTTAATTGTGGCTTAGAGGTGACAAAATGCCTGATTTTGTGCTGTCCTACAATGGGTTGCAGTTTGATGCAAACCTGAAAAGGTATGCTAAAACAGGGCAAAAAAGTAATTTGGTTCAACCTTAACAATTAAAGAATCATGTTCCTTGCTGTGAGGGCAATCCAATGGACTCTGCTGCATGAGATATAAATTCATTCTCACCCACTTACCTCAAACCCTGCTTGAGAGCACACTGAAATAACTATTGTCCCTGTCTAACATCCAAGATATCTGGTTTGAACTGGTAATATTATATGATGCTTTGCCCTTCTGGGTTTTTCCCTGGTTTAAAATCCAGCAATGCCTTTTAGGGTATAGCTGGCATCACCTTTGTGAATTCACTCCTTGAACATTGCCTGTACAACCAGTTCACCATTCCATTACATACAAGATTGTGTAGCATTTCATTTGGATTCTGTTTGCCCAAATCATTTTGTTACTCTTCGTATAAAGTATTTTGAGTAGGATGCTACTATCCCCTGTTTCTCTAAGGCCAGGAGATCAATCCTATACTGTAATTTGTTTCTGTCTTATTTTGAAGCATTTATGGAATGATTCACAAAAGGCCAATACAAATATGTTCTGTCTGAACAAGCATGACTTTGAAAACTATTGGAGTATGTCTCACTTGTATAAATTTCATTTGGATCCAGTTCAGTGTCATTCCAGTCCCATCAAGGTGTCAACAGATATGAAGAAGATTTATACTTCTCAAATAACTCTGAGCACAATCCTACTGTTGGTTCTTTATCTCAAGCAACTGGCTTGATTTATGAGCTAATTCATAACATTCAGATTAATTTCTTGAGATGACATAATGAAACAAAGCATAACAATCATAATTTATTGTCAGAGCTGCTTAGTTCAAATGTTATTTCTTAATAAAGCCACACAAGAATAAGAATGTAGCCACAGAAGGGCACTGTTCATTTGAGTCTATAGACACAATTTGAAATATAATCATTAAAGAAAACAGTAGGTCATTGAGAGGCCCTTCTCCATGACAACCATGGCAAAATATTTACTGAACATGAACAGAAAAATAAATACTTAGGCATAGACTTTAGCCATTACCATTTCAATGTACAAGCCCTCAAGGAATGGTTTCTGTCAAAATGTGTTTTAGGAATAACCCTCCTTTAATGATATTAAAAACTCTCCAAGTGAAGATAAATGACCAGTGTAAGTACACTCTTATACTAATTATAATAGTGTGTGAATTCTCCAGTATCATGGGGGTGTGAAACTTTATTATGCCTTTGATAAATTGTTGACTGTTAATAGCAGCATTCATACATCACTTGTCTAGAAATGTCTCTTCCATTGTTTAAGCATCAATGCCTCTTCTCATTAGACCTGTTGGCTCTGGGCTAAACACTGGCTCCATAAAAATGTGAAAGATTTGTTGGTTTGTTGTACAGAATTAAAAATTATGATATCAATTGAGCAGCAGAATTAGATTTACGAGGTTTGCAAAATCCTGTTACTCAGAAATGTCCCTCACCTTCTTTTCAAACAATAACCATTTAACTAAATAGGAATGACAATAGTAGTGGGTGTGACTCAATGGACATCTCCTTTTTCATCCTCAATAACTAAGAGTCTATTAGACTTTTTTCTATCTATCAGAATGATTTACAGAACAGCGCTCAACATAAATACCCTTTGTAACGATTTTCCCACAAATTACTTTGGTTGCTACAAAAGCATATGTGCTTCTCAATCCAACCCTAATAGTTTTAGCCTGTAGGAAAGTGAATGAGAACACAATAGTCTTTATGTTTAATTCTTTTATCAGTGAAAGACATACCCTTTTCTCATGCCCTTTTTTCTGGTAGAATGGGAACCATGTATGGACTATAATTCTTTCCTGATATGTTTTGCTTATATTGTGCTCCATTTTAGTTGCTCTTGTCTGGACAGTTTCTAATTTACTAAATTACTATATTTTTGTAGGGGGTCTTTTAAATGCTCAACCTTGAGGAAAGTTTTGAAAACTTTGAAGCACTTGTGGTCCAAACCATCATATTTTCATAGATAATATCTCAAAGGATTTTCTACTGATGAATTGATAAGCCTGAGCACTACTGAGGAAAATGCCTCAGGGGTAGCTGGTTGGCTGATTCCTTTCATATAGTATATTTCATGCAGTATATAATGAAATATAAAAGAGAACCTCAGAGGTTCTTACAGGTTGTGCTGAACTTTGTTAATCTTTGATGTTCTTTTGTTTTACTTTTTCCTTTAATTCATGGTTAATTTTCTAGTTTACTTTCTTCTGTGACTCCTTTAAGCAATATCAACAAAGGGGAGATAGCTGAGAAAGGTGAAAGGAAGGATGAAAAAGCAAGCAAACATGCAGAATGGAACAACTTCTATAAAACTAGTTCAGTAAATAAACAAGAAAAGACATACAGATAGAGACATGTAGCTTGGATGGCTCATGATCATCATGATTTGTGTTGTTTTGTTATGAGAAAACAATGTTCACTCTATCTTTAATGTATTACTTTGGCCAGCAAAGTGTATGCATTACAGCTATAAATGTTAACACCTGTGGATTGGGGACCTGTCCCATTTTTGTAACTGCTGTTAGGGAATCTACATAAGGCTTCTTTTCAGATGAGTGAGTTTCAGCATCCAAAGTTGTCTTTATGAGGAGAACATTGCAGGTTATCAATCATAGACAATAGTTTCCTCTGGAAGAAAACTCTCATATTTGTTCTGACTTCACATATTCTTTCACTCACTCAAGCTTCCCAGTCTTACATTGAAAAGATATTATTCTTCATTTACATTGCCTTGGCTGCTGGCTGACATAATTAATTTTTTTAGACCCAGAACTACCTTGAGAACTAGACGTAGACCTTCATTTTTAAAAGAAGAACTCAGAAATATTTAATTAGCATGGTGTTTTAATCAATATTTGATAAGGGCAAGACAGATTTTATGCTGGAAAAGTTTATATAATTTTTCCCTGCATTCTCAGAATACAAAATGAAATCCAAGGCCAAAGAGTACTTCTAAAATGTAAAATTATTGCTTGAGTCTCTAACAGAAGTGGTTACATTTGATTCTTGAAGAGCTGCAAAACCATCGCTCAGAGCCTGGTCAAATTTTAAGTCTGGTGATGAGCCAAGGGGCTGGACGAGTAATAAACACCCCCTAAGCTGACCAGGGTTCGGACTTTAACTTTCACCCAGGGAATGGCAAAAGGTTAGGTTGGCAAAAGAGGTACATGCCCAGCTCCCCTGACTGTTGTGCCCAAGACACATGACTCTTCTGCCTACCTTTAGTTCCAGCCATGTCATGGATTTAGATCCAAAAACATACGCAGGTACACTTGTTTTTTTGCTATACTTTTAAAACTCCAATAACTAAAATAAAATACAAGGGACCTCACATATACAGTAGATATAATTAGACACCTATCTCAATACTCCATATTCTTTTTATCTTACCAACTTACATTGATACTCTTCTTAAGTGTTGTTTTTGCCATTGTCTTCTCTGTCTTAGCCCACAAAGAAATAGTTTGCATTCCTTATTTACCTCTTGTGTTTTATTATTGAAATTTGGTAACTGCAGCTTCTTTTTGTTAGGCAGACCCTCAAATGCCCTGTATCCTTAGTCCATTCCATTCTGTTACATTTATTACACATTTTTAGTCCTGCAGTTTTTTTACATGAATGTTTTGTATTCTTTACATTATCTTTCCCGGATTAAACATTACATGTGGGAGGAAAAGAGAGAAGTGGGAGACGAGAGAAACAGAATATTAATCTTGCTATTCAAATAAGTAACACAACCATTATTATATACAGTATGATGCACAGTATGTGCAAGTCTGCAGTTTTAAATATGTTCTTTACTTCAGGATAGTTAATAACCTTTTTTTAATAAATAAGTTACTTTGAAACTGTAGAGGCTGCCATTCTGGGACAAGCCTGTTGGGTTTATTCAAAGTTTAAATGATTTTCAAATATTAAAAGTGCGATGATTCAAATGATGGAGAGATCTTTTATCCAGAAAACCCCAGGGCCTGTTCATTCTGGATGATGGGTACAATCTATTGACTGAGGTCCAGTCAATTAAAAAAGCAGCTGTAGGGGTGTATGGGACCGAGAAAAGAATGACTAAGAAAGAAAGTAATTAATTAGGTGCAAGCTGTTCTTTAAAATAACAGATTATTAACTATTTATATGCTTGAACGTACAAGAGATTATTATATGTTACTTCAAGATGATACTTTACAGTAATTCAATAGTTTATGTCCTAAATTAGGCACACTTTACAGGAGTATTAGTAGCATCAAGCCATAGTACTTACTAGCAAATGTCCAGACCCAGAGTAGAAGGTCCTTACAGTGGTGCTCCTACAGAAATCTGTGTATTCCTGACCCTAACCACTTAAAGGAGAAGTGATGTTCTTCTGGTATGTCACTGTTTTAGGGTTTACACCCATTTATTTTCACTCCTGGAGTAAGCTATAAATAAATTTATACTCACACTAGTTACTTCTGAGATCTTCTACCTCAGGCTCTCCATCAAGTTGAAGCCAAAGAAATAAAACACATGGTGGAATGGCTGGAACTAGGAGTAGGCAGAAGAGGCAGCTGCTTAGGATGCAACAATTGGGGGGCACTGGGCAGCTACCTCTAGACCAGACTCACCTGACATTCAACTCCAGTGAACGTGCGTGACTGAACTGTGCATGCGCACAACATCACCACGTATGCACGAACACGTACAACGGGGGACATGGGGGCGAGCTGACCGGCTGGGTTGCCCAAGGTGCCCAGCTGGTCTGGCCCCCCTCTACATGGTGGTTTGCCTTTGGGACACCAGACTTGGGACTAGTGATTGGCGAATTTTGCGTGCCATGGAATTGCAGTGGAATTACGCATTTTGTTGTCTATGAATTTTTCCCGAAACTGTGCCAAACATTTGCAGCAGAAAAATCTGCTGTGACAAAAAAGTTGCCGAGATAAATTTTAGATTGATTTTAATGCATTTGGAGCTAGAAAAATTGTCACGTGTAAAAAAATGTTGACGTCCATTGACTTCAATGTGTTTCTCGAATATTTTACCAGCGGGAAAATGTTTTGGCAAATGGGACAGATCACTACTTTGGACATCTGACACCCTTTTCCAATAAGGAACTACTGTACCAGGGACACTTTAAACTGTAAATGGGCACACCTACACCCTTCCCAGTACTGAGCAGGACTAAACCCATACCAGAATAACCCATATGAGTGCAGATATGGGACCTGTTATCCAGAGCATCCAATTTCACATATCTGTCTGCTTTTGGCATTTAACATGCTACACTTGATAACTTCACCTAGTGCACTACCAGAATTTAATAGGTCTTGATTGCAAATAGCATCCATAATTTTTTCAATCTGCTGAAATATTTTCCTCTCGAATGAGGGGAATGAAAGAAAACACATTTCTTTCTAAATAAAAAAAAACTGATACAAGCATGAACTGTTTAGTAAGTGCAACCAACATATTGTCTATCCATGTTCACTGTTGCTACAGGATCCTATTCACTTGGCAGAAATAGTATGAAGTGGATTTTACACAAGGGAAAATAACTGATATATGTCACTGTGCAATCTGTGAGATCCAGGTAAACAAAAACAACATACATTTACATGAGTCATCCAATGGGCTAAATAGCTTGAGATAAACTAGAAGTAGAAAGCTAGTGTCGGGGGCAGGTGTACTTATTTGTGGTTTTTTAGCAGCACAAGTAAAGCTGGCCATACATGTATTAATAAAAATATAGATTATCCAATAATGATCAGCACCCTAAGGCTGGCGATGGAGTCTCTGATAGAGGAAGTGGAATCATGCATTGACACCAAAAATGCATTAGACAAAAATGCCACTTCCAGGAGGAGCTGTGAGTTCATGTAGAAATTAATAGGTGTTTTCCTGGGAAAAATTCAAGCTTTTTTCGAGATCTTATATTTTTTTAAGCTTGAACTTTTGAAGGTTTTTTTTGAACATGTAAACTCGCAAATGTGAATTCTTTGAGTTTTTTAAGCTTGTTAATTTACAAATTCTAGTTTTTTGAGTTTCGTATCCAATCAAGGCTTTTATATTCAGATTTTTTCATAATTATTTTTTAAATTGTGTATATATTTAAAGTAGAAAAAACTCTAAAACCTCATGCCTTATATTTTAGATAAATAAGCCCATTAATATGATGGTTAATTCATGATAGATGAGGAAGCCACAGCTTTTATTTGATATTCATTCCTTTAGTTCTCATCATTTAGACTGTTGACCCACATGAACAGAGATTTGCAAGGGTGGCCCAAGAACTGATCAGTCAGATGCAGTGCAGGATCTTTAGAGAGAGTTGTAGTATGTAAATGACCAAGGCTACAGCAAGAAGTGGTTGTCTCACTTAAGCAGAGATAACCAAAAGTGACCTTGACTAATAGGATAAAAGGGTTACATGGGTCTGTTGAGTAAGAGTCCTACTGAAATGTTCCAATAGGACTGCAATGCCACAGATATACTGTGTATTTTTTTTGACCAGATATTATAAATTAAAGTATGTTCTTTTAAATAAAAATAATAATAATGTACACACCAGTAGAGTGCACACTCAGTTGAGATTGACTATTTTGAGTCATCTGGGCTGTGGACTTAATTTGAAGAGGCAGCCGAAGGGGTATATTCAATGGAAAGAGAATCAGTGTAAAAAAATAAGACAGTGAATGATCCATCCACACACTATGGTTTATGGCAATACTATTTTTTTAATCAAAAGGAGATACCTGATATAGAAATATGTTGCTTTCTTTTTTAAAACAGAAGGACAATGACCTTTGATGTGCTATACTGATTAAAGGACTGCCAATGCATTTACACATCTGTATCTATAGTGCAAGTAGGCAAAGCCCCATACATGTTTGGATGTAAATGAACACTATTTAGCAGAGTTTATTGCAGTCATTTGCTTCTCGTTCATGTTACTGATTCCTTTATCATCAGCAGGCGGGCAGAACCCTGAGTTGTGTTTTTATTCCATTCAATTAAGCAGCTCGGTAGGGTTGTGCAGAGTGCAAAACAAGCTGCTTGGACTGAGTGTTTTGTTGGAGTTCAACGCTGGAGCACCTGCTTCCCCAAGCAGGGCCACAGATGCTATGGCAATGAGGTTATTTAGGCTGTAATACACATCATTATGTTTTTTGTGTTTTCTTATATTCATTTTCTTTTCAGTTTGGGAAGATTGAACAAGAACTGCTTTGATATGAACCCATCAAACACAAACTTCTGTGTTTTTAATAGTAAAAGATGTGTTAGTAAGGATGTAGAATTAATCATCTACCAAACATTTTTATGGGTTAAGTCCAGAGCACAGTCCTCCTTGACCCTTCCCCAACTGCTTCATCATCACAGTTTATCAGTTGCCAAATACTGGCTTACTCATGCACAGAGCAATGAGTTGGGCTGGCTGCCATTTTTGTTTATATCACATTTGGTTGCAGGCAAGCAAAAGTATAATTGCTGGGTGAGGACCAGCTACTGGTCATCAATTACCACTATGGAGACTGGGACCAGAGGTGCCACCATCCATGGTGTGCCAATCCACTATGCAGCTAACAGATATGTTAGGTGCTCTAGGGATCCATGTGACAATAGATGCAGTAATGTTCACTTTGGAACAGAAGGAAGGTATGACTGTGCATGGTTGAGCAAAATTATGTGGAAGTACATGGAACACATTTTAATGCAAGTACCATTAATTACAGTGATGTTAGTTGCAATTGACTGTTGGGAAATTATGGGGACCACTACTGCACTTGCAGACTTACATGTGCCCTGAGAATTAGTAGATCCAAAATGGGAGGGGCACAGCAATATGGATGTGCAGGAAATATCTTTGGACACATGTACATTAAATGGTTGTTAATATGTCCAACATTTCTAGGAGCCCAAGAAGATGATATTATTTATCAAGGGTCGAATTTCGAATTGATCAAATTTGAATCATTCGATTTGAAGTAACAGCGCAAGTTTTTTTCCCCAAAAAACTTTTATTTGTTAAAGTCCACCAATTGACTAATAGGTTATAGGACTAATAGGTTCTATGAGGCCCCCCTTAGGCTAAAACAGCAATTTGGAAGGTTTTAGATGGTGAATGGTCGAATTAGAATTTTTAAAGAGACACTATTTGATACATTTTTTCCAAATTCGAATCAAATTTGGACTATTCTTTAGTCGAAGTACACAAAAATAACTCGAAATTCAATTTTTTTCAATTCTAATTTTCACTTCGACTCTTGATAAATCTGCCACTCTGTTTCTAAAACCTTTGTGGAGTAACTTCCTCTGGCTGGTTTAGCTTTCTTTTATTATGCTAATAAAATAATTATTTTATGTTAATGACTCAATCCTGCAATAATGCTAGAAAAGGGTATCTGATAGAATCACAGCCTATTGTCATTGGTAGAGTAAATTTAGCCAAAAAGCCATATACAGTAGTATCTGCAGAATTTTTTAACTTTAAACACGTCCTTTCTCCCTAAAACTAATGTTCAGATGGTTTCTAAGCACAAAAGCAAAATTAAAAAATTGCATGTTGGAATTCTATAAATAAAAAATAATGAAACACCAGTGCCATTCTTCACATTACCACCTACATTTAATAAACTGCTAGGAAGTTTTGTCAAGATTTAGGGAAACACTGTGCTTTATCTGTAGTATCATTCACATTTTGTATAGCTGGAAATTTTGACACCATAAGCAAATCTGTGGGTTTTGCAGGATTACAAATAGTGAAGAAAACCAGCAAACAAGCATGGATGAATAGGGACAGAACAGTTGACTTAGTCTGTTTTCTGGCAGGATTAAGGAAACCTGATCAGCACAGCAGAGAGCGAGTCAACTTCCTCATTCTTTAGCTGCTCCAGATAAATGGATTTGAAACTCCAGCGCTATTGATCTGGTATTTTTTATGAGCATTAAATCCCAGGAAAAAATGTAACTGAAAAGGGCACATTCAAAAGCACTTTAATTCTGGGAAAAAAAAATTCTGTGAGACAACAGAAGAATTTCTTCTTTTTTTATCATTTTATTGGATTGTTTGTAGAAAGTAACTGGCTTAAGGATTTATACTATTTGTCAGGAGCTTCTCAATTTATTCAGTAGGTAGAGTATACTAACTGAGGTCACTAAAGGTGACAGAGTTGGAAAACCAGCAAAAGCTGAGTGAAATAAGTGTATTTTATTGTCTTTCACCTGCCAAAATTAATGATGTTTTCTATGAAATCGGCAGTGGGAAGCAACTCAGTAATATCTAGGAACTTGATAGTGAAAGTAATTGCCTGCCCTTCCTTTATGACTGAGGCATAGAGGCAAGCAATAAATGATTGATAGCTGAGATTTTTAAATTCCTAAATAACTGGTGTGACTGATTTCATTAAAAAAATGTTTCCTTTCATTTTTATTATACAGCCTTTATGTCTGGGTGACAGGTCCCCTTTAAACCCTAGAAGGACATAGACTTAAGAGCAATCTGAGATGCACCCCTCAATAGAAATACATCTGTACGGAGCATCATTATAAATACTGACCCCAAAATACCATCAAAAAATTTACCAAACAACAAGTTTAGGACCAGGTTTACATAAGGTTCTAGTCTTACTTTTCTTATAGATTCTACCTTTGATTTTCAGGCTTCAGGTGCTGGTGTATCATCCTTTGAATGGAGATTCTGATAAGATGATGTCTTCGTATTAGATGGAGTTGTCACTAACCACAGCAGTTTCTGCACCATTTGAGTATGCTCCTCAAGCTTTTCTAAAGAGTTGGTCACCAAAGTATCAACTGAAAACATGAGTGTGTGTGGATAATAAACAAACTGTAGAAAAAGTTCAAATGTGATGAGAAACTACCCATTTAAATTTAAAACTAAAAGTATATTTCAAAATGTATTGCAGAGTACATGCATTACAGTAATCTGAATTCTTCGTTAGAATCTTAGAGTATAAAATATAAGGGCATATTCATTTGTATAGCCTAAGCCCTATTTGACTGAAACCTGTTTTGATAGAAGGTTGTTTATATAGTATATTGCAAGTCTCAAAGTGCCATTATGGAGTGAGGAACCGTAGAATGAATGTAGAAATATAATTGCAGCGCTTCATCATTTTAAGTTCAAGGTGACAAGATGGAGATGTGAAATGCCACAAGTCATAAATGTGTGAAAAGTGCCAGAAACATAGAAAATATCTGCAGATGAAAATAATGTGATCTGACAGAATGAAGATCCAAAGGTCATGTATTCCCAAATCCACAACAAATTCATTTGAACATGGAAATTCAATGCCATACAAGTCAGTTGGATTAAGGGCAGATCCTTTTGGCATCAATGAATCACTAATTGAAGAATCTACCCACATATTCATTTATAATCTGCAGAAATAGGGAATACGATACAAATCAATTTTTCTACAAGGCACCATTTTACATGGAATGTTATTGAAGAGGTTAATGATCTACTTGAATATTTTAGGATCAAGCTGTTTGACCTTTTTATCTTTGCCTAAATGACCTAAGCATAGTTTTAAGATGCACCACTGAAATACAAGAATATTAGAAGTCGCCAACATGTTCCATAAATGTATGCAGGTGCAAAGTCTGCTGATGTCCTTTTATAAGGATGACAAGTATCACCTTATTTCTTCTTCTTTCATACACAATAGGGGTTGCAATATTTCTTAGACATGTTTAGCTTCACAGAAGATGCACAGTTATCTAGCCTTTTAATTCTATTATGTGTTTGTAGAGTTGGTCATCTGTATTGGAGCCTTTTGTGTACAGTTTTGAAAGTCAGACTAAGATGGCAAGGAAGGTAGATTGTATTTGTCATTCTCCATGGGCACATGTGGGAGCATGAATGAGTTTTTTTGTTTTTTTTAACTTTTGTACCAATATCATACTCAATACAGACTTTTGTCTTTCCCAGGCAAGTCATTTGCATGCTCTCCCCATGCTTGAATGAGCATCATGATTTCTCCTATATGCCAAAAACACATTGGCAGGTTAACTGGCTCCTGATAATACTGACCATACCGAGTATGTGACATTAATTTATAAGCCCACCTAAAGCAGGCACATAATGCTTCCTTTGTTTGGACAGTACCTTAAATAATATAGGACATTACATTTTATAAACTTTATCTGAGTACTCACCTCTGTATCTCTAGTTAAAACATAATCAGCAGTAAAACTGTTTCACTTTGTACTCACTACAATGTAATGTTATATTTAAAAAAACTTACGTACATGGACTTGTTTAGTCTGAACAGACAAAGTACCAGTAATGTTTAAATATCACTCAGCAGCCACATTATTTACCATCAGTATATGCTTCAATAAGCTCACAAAGATGGAATAAAATTACAGAACCAGTGACCCATAAGCACTTAAATATCTGTTTTAGAATAATTGATACAGACAGAAGTCCATTATAAAAAATAAAATCCAGGCTTATTTCAGTCATATGAATGTACTACTAATTTAAATTAAACAAGACTATAATTTTTTTAAAAAGCTATTTCCCAAAGGCTGATGGTGGATGTCAGGGCTGTTCTTCAGCTTGGTCCCACTAGATTTATGTCCTAGTTTCTGTAAAATTATATAGCTTTTGTTTGACCAACATTGTCCTTTCCTTGATGTAGGATAAGGTCAGATAACTGGATATGGTAAATTCACCAGCAGTATCAAGTCCCAGAAGCAACAATGGTGCTTCTTGTTTTAACAGGCCAAGTGTGTGGTAAATATATGGATCACTGACCACAACTGAGAGGTCATAAGCAAAGAGAAGGCAATATTTGATTTGGAGTTACAGTATGAGTTATCTAGGAAAGATATTGCTCAATCAAGTAACAAAATCTACAGAGAAATTACTTCAAGGACAGAATAAAAGAAAGACTCGGCAAGCGCTCACATATGACCTTAACAACATAGATCTAGTATTGATTAAAGGGGGAAAACATGTTTTTTTTTTAAATGCATTAGTTAATAGTGCTCCTCCAGTAGACTTCTGCACTGAAATCCATTTCTCAAAAGAGCAAACAGATTTTTTTTTTTATATTTCATGTTTGAAATCTGACATGGAGCTAGCCATTTTGTCAATTTCCCAGCTGCCCCAGTCATGTGACTTGCGCCAGCACTTTAAGAGGGAACTGCTTTCTGGCAGGCTGTTGTTTTTCCTTCTGAATGTAACTGAATAGTACGCAGTGGGACATGGGTTTTACTATTGAGTGCTTTTCTTAGATCTACCAGTCAGCTGTTATCTTGTGTTAGGGAGCTGTTATCTGGTTACCTTCTCATTGTTCTGTTGTTAGGCTGCTGGGTGGGGAATGGGAGGGGGTGATATCACTCCAACTTACAGTACAGCAGTAAAGAGTGATTGAAGTTTATCAGAGCACAAGTCACATGACTTGGGGCAGCTGGGAAATTGATAATATGTCCGAAATTGACAATATGTCTAGCCCCATGTCAGATTTCAAAATGAAATATAATCTGTTTGCTCTTTTGAGAAATGGATTTCAATGCAGAATTCTTCTGGAACAGTACTATTAACTGATGCATTTTGAAAAAAAAACCCATGACAGGATCCCTTTTAAAAAATGTATTTTAACTAGTGATGTCAATGATGATCTGGATTGTTGTCTTCTCTATTTAGTTGTATCTATTAATACAACGGACTTTGTGGGGGCCCTTAATTTACAGTATATAAAGTAAAATAATCTGGAGGACTACTCAACCTATAATTTTCCAGCTGTTTTTTAACTATTCCCCAAACCTTGTTACAAATTTAGCCTGCATTTCAAGAAATGGTGGGCCACATTTTGCACAGAATTAATATGAAGGGCCATATTCAATTCAGCATGGAAAAGTTTATCACATGAAAACTCATGGATAAAATTCAATTTGAGATGCAATTCAGTTCAGAAAAACTTAGCTCAGTTAATCACATGAAAACTCTACTGAAGACTATGGGAAAAACCGAAACTGAATTTGGAAGAAAAGTTTTTTCTCCTTGAACTGAATTTCATCCATGGGTTTTCATGTGATAACCCCTGAGATAACTTTTTCTCCCTGAACTGAATCTGGGCCAAAGTGTTCAAGGCCTAATATTGCTGTTGTATACTTACTATCCCCTGATATGATGGCCTATGGGAGGTGGCCTTTTCATAATTCAGAGCTTTTTTGGATAACAGGTTTCCAGATCATGGATCCTATAATCATAGTTGACTTTGGAAAAAGTTGAAACATCTTACCATTATTAAACTCCTCCCTTGTACATCTTTTTTAAGGTACACGTCTAGTCAACTGCAAAAGTATAATGAAAGCACTTGGTAGTTAAACAAGCCATTTTGCAGTTCTGTGACCATTGTGACCAAGTACATCTATTTGGTCCAATGTGGTTATGGTTTAGATTTGGCTGAATACTCATGCCTGCAGAACCAAATTTGAATCCGAAAAAAAATTAAAATTTTTTTTTGCTTTGTTTTCCCTCCCCCCACCCTCATTTTCATATGCAAACTAGGATTCAGATTCTGTTCTGTATTTAGCCAAAGCTTTCACAAAGGATTCGGGGAGGGGGGGTTTCTGTCAAATCCAAAATAGTGTATTCGGTGCATCCCTACTAAAAAAAACACATTTTTTTTTTTGCAATGTGTTATGCTCAGAATCTTTTCCGAATCAGAAAATACTCCATCTAAAACCGAATTCCAAATTCATCTAAAAGTTAATGGCAGATGTCCCCTTAACCATTTGAAAATGTTTTAACCCACACAATATGTTCAGAGTTTCAGAGTATTCTGGGTTTGACGCTGGTTTTTCCATGATACAGTGTAACTGAATTTTTGGTACGTTGAATGTGAAAAATTTGGGTTTTTCAATATGAAGTTGTGTTTTTTCCTTTTTTTTTTTTAGTTTTTTTTATTGATAAATAAGGGCAAATCATGGTTTCTAGCTTGGTCAGACTTTTTTTATTTAAAAAATCTGAAAAATATGTACTTTGATAAATAACCCCCTAAATGTCCTTTTAATTTATAATGTCCTTATAAATTATAGTAAGGGGTCCATCATTCCCTACACTTTACCATGGACACTGACTAATTAACATTCCTACACATTCTACCTAATCACCACACCTCCCTAAGAACTATATTTATGCAAAGAAATGTTTGAAAAAGCTACTCCTACACAAAATCTTGTACAGGCTCAGAGAAAAAGGCCACCCCCGGGACAATGAGTTGGTTTTACTTTGACTAAAGAAGGCCACTGCAAAAAAAAAAGCAACACTTTGCTTGAGCTGTATTGAATAAACATACAGTACTGAATTTGGTTTGTTTCTCTACAGAACACATTGCCTCAAGAGCTTTAAAAGAAGCCACAGGGGGTCCAAATGTCTTTCAGTGTTGAAAGAAAGAAAGGGAAAAAAGGGAAGAAAAAAAACGTGTGACAAAAAAAAATAACGGCAAACAAAAAGAGCATAGGTAGAAAAACAGTGAATACAAACAGAATCTGTTAGAACATAAACTTTAACATAGATGTTGGTTTATCCAATACTCTACATCGTGCTATGGAAACACCACTGAGTGGACTGCCACGCTTTACAAGGAAAGTGTTGGAAAACTGCAGGGGTGTCTTTAACAAGTTGCTATCCACCACTGCAAGCATAAAAATATATTTTCCTCTGGCATTAATAAGCACACCATGTTCTGTACCGGTTTCTGTTTGATAAGCTCACGATGTTCCTTTCAATTTTTTTCCCCCAAATCATAAAAGTATTTTCTTTTTTCCCTTGCAAATATTTCTGCATGCCTCTGTTTTGAGCCCGCAGGGAAGAAGAATCTATTTTCTTTTTATGTCAATAACAATTTTTGAATGTGAGCTATGCTTCAGCAAAACCTTTGGGTGTTTTGCAGCGAACTGGGAATTTACAAAAAAGGTTATGCACACAACAGTTTAAACAAATAGAGAAAAGTTGTTTTTTTTTTTTATCTGTCTCCATCTCCAAAACATAAAGTCTGTATGTTGGTTTAGAAAGAGAAGTTCACTTGGCCTCCGGGGCCATATAAGACAGGTTATACTAAATTCTGGCTGTAGCTTAGATCAGACAGAAGAAAAATGTATGTACTGTAGGTGGTTGATGAACGCATAATAATGGAACAGGTTTAACTGAGTTAGGAAGGGGTATTTTAGAGAATTTTTAGGTTAATTTTATAGGAAGGACTGAGGATAGGACCAGAATGACTCATGGGTCCTGTAGGCAAGAGCAGTGGCGTAACTACCAGGGGAGCAGGGGGTGCAACTGCACCAGGGCGCGCTCCCTCTCGGGGCCCACTGGAGAGGCTAGGAGAACTCCAACTCATAGGGGGAGAGCCCAATAGGGGGGCCCGGGTGCCAATCCTGCACCAGGGCCCACCAGCGAGTAGTTACGCCACTGGGCAAGAGTAAGGAAGAGAAAAGGAATAGGGCAGAGAAGGAGCTGTAACAGTTTGCAGAATGTATCAGCCAACCTTTTATGGTATTGTCACAGCTTGGAGGTAATAATGCTTGCCAGGTGTTGGGGGTATATGCCATAATTTTAAAAGCACAAGGATGAGGATGTTAGTTAATGGTCTCCTCAGGCACAGGGTCCCAGAAGATGATGATGATGACGATGTTTTATTCTAGCCCCCCCATATTAGGCTGTGGAAAATGACTAATATGGCAGGTAGCCTATCCATTTGGTACTAAAATCATTCTGAATGGGGTGTTTATTGTTTAGTTAAAATAAGTATTTAACTTACAGTTTATGAACAGTTTCAAAATAACCTTTGTACTGTTTTTATAGCTTTGGTTGTTTAGCATCCCAGTCTGGATCTCACAAAAAAGCAATTGCAGTTCCCGACATCTCCCTTCATTGAGTTGTGTGAAAGTCACTTTTATTAATGTCAAAATTTGATCCTTGCACTTCCATATAGGAATGTTTAGTCCTGCTGAATTGACCACTGCTGTGCTATTTAGGCATTGGAAGCCTGGAGCTACTGGCAACTCAAGACCAAGAATTAACTCCAGTGATCCCTCATTGCCCTGAATTCTATTGCAGCAGTTCAGTTTAGGTGGAAAAACATGGTGCCCCAGGTCACTCACACACGAACACCAGAAATGATGCTAGACAGACACTTGAAAATATTTGTCTCTTGTGACAAAGCATATGCACAGTTGCATTATTTTTGGGGATTGTAGTAGGTGCCGTACCACTGCTTTAAAAGCTTTAAAACCTGTGACCAGGGCCAGATTTCCTTTTTTTGCTGCCCCTAGGCCACCTGGGTCCTAGCGCCTGCCCGTGCATGCACACCCCCAACAAGCACATTTGTTGGCCACCAGGTCCAAGTGCCTGCCGGAGAATGCACACACATCCTCCCCCAGTGAGCATGCAAGCAGAAAAGGCTCCCAATACTCATTTAGATGCAGCTAGGTGGCATGCAGCCCCTCAAATTTTGCCGCCCTTGGCTTGTGCCTCTGTGAATTTTAGTAGGGTGCCATGCCCCCCAACCACACCCACATTGCTTTAGAACACTGGGTATTCAGAGGAGATACATTCGTTTTAAAAATTTCCTGTGCACCAATACCCAGTACTGTGCACCCGAAAATTTGCTCACATCCAGTCACTCCAGCCTTTATACATGACACTTTTGGCTTACTAAGTATATTAGAATCATGTTTTATTTCTATGAACCCAATTTTTATTTTTACACTGAACTGCTCCTTTAAATATAAGTGCCTGCATTTCACATTCTCTCTGTTACTAATTTACTAATGTATGAAGCACATACAGTAAAGCATCACGTTTTGTGAAAACATACACAGACAATAGAATAATAACACGTAGCAGATGCTGCAAACAGAACCGGCAATATAAACCCCCGTTCAGGTATTATGGGGAAAATATAGATATTGAATTCCTTATGTAGCTCTGATAATTGGGACACTGGGACACCAGGACACCTGCTATCCAGTTTCTAAATCTTGTATAAATCACTTTATTGGCTCTGAAGTCCTGAAGCTCCAAGATAACAGGGCCTACACCGGTTTCTGTAGTACATGTATAGGATCCATTATCCAGAATGCTCAGGACCTAAGGTTTTCTATATAATGTTTCTTTCTGTAATTTAGATCTCCATACTTTGTCTACTAGAAAATCACGTAAATATTAAATAAACCCAATAGGCTGGTTTTGCTTCCAATAAGGATTCATTATATATTAGTTTGGATCAAGTACAAGCTACTGTTTTATTATTACAGAGAAAGAGAAAATAATTTTAAAAATTTCAGGTTATATGGATAAAATGGAGTCTAGGGGAGACAGCCTTTCTGTAATTCAGAGCTTTCTGGATAATGGGTTTCCTGATAATGAATCCCCTACCTGTACAGATATGGGATTTTCCAGATCACAGATCATTCCATAATTTTGATCTTTATACCTTAAATCTACTAGAAAATCATATAAACATGAAATAAACCCAATAGGCTGGTTTTGCTTCCAATTAGGATTAATTCTATCTTAGTTGGGATCAAGTACAAGCTACTCTTTTATTTTTACAGAGAAAAAGGAAATATCTTTTTGAAAATATGGATTATTTTATTATAATGGAGTCTATTGGAGACAGCCTTTCTGTAATTCGGAGCTTTCTGGCTAATGGGATTCCAGATAATGGATTCCATACCTATATACACAGTGCAATATACCCTGTCCATATAATGTATTTTAGCTTAGAGATGCTAGAATTCTAGCAAGAGATGTTTATCTTTATCTACCGCTGACTCCATCCTTCAAGATAAAGAATGTTATAGTTTAGGAAGCATACCTAAACAGAGAAATAAATATAGGGGTCATTTATTATTATGAAGGTGTGCAAAGTGCAAATAATTGGCACAATATGCTGCTCTCTTCCCGAAGATTACCGAAGTAAAGAAAATGGCCCCCGTGAACTCCGACGCCCTGAATCTGTACTGAGGGTTAAGTAAAGAGTTAGGGGCATTCACCCAGGGTAACAGGTAGGCTGGGGGGGAGCAGGGAGGGGGTCTGTGTAGGGTAAGGGGTAGGGTTTTTTAATTAAGGGTTTGGTTCACCTTTAAATGCACACAACATATTTAAACTGATTCCATTTCTTAGAACTAAGAATCCAATTCAATGTTTCACTAGGCGCAAATAAGTTGCTATTGATACAACCCGCTGGTGGAATCCTGGAATTACTGCCAGGTACAAGCTGATCGTAGGATTTCCTTGCATCACTCCTTTGGGTCTCACCACAAGTTGAAAATAAGTATGTATGGGTGAAATCACCTCAATGCTTTTTTGTAAATGTGCCATTTTTTAGATGAAGCAGATATAATTGATGCAACACACTCAACATACTATTTAGAAAGTCTGTTAATCATGTATTAATGTATATGACCAAGTTGAGGCATCTTCTTCTGTTGGCTAACAAATTGTTAAAGCATCCCTTAGAAAAACACCTAATCCTCCATGCTCCGCCCCTACTAATAAGCCCACCTGGCAAGTTCCTCCCCTCCCTTTTCCACAACCCAATTATTTCTAACTTAAAAGAAGGGGTGCAACATTTATTTATTAATAAATTCTATAACAGGAAGATACATCATGGAAGGAGTGAGAACTGTTATAAATGGTATTATCATGGACAGTATAAATGTTTTATAATAAAGTATAATACAATTAAAGTGAAAATGCTGCAATGTTAAAGGGAAACTAGACACTCATAATGAATACTTAAGCAACAGATTATATATTTAAGTAAACATTGCCCTTTAGAATGAAGCAGGGTTTTCACATATGAGCTGTTTTATACAATATATTTTATACAGAACATTGTTCAGGGGTTTCGATTTTCCAAAAAATTTGCCAACCTGCGAAAAAATTTAAATCAATGGGAGTTTTTACAAGCACCTTTTTTTTCTTACTCAAACTGCAATAAAGTCAGTGGGTGTTTTTTCTTTTGGCGACTTATTCTCCTAATGCATTAAAGTTAATGGGCATTTTTTCTTATGGCAATTTTTTTTTGTCCTAATGCAGGGGTGCCCAAAAGGTAAATTGGGATCTACCAGTAGACCTTTAGCTGGTGATCAGTAGATCTCAAGACACTGTTGACACTGTCAACAAAAAGCTTGTCTATTTCACCCTCCTGTTTTATTCTTTTCATTCAGATATTCATTACTTTAAGGTTACATAAGATATAGGGTTTGTTAAATATAGAAATATACATTTTCCCATAAATAAATATTTAAGTAATATTTTCAGTGCACAGAATGCTAACAATGATTTTATGGATGTAGATCACAATGGGACAACATCACTAAAAGTAGACCTCGCATTAGTAAAGTATAGTCACTCGTGTCCTAATCAGTCCAGTCAATGGGTGTTTTATTTTATGGGAGTTTTTCCACTATAAATTTTTCCATGCCGCAGATTCATGAAAAATTTGCAGATGGCGAAATTTCGCTGTGAATCCAAGGCTGGCAAATAAATTTGTTCATCACTATTCAGGGGTATAATTCTCCTTTAAAGCTGGAAAAATGCAAATAAACATCTGTTAGGATTTATAAGGGATATTCTAAGTTAAAAAAAAAACTCTATTGTATTGAGTGTATTAGTATTAGCTAATAAAAACAACAATACAGAAAAATATTCTGTATATCAATAAGGGTCACATGGCTTATTTTTTCATCTTGGTTAATAAAATGTTGATAAAGGCCCTTTAAGATTATGCTTATCTCTCCTACTTCCTCAAAACTGCTCTAGGCATTTTTTTTTATCATATGGACACCTTTGGCACTAGCTCCCAAAAGGTCTATTCTGTAATGATTATGGCCTCAAGGTCTGTTCTGTGGTGATTATGGATAAAGTTTATCAATAGCTGAATAGGAAATGCACATCTTGCGGATATTCTTTTTTACATCCCATGAAATTGCATGTGGTTTTCCAATAATAAAGCAGCCAGTTTATTAAAAGGCAGATGGAAATGTGCGATTGAAAACACCTGATGTGTGGAAAAATCTCTGTTGAAACAATATTTTTCTTTATGTAACAATTATAAGCAACAACAGTTTGGTTAAGTATTATAGTACAGGTATGAGATCTGTTATCCAGAGAGCTTCAAATTACAGAATGCCTGTCTCCCTTAGGGGTAGATTCATCAAAGAGTGAAGTTCCGCCACTAGAGGGAAATTCCACAGCTCTCAATTAATTTCTATAGGATTTTGCAAGGCATATTCATCAATGGGTGAAGTGAAAGTTCACCCTTTGATGAATACACCTTTAAAAATCCCATAGAAATTAATTGAGAGCTGTGGAATTTCCCTCTAGTGGCAGAACTTCACTCTTAACTTCACTCTTTGATGAATCTACCCCATAGACTCCATTTTATCCAAATAATCCAGATTTTTAAAAGTGATTTCCTTTTTCTCTGTAATAACAAAACAGTACATTGTAATTGTACAAAACTAAGATATAATTAATCCTTATTGGAAACAAAACCAGCTTATTGGTTATATTTAAGGCTTATATGATTTTCTAGCAGACTTAAGGTATGAAGACCCAAATTATGGAACAATACATTATCCAGGAAACCCCAGGTCCTGATAAGGTCCCATACCTGTAGTGTGTTTCAGTCTTCCCCACGTTTAGGTGCTACTTTGGTATAGGCTCCCCTTGGTTGATGACAATGTTACTCATACATGAAAACATCTCTGTATTGTCCATTATGCAATGATCCAAAGAATACCTTGGTCAGCAAATAAGTTTCCACCCCGAATCTCACCCGTAATCACTTTTTAGCTAAGCTTCCAGGAGGATCTAGTAGTGTCCATAGGTATTCTTTTCCAAAACATCTAGAAGAATAAGTGACATTTAAAAGTACCAATATCTACAGTACCTGTGTAAAATGTACTATAACATATTAAGAAAAGAAACAGAAACAAGTAGAATAAGTGCTACCTGCTGATTGTTTGCTATAGGTCACTGCTCCTGGGCAAACTTTGTGCCATTTATTGCATAACCCCATATAATGCTAATTACATATGGTTTATTTTATAATCCTATTAGTTGTATGGTATGCTATTTATGGAGCATAAAGGGCAAGGAACAACATCTTGTTAAGATGAAATACATGAGCTAAGTCATGTTAATTTTGCTCAGTGGGATGAAGATACAGAATCTGCTTATGATAGAAATGCAATTGTTTATCTGTGACTACAAACCCAGTGTTTATGTTTAACCTACTTTGTGAGATCTTTCACAATGATATAATACATACACATAATACATAAGTATTTATATGTCACAAAGTTTAAGAAACAAAGAAAGCCATGTCATGTCCCTTTGTAGTGCTAAAATGGGAGAGGAACATATTCCTTAAGTCATGTTAACATACACTCTTTTATGATGTTATAAGCCTAAAGTTATAATAAACAGATAAGTAAAAGATAAAAATAAAGCCTGTTGTGCCTTATAGAGAGTATCCATCCAAAAAAGACAAATGGCTTATTTGCTCTCTCTTTGACTGAGTTTTGAAGAGAAATAAACCCTAATCCCCCTCCACTGCCACTCCATTTACCCCCCTCCAAGCTTCCTCCACGCAGAATCTACTCCTTTTAAAACTCTCCCTGTATCCCGAACTGCTATAAATCTGTCAGTTGCCAATATGGATCTTACAGGAGCATGTGCAGTAGAAGCTCATTCTTATTTTACCCATCAACGTCACTCTATCAAATACTGTTCCAGACCACAGGGTAAGATATTAACCTTTAAGATAAATGGTTATTGATCCTGCTCTGTGAGACAAACATACTAAATGTCTACAAGTCCTGGCATGAAGTGAGAAAGAATTGAAGTCTACTAGAAGTTGTCATAGAGTAGAAGGAAAATAGAAGTCAGAAAACAAACCCAAAATGTGTCCCCAATCACATAGATTTATTAAGCTATGTGACTGTATTATTATTCTATAATACACAAAAGCCATTTTATCACATGACTCACTAAAACTTGTATATTATAATTAATAAGTACCCCTTCTTGGAAAATATGAGGATATCAGAATTAACCTCGGAGTTCTATGACCTATATAAAAACACGTGGCAGAATATGGCAATGGACTTATAATATCCTTAGGGGGTACTTAATTCACTATATAATGCCAACGTATTCTGCAGCACTTTGAAGAGATTATACATTGACTTCCTCCCCTGTCTCAGTAGAGCTTAACAATCTAAGGTCTCTATCACATTCACACACTAAGGTCAATTTAATTAGGAGAAAATTAACCTGCCAGTATAGGAGGAAATGCAAACAGAGATTGGAAAAACAGACAATTCCTTGCAGATGGTGCAATAGCTGGAATAAAATTCAAGACACCTGTTTGTATCATGACACCATCCTGCTGTCCATGTACAGTTGTGTCCAGAATAATAGCTGTCTGACATAACTAACCCGATTAATCACTGTTTTTGGTAGATATTTTATTTCCACATGGCAAATCATTTACTAGTAGGTTGAATAGAGTAATTGAAACCCAACAGATCCAACAATCATGGCATGCCTGTCACTGATTCTTTGTCACTGAATCATTAATTGAGGCTTATTCAGAATAAAAGCAGTAGGGGTGAGGACATTAATTCTGTGAAAAAACGTGCCAATTCTGACCGTTATTTAAGGTACGAATGAGCAATTTTTATGCATGCTGGTTTAGCGCATTTCTCTCTGAAAATCTGAGTAAAATGGTTTGTTCCAGACATTGTCCAGAACAGTGTACATGAATTAAAAAATTGATTGGAGAGGGAAAAACATATAAATAAATTCATAAAATTATATGCTGCTCAGTAGCGATGGGTGAATAAATTGGAGAAACGACAGCTAAAATTCAGCTGACGAAAATGACGCAACACGCACTGAAAATGACAAGATGCACTGAAAATCTCAAAAACGGGACGCAACTCGTTTCGTGGCTTTTTCGCCAGCGATAGATTCACCCATCACTACTGCTCAGCTAATTGCTTTAAAATGGCAACTAAAACCTGAAAGACGTGGGAGAAAATGGAAAACTATCATTCAAATGGACAGAAGAATAGCTAAAATGACAAGGACCAATGATCAGCTCCAGAAACATGAGAAGGCGTAAAGTTACCTGTGAGTACTGTTACAATTAGAAGATGACTATGTGAGGCCAAGCTATCAGCAAGAAGCCCCACAAAGTCCCATTGTTGAAAAAAAGACAGCCTACAGTTTGCCAAAGAACACATTGACTGGCCACAAAATAAATTGTGCAACATTTTGTTGACTGATTAAAGCAAGATAGGTTTTTTTGAGGGTCTAGAGGCAGCAGGCAGTTTGTCAGATGTCCCCCCAAACACTGAATTTAAGCCACAGTACACTGTGAAGACAGTGAAACATGGTAGCACAAGCATCATGATATGGGGATGTTTCTCATACTTTGCTTATTTATCACATACCAGTGATCATGGATCTGTTTCAATACATCAGAATACTTAAAGAGGTCATGTTGCATTATGCCAAAGAGGAAATACCCTTGAAATGAGTGTTTGAACAATACAACAAGCCCAACAACACCATTAAATTACTAACATATTGGTTCCAGACCAACAAGATTGACGTTATGGATTGGCCAGTCCAATCCCCGGACCTTAATTCTATAGAAAAGTTGTGAGGTAGCAGCAAAAATGCTGTTTCTGAGGCAAATCCAAGAAATGCAGAAGAACTGTGGAATGTAACAGGTGTCAAAAGTTGGCGGACTCCATGTAATGTAGCACAGATGTGCAACAGTTCACAACTATATATTAGTTCAGTCATTCAAAGGAAAGCAACATCTTGAAACATTTTTCAGTTCATAAGAAATGCACACACTGCTATTGTTTTGAACAGCCTAATATTCCATTTTCTTCTGTAAAGGAATAACACACATTTGAAAACACAAATTTGATTATCATTGTTCCTTCATGTTTTGATTTGGAATAGAATGTACAATGTTCACAGTGCATTTGTGTGTATAGAAATAAAAGCTATTATAAGAATTGTGAGCTTTATTCACCTTTTTAAATAACCTGCTGTTATTCTGAACACAACTGTATAAGAGATATAAGAGATAACTATGACTTTGTATGACTTTGTACAAGTGTATAGTTAATAATCATTTATACACTGATAAGCATTTTGTCGATTTAGTGTTAATAGAAAAGAGAAGAGAGATAAATCCATAACTGACTTGTTGCATCTTAAATGCAAATTTGAGATAATCCACCAATTTCCATCCCATTGTATGGCAATTTTGCATTAAAATGAGCATTTGAATACTCAACACTGTTAAAATAACCTTAAATATAGGGCGATCACTTACAGGGCACGTTATATATTTCTTCTATTAGTTTTAATAAGAACATCACCATTAATTTAACATCTTGATTTCTGAAGTCCTGACAAGTTTTCCTTTTGTTGAGTATTTAGTTCTGTAACAACAACTCAATAAAATATCTTCCTTTCTTTGTCCTGTTTCTGTCTCCATAAGTGCTTTCTGTCTGTTTCGAAGCAAAATGTCCCATCAGGAGGGGTGTCTCTGGGAATTGTATTTTGGCCTGTTTGGTAATCAAAATTACTAAGTAAGCAATATCAGTGTTTTGGGAAATGAAATGCTTGTTGTTGTTAACATCAGCTAAAATATTTATATTTACTTTGAGTTTCATCTTTTTCTTTCATAGCCGTGGGAAAGTGAAACATAAACTAAATCCCAACATTCCCCTTAAGATAATATACTCAAGAAATGTATTTGGAAGGGCTAGACTGAAATGATTGAACTCCTACTTTAGGTTACACCATCTGTACTTAATCCTTCTTTTTGCAGTTAAAGGAGATGTAGTAAAAATGAAAAGAAAGGAGAATATCACAAAAATGGCACAATTAAAGGAAAACTATACATCCCAAACAATGTAGGTCTCTATAAAAAGATATTGCATAAGACAACTATATGTAAAACCCTGCTTCATGTAAATAAACCATTTTCATATTAATACACCTTTTTAGTAGCATGTGCCTCCTTGGATTGTAGGATTCAACAATGCACACAAACATATCAAACAAACTATAAAGTTAGGTACATGAGCCAATTAACAGACAGAGTTCCGTCTTTTGTTTCCATACTTCTTCCTGTTACAGTTAGAGTTGAAATATTTCTGGTCAGTTGATCTCTGAGGCAGCACACAGACCATCACGAAATGGTGGTTCAAGGCAAGAGATGTAAAAGGGCAATATTTACTTAAATATATATTCCAGCTTGGTAAGATACTTTAATATGCCACTTAATTTGTGTATTCATTTTGGGGGTGTAGTTTTCCTTTAAGGCAATTATTTTGTACTCGTTCCATTTCTATGTAAGATTAGGGTCTATCTTTTTGGTGCTAATGCAGTAAACTATATCTGTTGGACTGGAATTCAAGTGGCCCACCAGAAAACCTTAGACTGTGGGCCCATTTTCCTAATTATTATTCTTCCTCTCCTCACTCAACCTATTTTTTCTCCTTTTATCTCTTCATACTATACTGTATTTTTCCATCATTAAGCCCCTTAAAGAAATAGTAAATGACCATGAAATTGGTCAAATGGTTAGAAGCAAGAGGCCCAGTGATACCTGGGCCCACTGAGAATTTTCCTGGTATCTCTTTGGGCCAGTCCGACACTGACTACATATATCTACTGCCAAATCCACATCCTGACACCCTAAACATTGTTTGACTGGGTCTCCTAGGGCTGTCCAGGGAACTGGAGAGTGAGGGTCCATTTTCAAATAGATGTCGACAATTCATAATGTAATCAGTGTCACATTAAACTATGGTTGAAATACTAAAGAGCTGAGGCTAATTTTCCTTGACTAGTTCTAAACTGTACTCACAGGCGAGTCTGGTCTGCTCTGCTACTCTAGTTTGTCGGTCCAACCCTGACCCAATCTATACTACATAGTTTCTCTTATATATCATAAGCAGGATGTTAAAGGGATACTGTCATGGTAAAAAATGTTTTTTTTTTTTTTCAAAATGCATCAGTTAATAGTGCCGCTCCAGCAGAATTCTGCATTGAAATCCATTTCTCAAAAGAGCAAACAGATTTTTTTTTTTTTTTTATATTTCATTTTGATATCTGACATGGGGCTAGACATATTGTCAATTTCCCAGCTGCCCCAAGTCATGTGACTTGTGTTCTGATAAATGTCAATCACTCTTTACTGCTGTACTGCAAGTTAGAGTGATATCACCCCCTCTCTTTTTCCCCTCCAGCAGCCCAACAACAGAACAATGGGTAGGTAACCAGATGACTGCTCCCTAACACAGCTGTCTGGTAGATCTAAGAACAGCTGTGTAGGGAGGGCTCTCAATGCATTTTTCTAGGTGTGGGGAGGGCTATACTAATAAACCAATGGAGTAGTCCATCATGGATTAATCCAATAGATCAAAATAAATGGCCAAGTGCGCAATTCAAAATATATTTAGTCTGGCAGCCTCAGATATTTTTATAGATCATATTTATCTGCTCAAGTGTTTGACTTAGTAGCAACATTTTGTAATTTATGTGTAACTTATTAATGATTTCATACAAATATGCTACTTTGAGCTTTGTTTTTAACCAGTTATGGTCTTTGTTCACATGCTGATGGATTGTTCAGTGGGGGATATGTATTTTGAGTTATATGTAACAATGGGGTTAATGTATTCTAACTTAACTGACACTGACATTGTGTCATTGTCAGTTTCCCACCAAAATTGTAGATTTAAACATACTGACAATGCTACAGCACTTTGAGAAAGGCCTTGGACAGGGCCGAAACATCCGATTGAAGTTCTGTGAACAACTTAATATTTTATTTTATAATTCCTGAAAGTGTGGATTCTTCATGAAGTATGGTGTATATATATATATATATAACATTACTAAGTGAAATTTACTAAGTGTTGTATTTATATATAAAGAGACAAAAATGTACTTTATTGAATAAGCCAGAGGAAAATTTTTTTCACATTGCCAATGATCCTCAGATATTGCAAAGGTTTTTCTCTTACAAAAAAATATTGCTTTTATTTTATAAAAGATTCACAGTGTGAAACAAAGGCTATCGCAGTAGTACGATCCTTGGAAGCAGTAGACATGTGGTTGTGTTCAAAGCATTTTTCAACAGTGAAGTATTTATCTGATACATAGATAATTGTGATGTTTTATTTACATAGATCAAACAGGGCAGGAAGAGTTTCATTTATAATCAGAGTTGAAATGGTAAAAAAAAACTTTAAACAGCAGTTTACGTGAAGTTTACAAATGATCAACCCACACTCCGATTAATAATAAAAGCATAAGGACAGGTTTCTGTGACAATGAGTTCCCTCATTATAAAGGTATCAAGGGATTTCGGCTAAACTTATAATGTCCTAGAACATAGTTTAGCCTGTGATTCTTTCTTTTCTTTGTTCTCTAAACAAAGTATCACTTTCTTACTGTAGCAATACTGTAGGGTTTTTGCCGCGTTTTGCATCGTTTTCGTTGCGTCAAAAACGACGCGCGACTCGTTTTTTTTTTTTCGCTGGTGTTTCGCGAATTTATTTGCCAGCGGGGAATCGCAGGAATTCGCTGTGAATTCGCCCCTGGCAAATAAATTCGCCCATCACTAATCACAAGTTGTCTAATTTATGGCAGTGTCATTCTGTAGCAATTAAAGCAAATAAAGTTCTGTCCTGCATAAAAAGGGCATTAACTCAAGGGATGAAAATGTAACTATGCCTCTTTATAGATCCCTAGTAAGGCCTCATCTGGAGTATACAGTGCAGTTTTGGACTCCAGTCCTTAAGTAGGATATAAATGAGCTGGAGAGAGTGCAGAGACATTCAACTAAGCTGGTGAGAGGGATGGAAGACTTAAATTATGAGGGTAGACTGTCCAGGTTGGGGTTGTTTTCTCTGGAAAAAAGGCACTTGGGCAGGGACATGATTACACTTTAGAAATACATTAGAGGACATTATAGACAAATATCAGGGGACCTTTTTACCCATAAAGAGGATCACCGCACCAGACATCACCCCTTCAGACTAGAAGAAGGACTTTCATTTGAAGCAGCGTAGGTGGTTCTTGTGAGGACAGTGAGGTTGTGGAATGCACTGTCAGGTGAAATTGTGATGGCTGATTCTGTTGATGCTTTTAAGAGGGGCTTGGATGATTTCTTGGACAGGCGTAATATCAAAGGCTATTGTGATACTAAACTCTATAGTTAGTATATGGCCATATATAATTTATGTGAAGGTATGGAGGGGTGTGTGTGTGTGTAGATGCTGGGCTTTCATTGGAGGAGTTTAACTTGATGGACTTTGTCTTTTTTCAACCCAATTTATCTATGTAACTATGTATATAGGGTAAAAAAGTTGGGAGCCCCCCAAGCATCGTCTGCACAGTTAACTACTCAGGGTTTGACTGGACCATTGGGGGCCCACCAGTTTCCAAAGTTCCAAGACCCCTGGGGGGGAAGCTAAACGAGGAGCAGGTCTGGGCTAGTCCAACCCCGTGCCACAGTGGCCTTACTTATATATTTTATGTGTAAGTTTAAATGATAAAACAGTATGTATTGCATGCCAAACATGGAGCTTACTAAACAAACAAAATACCTGTATATATAGTAAGGAAGGAGAAGCCTAATATTGGGGAGGCAGGAACAGATTACCAGATAACTTTACTGAGTCCAGCAACTTCAAGAAGAATGAAAGCTACCGAGTAAGTTTTTTGGCAATAGTTTAGCCGCAACAGTGCAAGCTAGAATGATAGATTTATTCTGCAGAATGCTTTACCATACCTGAGTAAACAGTTATATAAGCTCTCTGTTTGTTTAGGAGAACAGCTGCCAAATTAGCTAGGTGTGACTTAACTTCCTGCCTGAGTCTCATATAAATAGGTGGCCTATCAGCACATAACCTGTGTGCAAAGAAGCATATTAATAATAATTGCAATCATTTGGGTCAATATATTGCAACCAGGGTAGTACAATAATAATTTTGTTTGACTGAACTGTCTGTGATAACAAATCTTCAAACCCTAAAGCACTGAACATGAGCAACATTGCTGGTGAAGCTCTTTTAGAGAATGCACTCCAGTATGTTCTGTATCCAGTATATCCAGCTAATTGGATACTTGTATGGATGGCTGATTATTGTATGATGTTATACTATTTAATGATATTGAATATTAAAACAAAAGCTACATATTAAACCTGTAGACATAAAGGTAACTCAAATGTACAGTACGTTCTCATTACAAGTCCAGAAACTTAGCTAATTAGCGATTGAAAGAATGTATCCATATGAAATATTCTTATAAAAATGAGTGGCACCAGATGTCTTATTTCTCATAGAAATACACATATATTATAATTATTACACTGGGGGCCCATAGCTCAGTTACTGCCAAAATCAAGTGTAAAAAAACCAAACAACAAAAAAGAAATGGTTTTAGCAAGTGAGTGTAGACTGGGGAGACATTAAAGAGTTGAATGCTGTAAAAATCAAAAGCAATAAAAAAAATAATTCAGTTAATTTTATAAAATTTTAGAAAATATGTATTTTTCTTCTTGAATAATTTTTTAAAAATGTTGCTTCCAGTATGTAGTGGATTTGGTAAATTCATAAAGCTCAAACCAAAGAATTACCCCATCTGTATATTGAGATTTTCAGCAAACAATTGCATGGTATTATATATCAGTTTAGATAGATGTAAATAAACATTTCTTTGCCTTTTTTTATTGCCAGTCTTTTCATGGTTATTGTTTTCCTTTGAACAGCTGGTTCCCTTCAGCCATATACCTGATGTCAAAGTCAAGTCAGTAAACTCTCTTCAGGAAGAGTAATTTCAGTGGAAATATGATTAGTCATAAAAAAAAAAACATAAAACACGACTAGTTAGAAGACATTCCAGTGCAGTGAAGTTAAACAATTTGTCCCCTAGCGGCATTCCCCATTGAGCTTTCATTGTCTTCAACATGCAATTATAATAATTGGATCTTGGAATGTGTTCTCAGCATAAATTGCCATCAGAAGACTTTGTGAAATATATGACACTTTGAAACTCTTGAAGAAGAACCCTATGGGATTCCAAAAGCTTTGTATTCCTTCTGTGAAAAGCAGTCAGTTCAGTGCACTAAAAATGTGTTAATAATTAGAAGCAGCAGGACTTTCTTTTTTTGGATAAGTTGACAATAAATGTTGCATCTTTCTCTTTACAGTTTCAGAATATATTTATATATAATATGATGTGGGTGAATATAAAAGAAAATGCAATTGTTTACTGACCCATCATCCATGAATTGAAATAGAGAAAACTATTCACAGTCATGTAATAGCCTTTAGCAGAGGAAGGAGGTGTAATGGAGACTCCTAATTTCCATGATACTTTATTAAGAATGTGGATCCATCTTTATACACAGTTAACTGTACTAAAGTTATATAGTATATACATGTATGGGACCTGTTATCCAAAATGCTCAGGAATAGGGATGGCACGAACATCAGAAAAAAAGTTCGCGAACATATTCGCGAACTTGCATCAAAAATGCGAACGGTTCGCGAACGTCGCGAACCCCATAGACTTCAATGGGAAGGCGAACTTTAACAGCTAAAAAAGACATTTCTGGCCAGAAAAATGATTTTAAAGTTGTTTAAAGGGTGCAACGACCTGGACAGTGGCATGCCAGAGGGGGATCAAGGGCAAAAATTTATTATAAATGGTTATTACAGCAGTCAGCACACAGATGAGAATGAGATCAGAAGAGATCAGTGCCCACAGCAGCTACATACAGAGCACTGCAGTAGAAGGTAGATTACTAGCCAGCAAAGCTACTTAACCTAAAATGTCCCTCAAATCCCTGCAGACTTGGCCAGTTCATGTATAAATACCCCTAGCGTTCACAAAAGATGGCCAGTTCATGTATAAATACCTCAGAGTTCACACAAAGATGTTAAAGTGGCCAGTTCAGGTATAAATACCCCTAGAACTCATAGCAGAATGGCACAGTTATTTTCCATGATTTACTACATTCACAGCTCCCTGGCTTTGACTGGAAAGTGGACCAGTAGCCAGCACATCATCCAAGCACAACTAAAATACAAAAGCAGAGCCACTGACCATGTGGGTGGGAGGGTGGTGAGCAGACTGCAGGCTGCAGTATTTGTGTTATAGCAGCTCCTTCCTTTTTCTTTTTCCCTGTGCTGAAATCAGGGAACTGTCCATTGGAAGGGGAGTGGTCCAGGGGGTGTGGGGGTGGTCCAGGAGGGAGAGCTTCCTGATTGGCTGCCATGTATCTGCTGGTCTGAGAGGTGAGAGGGCAAAAAAAAAAGCGCCAACTAACGCAAACCCAAAATGGCGAACGTCGCTCGACGTTCGCGAACTTCCGGCGAGCGCGAACAGCAGATGTTCGCGCGAACAAGTTCGCCGGCGAACAGTTCGCGCGAACAAGTTCGCCGGCGAACAGTTCGCGCCATCCCTACTCAGGAATAGGGTTTTCTCGATAACAGAGTAATTTGGATAGTCATACTTAAAATCATGTCTTTAATCATTTAAAAATTAAATAAACCCAATAAGTTGATTTTGCTTCCAATAAGGATTAATAATTTACTTATATAAGCTTTCACAAATATTCTTGACTATATTAACATTTTTATCAATTTTGATAAATTAGCCATTATTATGGCTAGTTCCAGCTAAGTTTCCAAGAAGTAAGTTTCTTCTGAATAAAATCTCCTTTATATACAGGTTGTGCCATTTTTAATACACTTTAAAATGATGTGATATTGCATTGTAGATATGTTAAACACAATATTTAATATTTAATTATAATAATCTTTAAGTGAGTGTTTTGCCTCCCTTTTTAATTTCTAATAATATGTTGAGATTTTATCTGCTGTTCCTATGCTATGATGCAACTTTCTTTCACCGACACTGTTTTTTTTTACTATTAATATTAATCTTAGCTCGTCATCTCCTTTTTACAAGTGTCGTTGTAGCATTTTTATAATTCTGTTTTCTTCCTTTCAATGATTAAATGATTAATTTAAAAGAATGATTGATATAATAGAAACATAAAATACAATTATAAATCAAAACAAATATACAGTAATGTATTAATTATTTGAAAAACGTTTGTTGCTGTCAGCCTTCTCAATAAGATAATCAGAATTCATCTTTTCTTTGTCTATAAAACTACCTGACTGATTTCAATACATATCAATATTTTCTTTATCCCTATACTGTGAAAATACAGCATTACTGAATTATGTATTGAATGTGCTATGTCTCTTGCATACTAATGATATAGTATAAAATGTTTATTATTTTTTTAAGGGTGGCAAGTGTAAATAAATACCTGCAACAACTGAGTCCTGATTAAGTCTGAGCATTTTCTTTTTACTTCCTGCCAGATTAAAAAACTGTAAAGTCTCTTAAAAACATTATACTCAAACTCGTATGTAAATTAAGTTCCCATAGGGGGTTCTTGCAATCTCAGTCTACCCAAATTACATTCCAGTCAAGGCACCAAAATTAGACTGTCAGCTCTGTGTATAGCTTTGCATCTTTTGCGATTACTATAACATTAGTATTTCAATATATTTATAGTTTCACATATGTATGAATCCATAATAGGCCTTGACATGTCCACAAATTATCCTCAGGATATATAAATCAGTGTTGTAAACTGTTTGCTGAAGCTAAAGACCCAGTGTATCATTTAAACAATAGATATCATTCCAATTCCAAGAAAGATTGATGTGTCATGGGAATGAAGACTTTCGTTTCAGGCTATCCTGTCAAGATTAGATGTTGAAGAGGTTTAGAAGTCTAATTTAGTTGGACATTTCTGCAATGGAAGCAGCTGTGACATGTATAAAACAATTCAAAACCAATATCCATGTGATATTAAATTAAATCTGAATTTACATAGGACTCAAATCAATAGATTCAACACAGAAGTCAAACAACCCAAGCTGCTATGTTCCAAAGGACCTCCACAAATTGGCAAAAGGCCAAACACGATTTCTTTCACCTTCATTAATATTAATGCATACCATGACAGATTACAAAGCAGTTTTTTGTATCTTTCAACTGTCTGAATATTTTTTGAATCTTTTTATTTATAAATTTAGGCTTTTCAGTAGAACTTTTGGCAGCAGTATAGTTACTGGTCTGTTATGTTCTATGACACTAAATATAATTTTCCTTTTTGACTTTATAGTCACCCTTGACTATTTTAAAAAATGTAATTCAGTGTATCAAATGCTAGGCCCTTTAGACATTGCTCATCTTCTGCTATCATAATTCAGAGGTTATTATGATTGCCTATGTATACTGGAATTTGTAGCGAAACAACATTTGAAGGGAATTGAGAGTAAAATATTCTTGTGTTTAGTCTCCTTTTTACACAAGTATTGTCATTATTTCCCTCTTCCTATGAGATGCCACTAGCAGTATTTCCAAAAAATGCTTTGAAACTGAGGGGAAGATTTACTAAATACACATGAATGATTGAAATTCGATCGAATTTTCAAAAAGATTCTAATTTTCGAATATTTTTGTGGCCACCTCGACCATCGATTTTGGAAAATTCGATTGAAATGAATGATTCGATTAATTCAAAATATTCTATTTGAATATTCAACAGTTGAATTACTTGCGCTTTAAATTTAAATTCGACTGCCTAGTTCGCCAGATTAAACCTACCGAATTGCTATGAAACTCTATGGGAAGTTTTTTAGATGTCGATTTAAAGAAATATACACGTTTCCTTCTCAAAAGTGAATAGTTTTATTTAGTGCTCATTGTTTGACAATGAGGTCAAACCCATTATTGATAGCAATATATAAAGTTCAGTCTCCAGATTCCAGATTCCAGGCTGTGATAAACAGATGAATTGCTGTTTTCAACCACTGCCCTTAATATGTATGGATTGCATGCTCTGTAGTTTGTTACGTATTGTTACAAATTGTGTGACATTATCTGTAAAGATCTAAATCTTTATATATATATATATAGTCCATGGATGAATTCCATTGTGATGTGGACTGATAGCTGTGTTCAAGTAAATATAAATGAAGTGAGACTGGACTATAAGTTCCTTTATATTTTTGTGAAGGTCCTTAAGATGGTTTTACAGAAGAAGATATGCTAATTTACTGAGGTTGCCAAAGGAGAGGATCTTCAGCTGATTAGATAACCTTCATGCTGAGCAACTGTACATGTGGGTGATGTGATTATTTGGCCCCTGAGTCAACAACCAGATCATAATTGGGGCCTATAATTGAGCTCTTGTAGAAAAAATAAAAGGTATAGGGCACTCTAAGGGGCAGATTTACTAAATTCTTGTGAATGATTCGAAAATCTATCGAATTTTCAAAAAGATTCGAATTTGAATTTTCGAATAATTTTTGTGCCACTTCGACCATCGAAAATTCGATCGAATCGAATGATTTGAATAGATTGAATAAAAGTGTATTTGAATATTCGAATATTCGTCAGTCAAATTACTTGCCCTTTAAATTTTTATTCAACTGCTTAGTTTGCCAGATTAAACCTACCGAATTGCTATACTTCCCAATGGGAAGCGTCCATAGCATTTTTTACATTTTTTAAATTGAAAAAAAATTCTGTCGAATGGTTAAAATCATTCGAATCATTCGATCCAAACTATTTTATCATTCGATTTGTCGAATACCATTAAAATCCTTGGAATTCGAAGGATTTTAATTCCATTAAGATTCGATGGTCGAATTCAAGGGAAGTTTTTAACCCTCAAATTCGACCCTTAGTAAATCTGCCCCTTAGAGTCACGTGTAGATCAGACAAAAAATATCAGTTAAAAAGTAGAAGAAACTTTATTTAGACATTCATATTAAGCTTTATGAGTTTCATATCCATCTGCCACTTAGTCATAAGCTTGAACCAGTTACATGTGATGTCAGTATTTAAAGACCAAAATACAAATGGGGAGAAGGGGGTAGGAGCGACTTAATTCCAATCAGAAATTTAAAAGGACAATACACAAATAGAAAACATCAATGAACATTAAAATACAATAAAATGTATGTGTTTCTAATATGACAGGTTTCCCAAACCTGCCCAACCAATATCTGATCACTGTATATCCTGCTATTGATAAGGAAGAGCATTGCTTTGTTTCCATAAATACAATAGGATCAACATTTACTCAATGAACAATGTATGATTTAAATAACTAAAAACATGATATGATTGTGTTGCTGTGAAAATTTATCAGGGATGCCCCAACTCCGGGATTCAGTTTGGTATTCAGCGAGGATCCTGCCTTTTTCAGCAGGATTCAGATTTGGTGGAATCCTCATGCTTTGGCAAACTAAATTTGAATCCATAAAATCACATGACTTTTTGTCACATAAATAAAGAAGTAGAAAAATTATTTAGCCTTGTGCTTCATATGTGGTTCTCTTACCCACTTTGCTCTTTCTGCCCTTAATTTGCATATGCAAATTAGGATTTGGATTTGGTTCTGTATACAGCTAAATATTTCACAAAGGATTTGGTTGAATTCCAAAATAGTGGATTTGTTGCATCTCTAAAATGTATAAAAGCTTCAATCATCAAAAAGAAAGTGCTGTCTTATTCCTGTTGAGAAAAAGCAAGTCTGTAAGCGTTACTTATTTAACTATAAAGCTATGAGAAAGAGGTATTGACTTTATTAACTGTTTGCAATATGGAATCAACTGAATCCAAGCACTATTCAGGTCTGTTCTGTTTGTTGTGATTTCTTCTAAGAGCCGGTGTATTGTTTATGCTGTACTTTGGGATTATAGTAAAAAGTTTTAAAAATTGCTTTCACTTCAGTCCGTGTTTAGCCACCCTATGTTATTTTCAGTAGTGTCGTAGTACAGCCTTTAGTCAATATCTACTGTAAGCTAGTCATCTTCTGTCATATTTCTTTTAATTTGGAACATTTCATTTTTTCATAGACAGGGTAACGACGATTTGGAAAAGCAGCTAAAAGAAGTTTTCATGGAAAGAAGTAGCATTCTTCGACAACTGTTAAAAACATCACGAGAACTAGAAGGGATCAAAGGAAACATCCAGGTTAGATTTTCCTAATCAGAGCACTGGATGGGTCATTCTTTTCTGCACCAGGCAATGCAAACATATGGGCAAAAGATGGTCATGGTAAATCAGTGAACCAAACAAATACAACAACAGATAACACATTTCAAGTTGTGTGTTTATATATATATATATATATATTATATATAGAGGTATACACTTCTATACACTTTTTTATGTTCACACTTTTAAAAAGTAAAAAAGTACCTCAGATGTCCCATTGATATCCTGATCTTGGCTGGGTATCATTTAGTAATCCGGGTGACAAATCTAATAAAGTTGCAGTTTTTGTCAACAAATCTGAAAAATTGTTACGATTCAGATTTTGTTGCGATTTTTCACGAGTTTTTTGCTGCACAAGAACATTTTGGAAACGTATTGATAAATAGTGGAGAAAGTCTGTATGGATTAGGACGGAGTAGTTTTCTGAAAATTGTGAGAGGTTTCAGGTTTTGACCAAGCTGAAAACTTATGGAGCAAAACCCCAAACTTCCCACACTAATTGTGTTTGTTCAGGTATTAAAGGAACAGTAACAAAAAAATTAAAGTGTATTACATACCTCCCAACTGTCCCATTTTCAGTGGGACAGTCCCGCTTTTGACAGCTCAACCTGCAGTCATGGTTTTGTACTGGACAATTTTGATTTTATCTGAACTGAGCAGCTAAAAAAGATACAATGTTTTTAACTTAATTGGCTTTTGGCAGAGAGCCCAGAACAGCCACATGGTGCAGATAAGATACTTTGTAACTTTGAGATAAGCAAATAACTAACTGTAACAATTTAAATGACAGATCCCTTGGGAGATGTTAAGACTCACAGCTTAAAGGGCAATTCATTAGCAAAACTGTAATAACTGGGAAACACAGAAATATATTCAAACTTTTATAACCTGCCCAATTCAGTAAACTGAACATGGTAATTAGGGGATGTGACCAAAAAGTGGGCGTGATCAAAACATTTGCCGCACATAGTACAGCAAATCTTTTGTCCCTCCTTTTTTTCCCGAAATGTTGGGAGGTATGGTATTAAAATAATCAAAGTATAATGTACTGTTGCCCTTCACTAGTAAAACTGGTGTGTTTGCATCATCATCATCATCATTTATTTATATAGCAATGACAAGATACACAGTGCTTTACTTTAGTAATAACAAACAGGGAATAAATTGTGGATAACAAACAAGGGTTTAGAGAGTACAATAGGTTAGAGAACCTTACAAATTAGAGTTTACAAACTAAAGGTTAGGGTACGATTGAGACATTAGTATTTTAAAAACTATTTTGTGATTTATGAGCAATGATTGGTTAATTAGGGTTAATTGAATATGCTTCTTTAAACAAGTGGGTCTTTAATGAGCGTTTGAAAGTTTGGAAAGAAGGAAAAAGTCTGACAACTTGAGGCAGACAGTTCCAGAGAAAAGCAGAAGAGAGAAGTCTTGTAGATGAGAATGGGCAGAAGTGATGAGTAGGGATGGCGCGAACTGTTCGCGCGAACATCGGCTGTTCGTGCTCGCCGGAAGTTCGCGAACGTTGCGTGACGTTCGCCATTTTGGGTTTGCGTTAGTTGGCGCTTTTTTTTTGCCCTCTCACCTCTCAGACCAGCAGATACATGGCAGCCAATCAGGAAGCTCTCCCTCCTGGACCACCCCCACACCCCCTGGACCACTCCCCTTCCAATGGACAGTTCCCTGATTTCAGCACAGGGAAAAAGAAAAAGGAAGGAGCTGCTATAACACAAATACTGCAGCCTGCAGTCTGCTCACCACCCTCCCACCCACATGGTCAGTGTCTCTGCTTTTGTATTTTAGTTGTGCCTGGATGATGTGCTGGCTACTGGTCCACTTTCCAGTCAAAGCCAGGGAGCTGTGAATGTAGTAAATCATGGAAAATAACTATGCCATTCTGCTATGAGTTCTAGGGGTATTTATACCTGAACTGGCCACTTTTACATCTTTGTGTGAACTCTGAGGTATTTATACATGAACTGGCCATCTTTTGTGAACGCTAGGGGTATTTATACATGAACTGGCCAAGTCTGCAGGGATTTGAGGGACATTTTAGGTTAGGTAGCTTTGCTGGCTAGTAATCTACCTTCTACTGCAGTGCTCTGTATGTAGCTGCTGTGGGCACTGATGTCTTCTGATCTCATTCTCATCTGTGTGCTGACTGCTGTAATAACCATTTATAATACATTTTTGCCCTTGATCCCCCTCTGGCATGCCACTGTCCAGGTCGTTGCACCCTTTAAACAACTTTAAAATCATTTTTCTGGCCAGAAATGTCTTTTTTAGCTGTTAAAGTTCACCTTCCCATTGAAGTCTATGGGGTTCGCGACGTTCGCGAACCGTTCGCATTTTTGACGCAAGTTCGCGAATATGTTCGCGAACTTTTTTTCCGACGTTCGCGCCATCCCTAGTGATGAGAGGAGAATCAAGGCAAAGGTCAGATGCAGAGCAAAGTTTGTAGGGAGGGGGGTCAGTGTTAAGGGACTTAAAAGTAAGTGTGAGTAGTTTGAATTTGATTCAAGAGGAGATTGGGAGCCAGTGAAGGGAAATGCATATGGTAGCAGCTGATATTGAGTGGTGAGACAGAGTCTAGCAACAGCATTTAGAACAGATTGGAGAGAGAGATACAGGAAGGGGGGCATGAACAGGGGGGTGCGATGAGCAGAGAAAGCTTAGGGGTGCCCTGTGTGTAAATCTGGATACGAGACTGAATAAGTGTTTTGGTTGATACTGAACTGAGATATGGTAGCATTTGGGCAATGGTGTGCAGTTGAATAGGACGAGATTTTGCAAGTGTTTAGATGTGTGTTGAAAAAGACAGATGCAAATAACTTCTAGTCAGTGGGCCTGTGAGGTGGAATAAAAGGTAGTATTGTTTTCTGTGAGTGATATCTGAGGGACAGGGGAAGATCTTGGAGGAAATACTTCACACTGAGTTCTGTTTTTTAAAGGCTCAGTTTCAGGTGGTGCTGTGACATTCAGGAGGAAACAGCAGAGAGGCAGTCTGTAACTTGGGAAAAGGCAGAATGAGAGAGAGGAAGTAGACAGTTGGGTGTCATCAGCATATAGGTGATACTGAAGTCCAAATGACTGAATACGTTTTCCTAGGGAAATAATATATAGAGCGAGAACCTAGAGGGCCTAGAACAGAGCCTTGAGGAAATCCCACAGAGAGAGGGAGCATAGTAAAATAAAGTTAGAGAAGGCAACATTAAAGGAACGGTTAGACAGATAAGAAATAAACCATGAAAGAGCAGTGTCACGAATGCCAGCTGAGTATTGAATGTCTAGGAGGAGTGGATGGTCAACTGCTTAAAAGGCTTCAGAAGCACTACTATAGTTTATATAAACAAGCTGCTGTGTAGCCATGGGAATTGCCATTTAAGGATAAGGTTACATAGCAGATAACAAGCAGACTTCTATTATCTGCTAAGCATCTTGTACCTTGTACACAGCAGCATACAGTATATATATATATATATATATTTATATATATATATATATATATATATATATATATATATAGTCCACAGTGAAGCCAGCACTCACGACAAAGGAATTATAATGCCTGGGTGCAGTATCAAAAATTTTGTAGATTATATATATATATATATATATATATATATATATATATATATATATATTGTAGGCTTGCTGAAGAATCACATACTGTAACTTATACCAATGCAAGGCAACAACACATTACATTTTAATTACTTTAAAAGAACTTTTCTTTGTTTTGTTACTCTTCCTTTAATTGAGATATTTCCACTTGACGTCCCAGTAAACTGATAGCCCAGAAATTTTTATAAAAAACACATCCAATAACTAAATTGAATATGTTTCTTCTTTTTTTCAAGTATTTAAAAAAGAATGAGGCTTCTGCCAAAAGTGATGTACAGAAACTACTGGAATTAGAAGAAAAACAAAGGTAAAGTCCTATAACTACACCGAAATTCAAATTCCCCTCTCTGATATTTCATACAAATGCAAAACTTGTAAATCAATCATAAAAGACCGAGGGTATCATGTGTTAAGACTAGCTTTTTCAAGCCAATAGAAAAACAAATTTGATTGGTTGCCATGGGTTACTGCCCATGGACACTAATTTACCCAGTGTTGATAAATGACCCTCAGTATGGTTTCTGTGTTTGCCAGCATCAGTTGAGATTCAGGGCTCCTCCAATCAGCCAACCATTATAAAGCTGATGGGATAGTAGTGGTATAAGTAATTAATTCTAAGGCCTAGGAAAAATGGATTTGCAATAAGATTTTAACTAGCTTTCAACCAAATTGTTTACTATAGTTTTTTTTATTCACTGACCCTTCTCTTTTACTTGATTTAATATGAACTTGGAGATGTTTGATATAATCACTGTACGTATAATATATAAATAATGGAACAGTTTTATAGCACTTTGTGAAATGTACTTATATCAACCATTTTATAAAAGTATGTTTAAGATGTACTTATATCTAATTTTTTTTTTGTAAAAGATCTTTATGAATGTACATTATAAGACAAAATGCATCATTTGATGAGGGCTGTGTGAAACTTATCTGAAATAAAAGTAGCATCCAAGAACATACAGATTATAGAAGAAGCCTAACAATAAAGATATGACCTAAATGTGGGTGCAATCTGTGTTTTCTATGTCTGGCAAGAATTACGAGTATAAAGGTCTATTCTGCTAGTAGAGCATTCATTATATACATTTTCTTGCAAAACAACAATGAAAGAGATATTTATAAATGTTTAGCTGTGAAATAATCATTTAAAAACGTGGTATAGATTTTATGAGAATTTCAGATTTCCTAGACCTAAAAGTTTCAACAAAAGGAATAGCAAGGGGCAGATTTATTAAGGGTCAAATTCGAGGGTTAATTAACCCTCAAATTCAACCATCGAATGTGTATCGAATTAAAACCCCTCGAATTTGAATTTCGAATTTGAGGGGTTTTAACGCAATTCGATATATCGAATGAACGAATACGAAAAATTCAATCGATCGATAAAATAATTTGAATCAATCAAAAAACACTTGGGTAAATCCGATGGGAGCTTCCCATAGGGTTATATAGCAATTTGGTAGGTTTAATCTGCTGAATTATTATATCAAATTTTTTTTAAAGGGCCAGTACTCCGACTATCGAATTCGAATTTTCAAATTTGGTCAATTTGAATCGAATTTTGGGTTATTCGAAGTAGTCCAAAAAAAAATTTGAATTTCAAATCCTTCACACGAATTTAGTAAATCTGCAAGTGTCTTATATATTTCTATTCATAACATTATGAATAGATGTTTCCCTTTCAATCCTTCAAAAAGAGCACAGATGTGTGAACATATACTATAGCTGTCTTTCAAGTGCCACTATGACAACAACCAGTATATCCCATATAAAATTTCACACTAAACATTCATATTTATTGCATTTTTATGTCTCTGTGGGAATATAAGGATGGCATAGTTGCAGTTTCATAGTTCATTTTAGAACCCATTTGTAGTCAATTGGTGGACTTTTTTTTGGAAAAAGTTTGAATTGAATTCAATCAAATGTGCTATTACTTTGACATTAAATAAATAATTAAAGTATATTAAAGTAAAGAAAATATAATGTACTGTTGCCCTGCACTGGTACAACTGGTGTATTTTCTTTAGAACTACTCTGGCTTATATAAACAAGCTGCTTTGTAGCCATCTCTAAAAAGGAGAAAACAACATAGGATATACAACTTATAATAGATAAGCTCTGTATTATACAATGGAATTCTTCAGAACTTCAGAGTCCTTTATGCTGTGTATCTTGTGCTTGAATGTCTGTCTCCAAGGCTAAATACTGTAGCAGCTTGTTTAAATACACTATAGTAGTTTTTCTGAAGCAAACACACCATTTTTACCAGTGCACAGCAACAGTACTGTATATTGTCATTCCTTTAAAGCACTTTCATTTTTTGGTGTTACTGTTCCTTTAAGGTAGAATCATACCTGTGAGGAGTTCTACAGGTGCCATAAGAGACAAAGTCCTTGAATAAGTTGATAAACAATTCAAATAAACATTAATTAATTAATTTGGTGGAATCACGGCAATTGCACCAAAACTGTACAATAAGAGAAATAAATTATATCATTAAAATACATTACCATTTTTTGAACCTATGTTGATTCTCCTTCGTATAATTTTTACTGCTTCCTTGAAACATGTCATTATAACTATAAGCTAGCCTTTAAAAGACCTTTAAAATCTATGACATTTACTGTGTTTGCTCACAAGCAATTCAAAATGCTATCACTAAATATATTCTCTTCCCTTTTTAAAAACTAGGAAAGAGATGAAATCTCTCCAGGAAGCATTTACAAAACAACTTAATGAGGCAACGGAAAAAGCTGAGAAACAGCAGGCCACAGTGAGTTTTTGCATCACATGACCTTCCAATTACTGTTTCCTCACATTTTTCAATGTCCTGTATGTGATCTTTGTGTTCAGCCGCTGCACCTTTGTGGGGAGTTAAAGTGAGTTTGTGGAGCTTTTAAAATTGTTTGAAATTGTTTATAAAGGTTCTTCACTGTAATAATCTGGCTCTGTGAACTAGTGGATGGAGCAGAGAAATAGCAGGGAGTTAAAGAATAATAAAAAAAATCTGTATGTTCAATCGGATTATTCTGTACATCTCATTATATCCAGCAAGATTACAAAAAAATTGCACTAATCTAATAAAACAACAGAAATTAATGATTTGCCGTACAGCAAAATACATTGGTATTAGTTGTATAACAGCTACAATGTTTTATGTCCACTGTATTTTATGTCTGTCCAAATGAAACCTGTGTAACTGCTAAATGATGCAGAAGACAGTGAACAAAAACATATAAAAACCCCTCCCATTTGCTTCGGAAGGTGAAAAATCTATACTTACTTTAAGCTCCAAAAGCTTGTTTTTTTCCAACTTGCTGTTGACATTTATGACTTTAATGGGTTATTTATTAAAGTCTGAAAAAAAAAACCTCCAAAAAAATAGTTTTTTAAACTATAAAATCCATATTTTTAGTGAAAAAAAAACTCAAAAACCTCAAGTTTTTATATACCTTGAGGATGGAAAAAGTCCAATCTTAAGAATTTGTGCTTTTATAAAAACAAATAAGGTCCTAATGTGGATTCTAGCTTGGTTGGACTTTTTTTCAGATTTTGTGCAAGAAGGCCTTATGTGTTTCATAAATTATAGTAATTATGTAAATTGGAAATTTACATGACATTACAGATTATTTTCAAGGTTATTGAGATAAAGTGAGTATACCAGATGTTTCCTTGGGTAAGGCAGACAACATATATCATTTAACATCAGTTAATAGTGCTGCTCCAGTAGACTTCTGCACTGAAATCCATTTCTCAAAAGATTAAACAGATTTTTTTATATTCAGTTTTGAAATCTGACATGGGGCGAGACATATTGTCAATTTCCCCAAGTCATGTGACTTGTGCCAGCACTTTAGGAGGGAGCTACAGTGAGACATGGGTTTTACTATTGAGTGATGTTCTTAGATCTACCAGGCAGCTGTTATCTTGTGTAAGGGAGATGTTATCTGGTTACCTTCCTATTGTTCTTTTGTTAGGCTGCTGGGTGGGGGAAAGGGAGGGGGTGATATCACTCCAACTTGCAGTACAGCAGTAAATATCAATTGAAGTTTGTCAGAGCACAAGTCACCTGACTTGGGGCAGCTTTGAAATTGACAATATGTCTAGCCCCATGTCAGATTTCAAAACTGAATATAAAAAAATCTGTTTACTCTTTTGAGAAATGGATTTCAGTACAGAAGTCTACTGGAGCAGCACTTTGAACTGATGCATTTTAAAAAACATGTTTTCCCATGACAGTTTCCCTTTAAAAGGATTTGAAAAGTTAATATAAAAAAAATCTGTTTACTCTTTTGAGAAATGGATTTCAATGCAGAATTATTCTGTTACAGAACAATTAACCGATGCATTTTGAAAAAAAAAATTTTTTCCCATGACAGGATCCCTTTAAAGACCTGCACAGAATTGAGAGATAGTGATGGGCGAATTTATTCGCCAGGGGCGAAATCGCGGCGAATTCCCGCGATTCGCCGCTGGCGAATAAATTCGCGAAACTGGCAAAAAAATTCGGCAAAAAAAATCCGCCGCGCAAAAACGAGTCGCGCGTCGTTTTTGACGCGACGCCCCGAAAATTACGCGACACGCGACAAAAATGACGCGATGCGTCGGAAATGACGCGACGCGCGTCAAAAACGACGTGACGCGCGTCACAAACAACGCGCGACTCGTTTCGCGAATCGGCGAAAAATTCGCGAATTTCTCTGGAAATTCGCGAATTTTTCGGTGAAGCGAAACGCGCCCGTTTCGCCCATCACTATTGAGAGATAAAATTGTAAGAATGTTGGGGGCTGGCTTTGTGTATATATATATATATATACTGTATATACTTTACCTGATACCTTATGCTATCTCTGAATTTATGGTCCAGCCAAACATAATAAGCCTGTCTTGTATATTTTTTACAAAGGGTTTTTGTTTATGCTGCAGATTAATTTCTTAAAAACGGAAATGGAGAGGAAGAGTAAAATTATCCGAGATCTCCAAAACGAGGTAAAATTTGTATTTCGATGCATTTAAGTTCAAAGAATGTTTTTATTTTTAATGCCTTTTAGTAACTAGCTATATTAACTAGATCTATTAATATTGACATCATACTGGCTAGGCTACAATTTCATATTTTATGAATATTATAACAGTTATGGAATTCATTTTTATAAATGATATGACTTATAGGCTTCCTGTTGCACAAATTAGGTCATAGAATGGTCTACATCAAAAGCCATTTCTGTGAAATGATATGGAGAACTTTTTTTCTTCAGGCATAATTTTATTATATAAATGGCATATCTACATTCTGCCATAGACTGTCAGTTATTATACTCAGGATAGGTCCTGCAGTAAAGACTTTATTAGTTTTTTTTAATGATAGGTAAAAATGGCATTAATAGAATCCATGGTTTCATTGTCTAACATTAGTGTGTAAACATGAAGATAATTACTGTACTGAGATATAATGATACTTTGCATGAAATACATTTAAATAAACCATTAGCAAGGTTGACATATTGGACCATTTTTAATCAATTCAGACTTTCAGAGATTTCCTGATTTTTTTCCACTAGTAATTTCCTGAAAAAATAAATTTAGAGACAAAAATTGCAGGGATCCCAAGCTCCCTGTAGCACTTACTTCGATTCGAAAGATAGCTGCCTGGTAAGTTCTGTCTTGCAGTAGCGAGCTGCTGTCTGGTTACCTTCCCATTATTCTTTTGTTAGGTTGCTGGGGGGGAGGGGTAAAGAGAGGGGGTGGTATCAATCCAACTTGCAGTACAGCAGTAAAGAATGACTGAAGTTTATCAGAACACAAGTCACATGACTGAGGGAACCTGGGCAATGGATAGTATGGCTCTTTTGAGTAATGGATTTCAGTGTAAAACTCTGCTGGAGCAGAACTATTAAGTGAGGGTTTTGAAAAAAAATGTTTTCCCTTTAAAGGGGTGGTTCACCTTTACGGTAACTTTTATTATGTTATAGAATGGCCAGTTCTAAGCAACTTTTCAATTGGTTTTTATTATTTATTTGTTATAGTTTTATAGTTATTTGTCTTTTTGTCTGATTCTTTGCAACTTTCAAATGGGCGTCGCCATGCCCCTTCTAAAAAAACAAATGCTCTGTAAGGTTACAAATGTATTGTTATTGCTACTTTTTATTGCTGATCCTTCTATTCAGACTCTCTCCTATTCACATTCCAGTCTCTTATTCAAATCAATGCATGGTTGCTAGGGTAATTTGGGCCCTAGTTACAAGACTGCTTAAAATGCAAATTGAAGAGCTGCTGAATAAAAAGCAAAATAACTCAAAAACCGTAAATAATAAAAAATTAAAACCAATTGCAAATTATCTCAGAATGTCACTCTCTACATCATACTAAAAGTTATCTCAAAGGTGAACAACCCCTTTAAACTTAGATTTTGGAAAAACAGTAAAAAAGAATAAATGGAAAGTAATTGAAAAAGGTCTTTATTTCTGGCAAATAATCTGAGAAACAGCTGAACCAAAAAAAGTGTTTGGAAGGTGAACAACCCCTTCAAAGAACAATTTATATGAGCACAGGGCTCCTACAGGATTAAGTAAAAATGTAAATATCATCCAAATAAAATGTATCATGTAAAATTCCCAGGAAGCATTTCCATGTTTATGTATTTGTATGTGGAAAACTTTCTGTATTTGTAAGTGGAGCTTATGGACCTCTGTGGATTCTTATTACCCATATACCAGTCTGGCTTCAAGGGTGAGCCTTTGTTTTAAACCTCAAAGACCCAAATCCTGTATATTTTATGTTAAACAAGCAGTTTCATTAAAGAGATTCTGTCATAAATTTTATGATGTGGTTTTTAATTTCTAAATTACACTGTTTACACTGCAAATAATTCACTCTGCAATATAACATTTCATTCCTGAACCAGCATTCAGTGTATTTTTTTTAGTTGTAATATTGGTGTGTAGGCAGCCATCTTGGGTCATTTTGTCTGGTCATGTGATTTCAGAAAGAGCCAGCACTTTAGGATGGATTTGCTTTCTGAGAGGCTGTTGTTTCTCCTACTCATTGTAACTGAATGTGTTGCAGTGGGACCTGGATTTTACAATCGAGTGCTGTTCTTATATCTACCCGCAAGAGGTTATCTTGTGTTCAGGAGCTGCTGACTGGTTACCTTCCCATTGTTGTTAGGTTGCTGGGGATTGGGGGGTTGGGAGGGGGACGATATCATTACAACTTGCAGTGTAGCAGTAAAGAGTGACTAAAGTTTATCAGAGCACAGGCCACATGACTGGAGGCAGCTGGGAAACTGACAATTTGTCTAGCCATATGTCCTATTTCAAAATTAAATATTAAAAAAATCAGCTGAAGCAGCACTATTGATTGATTGATGCATTATGAAAAAAAAATGTTTTCACTTGACAGTTTCCCTTAAACCAGAGCTATTTCTTTTGTGGAAGCATTTGCGATTAATAAGATTAATACTGCATAGGCTATTTTTATAGATGTCATCAATCTCCTCAAGATAATCTATGCATTCCCTAAAGCTACTATCCACTAGCAAAATAATGATTCTCACAGAGAGCTAGAATGTGCCTAATTAAACGTATGTAGCCATGAAGAATGACCCCACGCCACCACCAGAATATTGCACTATGACCTGTTGACATTGTTAATAAATAGTTTCAATAATCCTCAGCAGTTATGGAAGTTGCAGGCAGAATATACAACATAGTGAGCTCTTATGGCCTCTAGTATGGGTGCTCTGTACTGATGGAAGATGCTGTCATTCTATTCACTGTCAGCTATTACTCATGAAGGGGTTAACTGTGAAACAATAAAGGCAATAAACTGACACAGTTCTAGAATCTTAGAATATTGACTTAGGATATAAAGCTATAGTTGGCAGGGACTAACACACACATCCTGTTAATATTTACGCGTTTTAAAATAGAATCTGTTTTCAATACAACAAGCAGCTGGTTTCCTTTCTAATAAGACAAAGGACTGCCAACAGCTTCCTAACCATTTATCTGTAATTATACACAATAAGCCCCTGAACAACCTGCAATGACAGTTGCATCTATCAGCAGGGATCCAGGGTGCAGGTACACAATGCTTTAGGGAATCTGTTTTCATTGGTTAAAAGCCTAATCAAGTTAGATGCACATGCTTTGAAATTGTGGACTCTTCAACACTCTGAGCTCTGTTAAATCAGATGTGTTCAGCACAAACTGTATCAGCAAACTGAGAAAAATTAAATAATTTTTTTTTTTTAAATATGGTTTATTTGTTCAAAATGGAAGTTTGTCTCTCCTTAATTCTGAGTTTTCAAGATAGTTGGCTTCTAGATAACACACCCCAGGATTTTTTTCCAAAGTATTTATTATGTGACAAAATGTCATACTCTGTCTAACTCATGCAGACGTCAATGGAAGATGTCCCTTTTACAACTTTAATTCATGGTTTTTGTTGTTTTTGATGTTGGCTTTTACACAACAGTATAAAAAGTCATAGTTATTCTGCCATAAGTCGAAAAAAAGTTGGAGTGTTTCACAACGTTTCACAGTTGTGTTTTTTTTAGTCTGGATCTTTTAATTCTTTTAATAAATTTTAGGGATGCACCGAATCCACTATTTTGGATTCGGCCAAATCCATTGTGAATGATTCGTTCGAATACCGAATCCGAACCCTAATTTGCATATGCAAATGAGTGGGGGATGGTAAAAGCGTGCCACACACCTAGTGCATGGCAAAATTCTTTTTTAACTTCCTTGTTTTGTGACGAAAAGTCCCATAATTTTTTGGATTCGGATTCGGCCAGGCACAAGGATTCAGCCGAATCCGAATCCTGCTGAAAGTGGCCGAATCCTGGATGAATACCGAACCGAATCCTGGATTCGGTGCATCCCTAATAAATTTCATGACATTCATGGTTTTAAAGCAAATGATTTAATCATGATTTGGAAAACCTCTAAAACAACTAAAATGAGACTGTTGATAATTAGGCCTCTACATCTTTGCACCCATTAGTTCCCCATGGCTCCTGTACTCTGGTATACCAGCAGTTCCTTAATTGGTCCCCTGCCTTTCATCTCATCATAAGTATATATGAAAAATATTTGAACATCTCATTATTAACCTTATTTCCTACAGAAAACACAACCATACTGTTTGTCCATTGTCATTGCAAATTGCACCCATCCTGTAATCTGTACTTAGTATGGTGAAAATTAGTGATGGGTGAATTTATTCGTCAGGGGCGAATTCGCGGCAAATTCCCACGATTCACCGCTGGCAAATAAATTTGCGGAACGCCGTGAAATTTCACCTGGCAAAAATTTGCTGAAAACGACGCAACGCACGCCAAAAACGTGCCGCAACTCGTTTCGCTAATTTTTTTGCCAATTTGCGAATTTTTCGGCGAAGCGAAACTGGGTAGATTCGCCCATCACTAGTGAAAATCAGTCAGTGACTCACAGCAGGAGCGTATAACAGGCTGGGGGATTCACAATAAAATAATAAAATATACATGTAGTATTCAGAATGCTAAGGACCCCTAGTCAAGGGGTCTTTCTTTAATTTGAATCTCCATAGGTTACGTCTATTAAAAAAATATACATATATATATATTTAAACATTAATTAAACCCAAGAAGATTGTTTTGCCTCCAGTAAGGAGTCATGTTATATATTAGTTGGGATCAAATACAAGGTACTCATTTATTATTTAAAAGAAAAAGTTAATTAGTCTATGGGAGATGGCCTCCTGGATAATAGGTTGGTTTTCTGGGTAACTAATCCCATACCTGCTTAAACAACTGTACTGTGTAGTAAGGTGGGTTGAATAATATCCTTCGAATGAGGCTGCAGAACTGTTATTCTCACTATATATGGTGAATAAATGACCCCTATTGTAAATTATAATGATATTATAAATCACAGAGGCATTTCATGACCTTAAGCCTTATGCTTTCTAAAGGTCATGGAACTCTAAGGTAAGGATTTGTGGTAACATTTTGTATTGTGCTGTTTTTGTTTTCACAAAACCACTACAAACTTTTGCTGCAAGAAAAAAGCTCTAAAAAATTCATCAAAAAAGTCCACTGACTTTTTACGTGAAAAAAATATCTAAAACTAGGGACAGGAGATGATCATGTCACCAATGAGAAGCCTCCCTCCAAAAGGTCATTGGCTTGGGAACTGTAGGAGTAATTAACCCTTTATGTTCCCTACACAACTGTGAAAGAAAACCTAATAATGCCTATTAGGGCCCATTTATGATTGTTTTTCTGCTCAGTGTTATAAAGCAAACTCCACGTGAGCTTACTAATCACACTGGTTTGTGCCAGAGCTTTTCTTTCTAAATAAATCCTTTTCACTTAAAGCTGTCTTTTTTCAACACAAAACTTCAAGTGATTAGTAAATACTTGATTGTCTGAGCACAAAAGCATAGGCAATCATAAATGGGCCCCATGGTATCCCACTAAAGTTCTTTATCCATTTTGGGTGAGAAATCACCATAAAAAAGGATATGTGAGATTTTATTTAAGGGGAACATAAAAAATATAGCTACAATAGAGAAGGAAAGCACTGACAGGAAATGTACCAAAATTATGGATGACGCAGAACATTTTAACAGTTTTTAATGCAATTGAAAAGATAATGCAGTGAAAACATATTTAGTCATACTGGCAAACACATCCTGAGATATACAAAAGCACATAGCTGCTTAGCTCCAGGAAAGCGCTTCTATAATTTTTACTTTTGTAGATTATGTTTTTGTCAGCAGTGAACAAAACATGCAATTTGCATTTCATTATACAGTAATTTAATGAAAATCTGAGACACCAAATTAAATGAGCATTCCCCTATCTGCCTCTGTGCTAGGCTTTGTATTAAGACTTCTGTTGCAATTTAATGAATCATTCACCTTCCTTTTCTACATCCAGAGCCTTTTGTGTTTATGATTATTCTAGTTTGGGGAATATACATTTATCATGCTCCAGTCACCCACCCAATGACATTCAGGTCACTCATATTTAATATAATATCAGAGTCAAGACATTGACATTTTTGCAGTCGGATCTGATAAATCAGTAGAAACCCTGATTTCATAAATGTCAATTGTAGTTTATATGGGAATTTTTAGCCAGTATATCTGCCTTTTCTGTGTATTTCTCTCAGACAGAAAATCTTACTGAAAGATCAAAGAATAAAGTTTAAATAGGTCTAATATTTATACTGTAGCTACTTCCTATTATTTAAAGCACTTGTGAAGTCTTGTGAAGTTTTGCAAAGTTTTTGTGAAGTTTGAACTTGGAGTATAAGTATGCCAGTGAGGAAGATTATTGTACTTGATTGATTGACAGCTACTACAGGTATGGATTTCCATATCTTAACCTCTACTAAAAAGTAATTTAAAAATAAATTAAACATTAATTAAAATTGGTTAGTATTACCATCAAAATGTATTAATTATATCTCAGCTAGGATGGAGTACAAGGTATGGTTTTACTATTACAGAGAAAAGGGAAATCATTTAAAAATGGTTTAATTATTTAATTAATGAAGTCTATTACAATGGAGTCTATGGGAGATGACCTTCCTGTAATTCTAGCTTTCTGGTTAATCGGTCTCTAAATTACAGGCCCCATACCTGTATGTCACAGCGAATTTACAAATTGATAAAGAAAAATTAATTTCAAAGGCAGAATAGATTTTTCTAACTCCTCATATACTCAAATGAATAATGTAACACAAATGGGGTTGTTTTCTCTGGAAAAAAAAGGTGCTTGCAAGGGACATGATTACACTTTACAAGTATATTAGAGGACATGATAGACAAATAGCAGTGGACCTTTATTTCCCATATAGAGGATCAGCTCACCAGAGTCCAGCCCATTCAGAATATAAGAAAAGAACTTTCATTTGATGCAGTGTAGGTGGTTGTTCACATTGAGGACAGTGAGGTTGTAGAATGCACTGCCGGATGATGCTGTGATGGCTGATTCTGTTATTGCCTTTAACAGTGTCTTGGATGATTTCTTGGACAGACAGACAGAAATATCCAAGGTTATTGTGATGCTAAACTCTATAGTTAGTATAGCTATGGGTAAATATAATTTTTGTGAGGGTATATAGGGGTGTGTGTATGGATGCTGCGTTTCATTTGGAGGGGTTGAACTTGATGGACTTTGTCTTTTTTCAACCCAATTTAACTATGTAACTTTGTAAATTTAAGTAAAAAATTAGGTCTTTCCTAGAGAGGTATGGGACCTGTTTTCCAGAATTCTTGGTACCTGGGGCTTTCCGGTTAATGGGTCTTTCCATAATTTGGATGTTCACACCTTAAGTCTACTAGAAAATCATGCAAATATTAAATGAACCCAATAGACTGGTTTTGCTTCCAATAAGAATTCATTATATCTTAGTTTGGATTAAGTAAAAGGTACTATTTTATTAATACAAAGAAAAGGGAAATAACTTTAAAAAATTTGGATAATTTGATTATAATGGAGTCTATGGGAGACGGCCTTTCCATAATTCGGAACTATCTGGAAAATTGGTTATCACCATTTTCTTAAAACCAAAAAATCAAACTGTGGGATGGGAAAAGGTGGAAACCCTACTCCCCACCTAGAGTGAGCTCCACAGGTCTGACCTGTCATTATCTCTCCTAAATGTTGACTCTCTTTGTGTATCACACTGAGGTGACAGTAAGGCTCCTTGGCATCATTCACTCTTCTTCTTACATCAGCCAAACAGAAAGTAGCACACTGCTTTCCCCCTTATATAGTCTCTCTAGTGAAATCCCATCTAAATGCCACAGAGAACAACATGCAATAGAGCCTCCTCTAAGAGATCCCACACCTAGCAGTGTCATCTAGTGACTGGAACTAAAGTAACACTATTTACATACAATAAACTATTTAAATTCCTTACACTCAACTCAAATGTTGTTTGAATGGCATCACAGTGGAAAAAAGAAAGAACTAAACCTGGAAAGATCAATTTTTTTTATCAAGCAATAAGTATTGTTAAATCAGTCAAACAAGCATGTAACAAAGTTCTGCAGCCAAAGGGAGCCCAAATAATATGTTTCTCCAAAAAAGATTCTACCAAATGTTGAACCATTGGTCTTTAGCTACATTTCTGGCATTTTTTATATGAAATTTGAAGATGCAAATTTTCTAAACTAAATGTAGCTCTTAACATTGCAAGTTCACATAACTGAGCGTTTTAATGGGAAAGGAAAACAATGTCACAAAATAGGACATTTTCTGCTGAAAGAAAACACATTCAATTTACACTTTACAACATCTGTTATAAATGGCAATGATTATTAAAATACATTCTGCTAATTTTGCCTTTGATAAAAGGTTATTAAAATGAAAATTGATAGTTGGATTTAAATAGTAAGAATAGAATCACTCAAAGTGTTTGTGATAAACACTTATTTGAGTATAAATGGATGGATCATTTATACTGAATAATAACTCACAATATGCCATTAAGATGTTATAATGGTCCACAACAAAGAATAAAAAAATGTTTACAAATCTAACAACATTTCAGTGTTCTATAAAAACCATGCTTTTATACATGTTTGAAATATAACTACAGTCAGAATTTATCCGGGGTATAAAGCCAATTATATTTCTATGCATAGTGGTAGAGATTAGTGAATGGCTTGCAGCTCATTTTAATAATAAATCATAGTGTTGTCTCAAAACAACTATTGTCTCATGGTACATAGGTGAGCATTTCAAAATGACAGATTCACAGTTTAAAATATACATATATATAAATGTTTGTAGAGACCACACTCACAGGGCTTAATTGTGCAGAAAAGATTATTTATTGTAAAAAAAATAGCTGATGTTTTGCCTGATACAACAGCCTTTCTCAAAGTAAAGTGGGGAATAAAAACAAACAGAATAATTACATGGTGTGGTTGGAAAAAAGGGCCGATCATCAAGGGAAGTGATGCAACAGTAACATCACACAGGATTAAAAATATATAATATGTGAGATGCAGATCGTGAAGGGAATAGGAGCATGTGGGGAGCGAAGCTGAAGCAAGGGGGAAAGTGTGTGAACAGTGCATCAGGACCTATGAGTGGTACTTGCCGCGAGAGTATTTGGTGTGGGAAGAAAAATTGAAAGTAACAACAGAGATGGTTATAGTGTGGGGAGAGTGAAAATAAATATAATAAATGAAAAAGTAAATAAAAAATATATAAAAAATAAGACATCAAAAAGAGGGAGAATGGAAAGTACTATTGGAGACTAAAAAATAAACAGAAAATGGAAAAAATTAATTAAAAAAAAAATGGGATTCTCCATGTGCGTGGGTACACATAGCTTCACCATCACAGTGTCTGCAAAAAACAGTGTGTTAATGGAAGGAAAAAGAAATACTAGTTATTAATGTCCATTTCCCCAATATGCAAAATGTGGGACATTATAATACTCTATTTCCTTTACTAAATCAATCTTTATACTGTATATAGATGTTAAACATTTTTAACGGTTCAGTCCTGTTTCTTTTAGCTTATCTGAGACATATTAATTAGTGTTTAAAAAAAGGTACACACCCACATCCTGGTGGTGCTGAAGTAATTATTTATGAATGAACAGAGATTAAGATATTAGTTCATTAAGTCCATACTGGCTTAGAGTTTTAAAGCCTATGTATTCTCTGTAGTTCACGTTGGAGTAAGATCTTCTCACTGTTACCTCCCCGAATTGGTTGGGGTACGTGGTCGATTAGCATGCATCGGAGATTTGCCAATGTGTGTCTATGGAGAAGAAAGTGGGCTGCAACTGGGGTATAAGCCTTTCTGATTTCCATTGCTGATCTAATAACGGAACAATGGTTAGCCATACTTTCTTGGAATGTTGTGACTGTCTTGCCAATGTAGAATAACCTGCAGGCACACTTGATAAAGTAGATGGGGAATTTAAAAGTGTATGTCAATCTGTAGTTGATGTGGATAGGTTTGCCAGAGTGTGGATGATTGAACGTGGAACCTTTTATCAGATTATTACAGGTTGTACATGATGAGTATCTGAAACAACTCTTTTTTTTTGTGGCTTCAACCAGGTGCAGGGTAAGTCATTTATTAATGACCCACATCTGGGTCATTAATAAACAAGTTGAAAAGCAAGGGACCCTTGCCTGATATGGAGGATATGTTTGCTGGCCTTACGGCATTGTTAGTAACCAACCTATGTTGGATCTGCTGTTCTGTAATTGTTTTCTAAGCAAGTTCCACACTGTGTGCTTTAGATTTCTTATTTCTGCTCAATAGGTGAAATCTTCTCTTTAAATGATGTGCCTTCATTTAATAATTTAACATAATTTAAGATAAACCAGACGCTATTGATGTGGAAACTTATGTTGTGGATATTCTTTTTGTGTTAACAAGAGTACTATGTTTCCTGTACAATTTTATTAATTGACTTGTTTTTCCCCATGGTGATTGACATTATAGACAATCTGTTTTTATTACTGTGGAACATGATACACAAAAAACTATACAACGTTGGTTGTTTTCTTTTGTCAGAGTAATTTAAAAAGCTGCCATTATTTTGTATTAAATAAGGAGACTGTGAAGTAGAGTGAGAGGAGGAGAAAGACATTTGCAAAAAGCTATTGTACTATACTGCAATATATTCCCTTCCCATATGTTATACTCAAAATCTATGCAGTACTAAATTTATTGAACAAAATTGTGCTCATTTTATTAATAAATGAAAGTTATATGTCAATAATTATGCTATATAAAGATTAAAATAATGGGACACTTGTGGAATTGTTAATAGACAAATGTATTTATCAAACGCCAAATGCCAAAACCTTGAAAAATTAAAATTTGTTATTTTTTATTACCAAAATAAGAATATTTAGAGAAACAAAAACACGATTTTTCAGGATTTATTATATTTCATGGTTGAAAAATGTCCAACCTGCTGTAAAAAAAAAATGTGCATTATCCACATGTACTGTATGGAAAACTTGTGTGTTGCATATCTGGACTTGTTTAAAGACTTTTAAAAAAAAAAAAATTAAATGTTGATCATTGAGAAAGGAGATTGTACCTCCGAAACGTTGTGGAGATCTCCAATAAACCACCAAAGTTTTTTTGCACTAAAGCGGAAGTGTGTGCCTTCTGATTTTTCATGTGTTTTGCAAGTTTTGAGACCCCATGCAGCATGGTCTCCAGAAAGAGCACCACATTATAATTAACACAGTCTTTTGGTCTATTGCCCTGATCATTGTAATACTCTAAATGGCAACAGAATAGTCCAACCCCATGACTTTCTAATATTCAGTGCATAGAACTACAAAAAGCTGGTTACAGCATCATTGTCAATGCTATTCCTGATTTCATGGGGAGTACCAACTCTCAACTTGATCATGAACGTTCCTTTCTGTTTTAAAAATTGATCATGTATACAGCAGTAAAATTAGGATCATATGGTCATCTTACAGTAATCTATACACTAATCTTACAAAAGTTTTATTTCAACAACCTCTAAGCATCAGGGCCATATTTATTTATAGGGCCTGTGTCTAGGGTGGTAGCTTTTGGGGGATGGTCCTTGGTTGCTTTTATAAAAAAGAATTAAATCCCACCCAAACTTACTGCTTAAATCAGGACCCACTGTAGCGTAATCCATAGGTGGCATTCTGTGGAAGTGACATTGAAGGGATACTGCCATGGGAATTTTGTTTTTAAACTCATCAGTTAATAGTTCTGTTCCAAAAGAATTCTGCACTGAAATCAATTTCTCAAAATGGAAAAATCTGACATGGGGTTATACATACTATCATTTTTCCCAGCTGCCCCCAGTCATGTGACTTGTGCTGTGATAAACTTCAGTCACTCTCTACAACTGTACTGAAAGTTGCAGTGATATCACCCTCCAGCAGCCTAACAACAAAACAATGGAAAGGTAACCAGATAGCAGCTTTTCAGTAAAATACGGAGCACCAAGGGAGACTTTAATCCATATATATAT
>CM044438.1:11251938-11268893 GCA_024363595.1 Xenopus borealis
GCTTGCAATTGTTACTTATTCAGTTAGCCAATAAAAGGTATTACCAAACTTTACATTTTAAACCATAATCCAGAAATAGTCTGGCTGATCAGAACTGAATAAATTGGATTTTAAAACAAAATGTGTCTGTAAAACATCCTGAAACATTCTGTCTGTCCTTTTCTCTTTCATATTCTTTTAACTATTTGAATTTAATTTGTTTTGTTCCTGGTGCGTGGGATGTCCCTCAATTTCAGTTAAGTGGTATCACTTGAGCTTTCCAGTAGTCAAGAGCTCTTTAGTGCAGCACTGGACTGATAATAGTATTTTTGTTACTTAGCCAGCATGCAGTGTCACAGAAATATGCACTTGTGATGAACCTTTGGGTATTTCTGGATGGAAAAAGATGTAGATATGAAAGGCCACTAAAATGTATATGCTTAATCCCTATATTACCAGTGGGACATTTGATCCTGTGAATCTGTACACAAGATGACCATGGGGTTTCTACAAATCCACCAATATTAAGACCTGCAGGATATACAACCTGAATAAGATGAGATGTACACTTATAGAATATAGAGTATAAAGGTGTGTGTTTCCCCCTATCTTACAGTATATCAATCTGCTTGATATAAGAACAAGCTATCCATCTATTTTTTTGTTTGCTGATGATCATAGCTCTTGTTATTTATTAGACTAGATTAAACAAACATAAAAAAACAAAAAACAGACATTTCAGCAGATTTTCAACTTAAAAAAACAAGAGAAAAAAAAACTCCCATCGGTGGACAAAAAGCATCTCAACATCTTTCTGTACAAAATCTAACTCCAAAGTAATGATATTAATATGAACTTGAGCTTTCCTTTTCAGTTTTAACAGACTCTACTCATATATTTGAACAAAGTCAGTGCTTCCATTCTGGCACAAAAACATTAGTGTGGTTGGGTGTTGATGATGGGGATCAGGCCTTGCTTGTAGTCACTAGTGATGCCCGAATCTATACCGTTTCGCTTCGCCGAAAAATTAGCAAATTTCCTGCAAACGTTTGTGACACGCGTTGCGTCGTTTACGGCATGTGTCTAATTTTTTTTTTATGCCAGCGAATTTTCGGCAGGCGAATTTTCGCTGGCATTTTGCAAATTTATTCTTGCGGGAATTCGCAGTGAATTCAAGTGTAGTCACTGTTCTAATTATCCAATAAGTGTTTATTTCAGTTGTGGTCAGGGCTATGTGCCAGTCAAGTTTTTCTACTTCATCTATGCAAGCCCATGCCGGCAGACTGTCAAATGGTGAAATGGTTTTAATCACTCAGGACCATGCATTTTCACTCCTGCAGAGTCTAATGGCACTGGCCTTTACACTTCTCCCCCTAATGCTTGGTATAACACAAGGTAATGTTAGGTTTCGTGCTTTTGATCATCCTTAAAAACCTCCTATTCCCTTAAAATGTCTAGTGCTAACATTGCTTTTAGGGAGCTGAAATATTTTGTTCCAACTGAGTATATGGCATTTTAAGGTGTCTAGATACTTTTTACCAAAGTATATAATTGCCTATTTTTGAGGTAACCTTTTTATAGTGCATATTAAGCTATCAAAGAAGTAGAGCATTACATGGATACAATTTAAAAGGATTCGGTCATGATTTTTATGTTGTCGTTTTTATTTCTAAATTACGCTTTTTGCACAGCAAATAATTCATTCTACCATGTAAAATTGAATTCCTAACCCAAACTAGTGTATATTTGTAGTAATATCGGTATGTAGGCAGCCATCTCAGGTCATTTTACATGGTCATGTACTTTCAGAAAGAGCCAGCACTTTAGGATGGAGCTGCTTTCATACAGGCTGTTTTTTCTCCTACTCAATGTAATTAAAGGCATCACAGTGGGACATGGATTTTTACCATTGAGTGATGTTCTTATGTCTACCAGGGAGTTTTTATCTGGTTATCTTCCCTTTGTTCTGCTGATGGGATGCAGTGCATCAGTAGAGAGTGACTGAAGTTTACCAGAACACAAGTCAAAGGACAGGGGTAGCTGAGAAACTGACAATATGTCTAGCCCTATGTTAGATTTCAAATTACATCAAAAAATATGTTTTCTCTTTTGAAAAACAGATTTCAATATGCTGTAGAAGCACTATTAACTGCAGCATTTTGAGGGAAAAAAAAGTTTTCCCATTATAGCTCTAATTTAACCTTAATATTACCCTTTGTCTGCTTGTTTCTATCAGAAGAAATGTTCATTAAAGAATAGGAATATAAACATATGATGCCTGCCAGCACTCCTCTCTTTACCGGCACTGTGTCCACAATGGTTGTTATGCCGGCGTAGTGATGCCTGACCTGACCTTTGCCTGTAATACCTTTTTATGATTGTTTAACCCTACTTGTACTGTGTTACTGGACTGTTTTGCTGTACTCATGGTCCCGACTACAAATCCTTCATAGCTGAGCAGTCTCTTACACATATATAAGGAGGTTTGAACTTTGACATTTGTACAGTATTTAGTGATGATAGCACATTTTTGCAAGACATGAATTCGCTATGAAATTCTATATTTCACCATTGATGAAATGGACCCCAGTGTATTTTGTGTGAAAAAAGTTGCTGCGTAATATGCCCTTACTCTCCACACAGTTGTCCTTTTTGACACATAGGGGGTTATTTATGCATAATTGCAGCAGATGAAATTCATTGCAGTAAAGCAATTCTGGAGAAAATGCTGCATTGTGGGGACAAATACCTGTCGTTTTGCATCCGAAAATGATTTTTCACACTGCAGTAGTAAATGAGGCTTATGGTTTCACTCATCTCACTTTCAGTGCTAGACGATAAAAAGAACATTTCTTTCCAAATATGAATTAAAAATGTTAATGGGTCCCATAAAGTTAGCAATATGTTATATGTTAATGTCTACTATGCCATAACCTACAAAAGGGGACTGTGGGAGAATTTCAAGGCTAAATAAAGTAATAATTAAAAGAGAAGGATGACTTTCCATTGTCAGAAAGTATTGACCAACACACACATTCACATTAGTACAGATATGGGATCCATTATCTGGAAACCCAAAATACAGAATGCTCTGGATTACAGGAAGGTCATCACCCACAGCCTCCCATTTTAATCAAATAATTAAACATTTTAAAACACATTTCCTTTTTTGTCTGTAGTAATAGAACAGTACAATATACTTGATACCAACAAATACTGTATGTAATTAACCCTATTAAGGTTTTTAATGTTTAAAAGAATTTTAAGTGGACAAAATATGGTAATCCAAATTAAGGAACGTCCCCTTATCTTGGAAACCCCAAGTCCTGAGCATCCTGGATAACGGTACTTGTAATTTACTCTGTGCAAGTGCATACAATTTAAAATATGGCTAAACCTCATATGGTGGCCCTATCTGTTTATCTCTGCACATATTCTTCAAAGGTTGGCACCTCCAGCTTTCCATTCATCTGTAATTATCACCACATGCTCATTTGCAGAATTTATCTTTAAAGTAGTGGTTTGCCTTCAAATTAAATTGTAGTATGATGTCAACAATTATATTCAAAGGTGATTTTTAATTGGTTTCCATTTTTTATTGGTTGTGTTTTTTTAATGATTTATCTTTTTGTTCAACACCTATCATTTTTGCAGCTATCTGATTGATTGTATCCATTTTACTCTAGCAACCAGGCCACGGTTTGAATAAGAGACTGGAGTATGAATAGCAGTGGGCCTGAATAGAAAGATGAGTAATACAAAGTAACAATAAAACTGTAGCTGTGGCTGATGGGGTCAGTGACCCCATTTGCAAGCTGGAAAGAGGAAAATAAAACATGTCCCCTACTGAAAAGTTTCAAGGAATAGGATATTCTACAATATACTAAAAATTAAAGATGCACTACCCCTATAAACAAAAAAACTTAAGCTGGCCATAGATACAAAGATTAAGTTGAATGAAACAAAGGTTTATGGGTGTGTGTAGATTGTCCAGACATACCATGACGATCAGTCATTTAGACAGGTTAGAAGGTTAGAAAATTTCAGTCGGCTAACGATAATATCACTGCATGGATTGCTGATCTGACAATATCAGTGGGTGACTGTCACCACTGATTGTCAGACACAACTTTCATCCAATTGCTATCTGTCAATTAATGGTCAGAATATTGTCTGATTTGTTTTTTTAACTACATTATTTAATCTAAAGGGTGAGTTGTAGGTCAGGAGGTTGCCACACATGATCGTTTGTCAAACTAGTGTCAGAAGTACACTATATTATCAATTAACAGAGTTAAACTTTTATCACTTATCTAAATAGCATGGTCATTACTTGCAGGTGGTATTTTAATTTTGGAACATTGCAGCCACACAGCTGGCACAATGAGCAAAACTGGATCAAATTGCCAAGCACAGCAGCAAAAAATGTAAATTGACTGCACTTCAGGTGGCTCTTAGACAGTCTTAACAGAATACGAAATGGAAAATTGATTACATCTTCCAAAAAATGTTTTCCGTTGAAGTCATTTTCCCCTGCCGTGAAACATGAAGAGCATTCTATTTATACATAAATAACTTTAATACTTTAAGTGGGAACTTGTGTATAATCTGAGTTCAACAGCTTTTTATCTGATTTCTCTGTGTATATAGGCACAAGCGATGGAGAAAGCTCCATCTCATTATTCTAATACATATTCTGGTTTTACACACAATGTCCAGACACTAAGGGGGGTTATTTATCGATGGTCGAATTTTTCGAGTAATATAATTTTTTTTAAACTCTACTAAATTTTATTAATAATTCGAAAGGTATGTTATTTATGAAAACATAAATCTAATATTGATTGAATAACCCCAACATGAAAACTCAAATCAAATTCAAATTGAATTCTAATCGAGTTTTCCTCTGAAAAAAAAACTTTTGCAAGTCAATTTTTTTGATGCTCAACATGTTTTTGACATGCAACATATTTTTTAACCCATTTGAGAAATCACAATTTGAATCATCACTATTAACATTGTCAGATAGTTCAAGGGACCTTAGTCATTGACTTCTACAAGAACTCTACAGGTTTGTAAGGACTCACCCTGGTGGTCCAGTGGTTTTCCTGCTGGCATGCGGGGGCACCCGCCACATGCATCTGTTTCCCTTCAGTGACGGTTCCCCTATGGTACGCGCGATGGTGCACTTCCGGATTTATGCGCTGCGTGATGATTATCGCACATGGAGTGAAATCTAAATGTATGAAAGGGGAAATCAGTGTTCTGCAATCTGCCTGATCTACTGTGTATTGACCCTTGCTTTGCCTGCCTACTTTGATATCTCCAATCATGATCCTAGCCTGCCTGCTTGACTATTCTGACACTCTCCAATCCTGACCCTTGCCTGCCCATGACAATTCTGATCTCTCCTATCCTGATCCGGCCTGTCTAATGATTCTACTCTGCTTGTGGTGGCCCGGCCTGCCTGTTCCATGCTGTGTTTTCTGGCCTTTCTTCCTAAGTGGCGTGCCTCCATCCAGTATCCTTGGTGAGACGATTGTGCCCATTTGCTCATCCAGAACCTATTGCTTTGCTCCTCACTCAATTATGACCTGGAAGCATCCGATTAGCTGAGGGCTCCTCCCGAGGTGAAAGGCGGTGGTTATAGGCAGAAGTGAGAGCTGAGATCAGGGAGCTTAGCTTGGGTTCTGGATTTAGGGTGCCGTTTTTGACAAGATTTTAGGTAGAGAATAGTCAACGTAGATCTGTTTCTAATGTCAAGGTGAAAAATCTAACATTCAAATTCAAGTTGGTGGATTTTAATTTGTGAGTATTTACCAAAACAAAATGTGAAAATTATAATTTACCATTTGAACCTGAGTAAATCTGCCCTTAAAGCTGCCCTCTTCCCATAAATCAGCATAATCGTTGTATATAATTATTAATATGGTATATAATAATTAACTTTTCTACACACTGATAGTTTTCATATCTTGCATCCCTGGAATGAGCAAATTTCAGTGGGAAATGAACAGCAAACTAAATTAATTCCCACTAGACAGTTTCTGGTATACTGCTTTCTCTACAATTCAAAACTGAAAAGTTATTTTTAAGTTTCATTGCAGGCACATTAAACCTAAATATTGTAATCCAAGGAGAGCTGAAATACCAAAAGTTTTTAACCACTTCATGTGAAATTATTCGTTATACTGTAGAACATGCTAAGGAAAGCCAAGCCCAGAAATCAGAGCAATGGAAATAAACAACCAACTTATTTTCAAGGCAAAAGAGGAAATTTCATTCTGTTTTTTTTTGTTTTAATTCTGATGTTGACCATATTACATCTCCTGCTGAGTATTTCATATCCATTACTTGCATTGTGCTAGAAACAACTGATATAATGCCACACTTGAGCAGCAATAAAAATCACAAATATAATCTGAAATGCAATAATGGTTCACATGGAATTATTAACATTATGGAATTATAATATTCTCTCATAAAGGGGATGACCCAGAAGAACAAAACAACAAGTCATAATGAGTGAAAATTTTATTTTAAGAAACGGCCCGAAAGCAGTATTTTCCTAATCTGCACCGCTTGTCTGGATTAGTGATGTACAAAACTGACCTGTTTCACTTTACCAATAAAATTGCAAAAAACAGAGAAGAATGCATAAAATGCCAAAAGCATTGCAGTTAATCAGCACTGTTTTCATCTTATTTTCTAGCCCAAATACATTTGAGTGGGACCTGGATTTTTCTATTGAGTGTTGTTCTTAGATCTACCAGGCAGCTGTTATCTTGTGTTAGGGAGCTGCAATCTCATTACCTTCCCATTGTTCTGTTGGGGGGAAAGGGTGGGGGTGAAGTTTATCAGAGCACAAATTACATAACTTATATTAATTACATAAATTACATAACTTGGGGCTGCTGGGAAACTGATAATATGTCTAGCCCCATGTCAGATTTCAAAATTAAATATAAAAAATGTGTTTGCTCTTTAGAGAAATAGATTTCAGTGCAGAATTCTGCTGGAGCAGAGTTATTAACTGATTTGAAGAAAAATATGTTTTCCCATGACAGTATCCCTTTAAGGTTTCAAATTTGGTTCAGTCAGGCATCTGAATCCTGTTGAAAATATTGGAATACTTGATTTGGTGCATGTCTCGTCCTAAATGCATTTAATTCAAGGGGCATTTTCTTGTGTTTTTTCTTGAGTCAATGTTAATTTGTTCAGTAATATTTTCTTGCAACAAAAGTACAAAAGTATTGGTCAGTGGGTTTTTGTTGCTCAACATGCATTGAAGTCAATGGCCATTTTTTAAATGCATAATATGTAAAAAAAAAACAATTCTAAAATGCATAATGAAATTCTAGCAGCAATTTGTGAAGCATTTCACCACTCTCAAAATTGCAAATTTTACTGCAAAACTGTTTCAGACAAAAAAAAATTAATGATTCCTAGTACCTTGTAATTGATCCCAAATAAGATATAATTAATCCTTATTGGAAGCAAACCCCACTTATTGGGTTTATTAAAAGGAAGATCCAAATTACAGACAGATCCTTTAAAAACAGGTCCTGAGCATTCTGGATAACATTTCTGATACCTGTATATACATTGTTTTGAATTTAATTTTCTTTCAGATTTTGAAGGAAAACAAACATTTGCTTTTTTATCCACCACGACAATATCCAATTTACAGTACCGCAATGAATAGTTTGGATTCAGTCATCTAGGTACACATTTGCAGATAGGTGCAGTATTTCTGCTCACTTATTCCTTCCCTGCCAGAATACTGTAATATACTATGATAACAAATTCTTAAAAAGCTTATTCTTATGTGCAAAGTAAATGTGGTTTGGACATTTTACTTTGCATGGTGCCTGCTACTAGAGTTCTTAAAAGCTGTCTTATCCAGCTTAATTTGGAGTACTGGGATTTATTTTCAGAACCCTGAGAATATGGAATGATTATAGTAGTTCTATACCCAGCACTAAAAGGATTACATTCATATGTTACTGGGTGTATACGAATAAGGAACATAACATTTGTAGAGCTCTTTGATTGAGTAGTCCCTCGGGCAGCAAGATGCAATAGTGCTGAAAAATTCAGCTGGACTCCGCAATCTGGTTACCAACAGATGTAAAAACTCGACATAAACCGAGGCATTTCTTGTAATGTGTGGCAGTTAAGGTTATTTGTCATTGTGTTAGGGCACAGAAAGCATTTCCTTGAGTCTCACAGGCAAAACACAGTCACTGAAAGGTTTCCCTCTTGGGTGAAATAAAAAAATACAATCTTTATGGGGGCAAAACATGGCTTCGCCAGCTGCATTGACAATCAGTTGCACACAATGAAGCCTTAGTTGCAATGCTGTTATACATTACTAGGAGATGTAACCTTGTGCGTTTTGGTTTCATGGAGAGGCTGCATTTAGATGTCATGTATTAAGGTGGATATAATGCCACCTCAGTGTCGGACTGGGACACCAGGGGCCCACCCAAAAACCTTAGACCAGGAGCCCACCATAAAACCTTAGACCAGGGGGCCACTCTCAGTACTAATATTCTTCATCTACTCAATCAACCTCTATTCTCCTAATTTGTTTTCTTTGCATACTATAATCAATTATTCCATCCATTTAGCCTCTTTGTTCTCATATAAATAGGGAATGGCCATGAAATAGACCAAAAGTTTAGCAGCATGAGGGCCCACTGACACCTTGGCCCGCCAGGAGTTTTCCTGGTATTCTGGTGGGCCAGTCCGACACTGTGCCACCTACAAACTATACTACTTCCATATACAAGTGTAGCGTTTTGATTTATTACATTTATTTTCAGTTTCAGTTTTTCCATTTTTAGAGTTTCCTTAGAACAACTTTTTTCAATGTTTCACTGACAGAACTTATAGAGGGAAATCTTGGTGCAAGTAATGCTAACAAACTAGGGGTATAAATATGGTAGGCTATTCCCATTGAGATAAATCATGTTGTGCTCACTTTTTCAGTTAAATCTCATTAACCAGGGTACTATAATTGAGAGCCGTGTGCCAGCATGCTTGATCAATTTCTCAGAGATTCCCTGCCTAACCTGGCCAGGCAAACATAAACAATACTATCCTAATTTCAAACCAGGCTTCCAGTTCTAGATAAAGTACCCTGATGTGATTTTATGGAAGACACACATTGATCCTAATGTCTTAGTCAGTGAACTGCCTCACTTCAATTGTCTTTTATTAACTGTTCCCAGTCTAAAGCTGGCAATACACTTGGCGACATCACCAAACAAGCAGATCTTTTGCTGACATTCAGACCTAGGGATGAATGATCGGATTACAGGGAGGAGCAAGATATCGCCAGATATCGATTGCGAAGACCTGTCAGAAGCAAAAATGAAAAATATGGCTATATGGCCACGGGGTCAGAAAAGTTAAAAAAAAGTCTTTATTTGTCATAATTTAAAAGCATAAATGCATCTCCATTTGGGCTCATGGAGATGCATTTATACTATATATATAACTTATATACATTTCTGACACTGTGAATTCTTTTGAGTGCCCTATTTTTTATTTTTGCTGGATTGTCGCTCCCTGAAGCTGGGGGTCTGGGGCTGGTGCACCTGGACCACAGAATCAACTTGGTGAGCTGTTTACTTTTTTCTGGAGCACTATTTATTTCTTTTTTTTTGCAAAGAACTTTCAGAAGCTCCCATACATGGGCAGAGAAGGTGCTGAAATGGTCTAAAGGACCAACATTGGCAGCTTTATCTGCCCATGTATGGCCACCTTAACTCCTTCCCCATGTCTCTCTGATCCCCCCATGTCTCTCTGCTCCCAGACTTGACTAACTCCCTCCCCATGTGTCTCTGCTCCAAGACTGACTATTGTCTCTCTGCCCCAGTCTAACTCCCTCCTCCATGTTTTTATGCTCACAGACTCATGGTCTTCCTCCCCATTTCTCTGTGCCCAATCTGACTAACTCCCTCCCCCATGTCTCTCTGATACAAGACTGACTAATATATCACAGCTCTCAGTCCCAACCTAACTCTCTCCTTCATGTTTCTCTGCTCACAGACTCACTGACTCCTTCCCCCATTTCTCTTTGCCCAGCCTGAGTCCACCCCCCATGTCTCTCTGCTCCCAGACTGACAGAATCCCTCCCTCCACCATGTTGAGAATGGCTGAGGGGGGGGGGGGTATTCTTTTTTGCTATAGAGGAAGCAGACCTGCAACCTTCATATTTACAATTCAGATACAGTGGCATTCAAACCAAAATCACATAACTAAGACTGGAACATGTATTTATAATAATAGCAGTCTGACATCACTAACCTGAGCAATCACTGTTTTTGGTAGAAATTATATTTCTATAAGGCAAATAATTTACTAGTAGGTGTAGTAGAAAACCAACACTCATGACATATATGCTGTTGATTCTGTGTAATTGAATTGTTAATTGAGGCTTGTTCCAAATAATAGCAGTTGTCAAAATAATTAGTGTAGAAACCCATAAGTGTAATGGCCCTTATGGTTTTATCCACTCCCAGTGCCTCCGTACTTTTTTGCTGGGTAACATATTATACCTTTGTTGCATCCCCATTTCATTGGCCGAGATTGATGACCACATCCTGCATTGCTGTAACAAAGTGTTTTGCAGGGTGAGGTCCTTCCTTTGGCTTGTACGTGTTGATCTGGGTGGAAGGTTCACTGAGCATGGCATCAACAAGGCGCCAGAAGTGTTTGACCCTAAAGGGACCGGGGTTAAGGGACCATGTGAACGAGGTAAAGCCATTGTACAGTATAGCCCTTGTAAGAGCACTCTCTAGAGGCTTAGCTGAGTCAGTGAGTCAGAGAGGCTTAGCAAGTAAGAGCCGATCAAGATCCACCAAGAAGGATATAAGGGAGAAGCTCTCCCCCAGGCTCTGCTTTGCCTGTAGTTAAGGGACCACAGTACTGACAAAGGAATCAGGCTATGTTCTATCCCTGTTCCACATCTGCTGTAGGGAATCCGGGCCACATGAGGTACTGAAATCCTGGAAGGTGATCCTACCAGCTCCCCGTGCTAGTCCTACTGTGTACTACACATTTGAATATACCTGGCATGTACTTTGATCTACCTCATCTGATAGTATCACACCCTGTGGAGTTTGTATTGAAACATTACTTTGTACAGTATGTTGGAACCGTCACATCGTACCTGTACCTTACAGCAAACCTTTGAAACACATTATGCTGGATATTTTTACTGTGTGCAGCTATATATTCTCTGCAAATTTCCAACACAATGTTTCAGACTGGTAATAGCAAGTGTTTGCTTTAAAGAGATCGGTTTGGCAGGCATCATTCTCTGATTTACAGAGGAAGGTATAATATATTTGTATTTAGGAGCTCATCCACAGTGCAGATTAATATTCGTGTACATAACTTGTTACAGTGGGAAAGGAAACAACTCTGTAATGCATACAAGCTGTTTTTGTCATGACCGGGATTATTGATATTTTCATCTTTAGATCTGCAAAAGGAATTTAAAGAAAGTCAAACCAAACAACCTTTTAACTGCAGAGATGAGCTAAAGGAGTAAAGGGCTTTCTCAATACACTGTACTAATTAATTTATGTCTGTTGACAGCATGATTTGTAACCCCTTTTTTCAATTTTGTTTCCCCACTCCCCACTGGATTGATTCTCTCTTTATCATTCAATCAAAATGTTCAGGCATAGGATCCAATATTCAGAAGATACTTATCCAGAAGGCTTTGAATTAAAAAAAGTCTTCCATACTTTATCCAAATAGACTAAATTTTTTCTAAATTATTTCCTTTTCTCTGTAATAATAAAACAGTACCTTGTGTTTGATCCCAACTAATTTATAATTAATCCTTATCAGAAGCAGAACCCTATTGGGTTTAGTTAATGTTTATATGATTTTATAGTAGACTTAAATAGTGATGGGCGAATATATTTGCCTGGGGCGAATTGGCGGCAATTTCCCATGATTCACGAAATGCCAGGAAAAATTTGCCTGGCTATGCAAATGTGCACAGGCATCCAAAACCAGACGGCCATGTCCAAAAACTAACACCCCCGTCCAAAACAAGACGCCGGCAGCGTTTCACAAATTTTTTGCCATTTTGCAAATTACCTGAACAATATGCGAAAAATTCGGCAACGCCACAAATTCGCCCATCACTAGACTTAAAGGGATAGTGTCACAGGAAAACATGTTTGTTTTTTTTGTTTTTTTTTAAACGCATCAGTTAATAGTGCTGCTTCGGCAGAATTCTGCAATGAAATCCATTTTTCAAAAGAGCAGATTTTTTAATATTCAATTTTGAAATCTGACATGGGGTTAGACATATTGTCAGTTTCCCAGCTACCCCCAGTCATGTAATTGGTGCTCTGATAAACTTCAGTCACTCTTTACTGCTGTACTGCAAGTTGGAGTGATATCACCCCCTCCCCCCTCCCCCCCCCAGCAGCCTAATAAAAGAACAATGGGAACATAACCAGATAGCCGCTTCCTAACACAAGATAACAGCTCCCTGGTAGATTGAAGAACAACACTCAATAGTAAAAGCCAAGTCCCACTGAGACTGATTCAGTTACATTAAGTAGGAGAAATAACAGTCTGCCAGAAAGTAGTTCCATCCTAAAGTGCTGGCACAAGTCATATGACTGGGGGCAGCTTGGAAATTGACAATATGTCGAGCCCCATGTCAGATTTTAAATTGAATATTAAAAAAAAAGGTTTGCTCTTTTGAAAATTGGATTTCAGTGCAGACATCTGCTGGAGTAGCATTATTAAGTGATGCTTTTTGAAAAAATATGTTTTCCAATGACAGTATCTTTTTAAGGTATGAAGATCCAAATAATGGAAAAATCTGATCGAAAAACCCCAGGTCCTGGGCATTCTGGATTACAGGTTTCATTCCCAGTACTAGCAAATGCACTATGCAGGGCCACAAACATCATATCTTTTGCCCATTTAGACATTGCTCCCCATCAATAAAGGAGAATAAAAAGGTATAAGATAATATTCAAGTGCCATTTATTGTACATACGTTATTGTCTGGATGTTCCCCTCTAGTGAGTCTCAAGTGGCCCTTTTATATAAGCAATTGAATGTTTCTGGGCCAATGGCCTTCAAAGTATAAGTTCAGTATATTTTTTTTTGCAAGGCTCTTTGCTGATAGCTATTCAGACAATCTACCAACCACAAAGAAAAGTAATTGAATAGTCATGCAAGAAAATGGGATTTCTATTAAAATAGTGTTACTGCATTATAAGCATGATGGCAACAATTTAGCTGTATTTGTATAAAAGAAGACATCATAAAAGCAGCTAACATATCATCTGTGTTTTGCATAATACTGAATTATTTTGAATGTCACAACCATGCCTTCAGAAGTTGATATGCATGATATTTGTTGAGTACAAATTGTGTTTTTTTATTTATTATTTGCAAAATCGCAAGAAAAATATACAGATATGTTGGTGTAAGTGTTTTGTGTATGTTTGTGAGAAAACATCTGTATAGGTGTATGTATGTGCATAAAACATCCTTAAAGAAGTTAACATAACATAGTATTTATGAACTTAACCCATGCCCTGTTCTACCCACACCAATTCCACCCAGACAACAACTGGAAGGGTTGCTTGTGACAAAAAAATTTTACTTCGCAAAAACGAGCAGGGTTCTCCTAGATTGACATGGTCAACCAATCACTGTTTGCCACATCATGAGCCTACCTCATTACATCACCATCCGGTCCCTTGACCAGACCCTGTAAAATTGAATGGAGGTAACCCTATCTTAGACCATGCCACCCTTCTCCATCAGTAGTGCAATAACTAGGCATGGCTTCCAAAAATACTAGGAAGTTAAGGATATTTACATATCAGTAGTGGTGTTCTACCTTTATCTCACATCATTTATTAAATACAACACTCAAAAGCTTGATACCCAATATGCAAACATATATTACAGTATGTGGCCTGTGGGAACCCCAAAAATGAATATTGAAGAATATTTACCACCCTCTAAAAAATTTCAATTGAACATTGCAGTAATACCAGCAAAGAAAGGCATTTTCATAGCAACATTAAATCTAGGTAATTGAAACACAAGCATGCATTTTGATAATTGGCAGGCATTTTAATAATAAATTTGGAGGTAAGAGAACTATATGATCACCATATATTGATAATATTATCTAACAAAAGTATGTTGCTACTGTATGCTTTTGCTACAGTCTTTGCAGATATGCACTTACTTCTAAGCTATATCTGCAAAGTATTTGTACAGAGTATTTGTAGAGTCTCAAATATAAATTACCCAAACATGATCATACCAACCAATAGCATAGGATTAATTGATATCATACTTTGCATACACAGTACTTTCTCTACAGATTAAAGTGTTAGAATTTAAGTTACTGTAGAAGTGTAATGGCTGCATGAATCTGCTAATAAAGCACTGTTATAATGTACTCATCCTTGGCTACCAAAACATAAGTATAAAAAAAAATTGAATCTCCCCCCAAAAACTAAGAAACATACCCTTGCTTATAGAAGAACCCAACTTAAAGAGGTTTTTCTCCTTTAAATTAACTTTTCGCATGATATAGAGAGTGATATTCTGAGATAATTTGTAATTGGTTAAAATTTTTATTATGTGTGTTTTTTTTTATTTATTTAGCTTTTATTTAGCAGCTCTCCGGTTTGCAATTTCAGCAATCTGGTTGCTAAGGTCCAAATTCCCCAAGCAATCATGCACTTATTTGAATATTAGAATGGAATATGAATAGGAGAGGCCTGAACAGAAAGATGATTAATTAAAAAGTAGCAATAACAATAAATTTGCAGACTTACAGAGCATTTGATTTTTAGATGGGCTCACCGAGCCCCATTTGAAAGCTGGAAAGAGTCAGAAGAAAAAAGCAATTAAGTCTGCTAACAAATCATTTAAACATTAATGTACAGTACAGGTATTGGACCTATTATCCAGAATGCTCTGGACCTGGGGTTTACCGGATAAAGTATCTTTCCATAATTTGGATCTTTATACCTTATGTCTACTAGAAAATCATATAAACATTAAATAAAGCCAATAGGTTGGTTTTGTTTCCAATAAGGTTTAATTATATCTTAGTTTGGATCAAGTAGAAGATACTATACTTATATATAACAGAGAAAAAGGAAATCATTTTTAAAAATGTGTATTATTTGGATAGAATTTAGTCTATGGGAGACATCCTTTCTGTATTTCATAGATCTCTGGATAACGGTCTTACATATAACTGATCCTATACTGTACCTGTACAAGGTAGTGTCTTCTTATGACAAGGAAAATTGAAATTAGATTTATTTGATTAAAACTGAGTTGATGGGAGATGGTCTTCCCATTAATTAGGAGCTCTCTGGATTACGTTTCCAGTTAATATATCTGTATATTTATATATATATATATATATATATATATACAACAAACAAGAAAAAGTTGTGCTCACCACTAATTTTTAAAACCATTAGGCGGGGGTGCAATGAGGCTGTGACCACAAAATACATATAGACAAATGCAAGAGGTCCTCTGCACTCACCCATTATCAATATATTTAAGACATTGAGACATTCTGTGCATACAGCTACTAAAAAATGCCTTACCCTTTAAACAACAGGGATTGTTTGTCCATATATTGCAATATATTTAAGCTGGCCAACTACGTCAAAGTCATCCCATATCTGGCCAGTCCTACGCTCAATTTTCATCTGATTCATTAAGAATTCCATTACTTCATTAAACATTTATATATATATATATATATATATATATATATATATGAAAAATCATGGGTTCATAGACAATAGGGTCATAGAAGTGTCGGACTGGCCCACCAGGATACGAGGAAAACTCCCGGTGGGCCAAGGTGTCAGTGGGCCCTCTTGCTACTAACCTATTTCATGGTCAATTCCTATTTCTTTATGGGAAAAAATGCTTAGTAATGGAATAATATAGTAAGTACTGTAGATATAAAGGACTATGAGAATAAAGAGGCTGAGTGAGTAGAGGAGGAATAAGAATTTTGAAAGTGGGCTCACAGTCTAAGGTTTTCTGGTGGGCCCTTGGCATCCCAGTCCGACACTGGGTCATAGACACTATTGTTTACAGGGCACATTGTTGCATTGTACTTAAAAAAAGTATACACAATTGTATATATTTGGTCTTCATAGTTAAGGAACTTTTTTTTAAATAATTGCCTTCATTTTCTAGTTTCCCTCTAAGCATGGTTGCCTCCTTAAAATAGATTAAGTAGCAATTTAATTTTCCAGGAGAAGAAAAGAAATTGGATTAAACTGTGAACATTGTCCTTATACACAATCTTAAATCTGTTCCTGCTGCAAATAAATTCTGTCAGCCTTTGAGAAATTGGGAAAAGCCAAGCCATGGAATTTGTAGACGTTGAAAGAACCTTTCAGGATTGATGTATACTATTCATCAGTGCTTGAAGCCTTATCATCAAAAAGAATTGCTCTTTTCACTTTAACATCATTCTTGCTGAAGATTTCTTTAAAAAAAATAAATACATCTGATGGATTTCTTGTTTAAAAAAGAATTATTAATGTCAAAATTGAAAATTCTAAATTATTCATTTCAAAATTAAAAATGTAAAACAAATGTGATACCCACAGTTTCTATTAAAAGGCTGCAGCATGATTACATTTCATACTGCTTTGCATTGTTTAGCTAAAACCAAGCCACAATTTTATTTAACATTTTTAAATGTAAGCATTTGGAGCAAATCTGTTCCAGATCTCCCATTAGACAAGTTTTAAATGCTGGATAAGTAAACTAAAGTTTTGTTCCATATCAATTGTTAATTGCTACAGATTTATGCATGGAGCCTGCTAGAACCTCTTTACATTCCACATTATTAATAATAATAATAATAATAATAATGAGTAAATACCACCTGGCTTAGGTTTTGTCCATGC
>CM044438.1:11278826-11290541 GCA_024363595.1 Xenopus borealis
CCCCTTCCCCCTCCTCCTGATTTGTTACAACTATTTGTTACAAAAGTTCAAAACACTATTGTTTATACAAAGATGTATATTGTTTGATATATATTTGAAAACTGCAAAATAAAGAGATAATAAAAAAAGTAAGGATGTGACCATCAAACAAGTACCCTTTCATTATAGTAACTTATTATAATACCATTTCATTTCCCATCTCCTGCCCTCCATTTAATTGAGTGAGTAATTTGTGATAGTATTGTTGCAATAATTAGTATTTAAAATGACATTTTCAGTTAGGAAACTAGACAAGAAGCCAATCTTTGCTAAAATGTCCCTATTCATGGATTGTCTGATAGGGTAAATGTAATCCAGTAGGTTTAACTAGGGCAAGAGATGATTGTTTCCCAACTGCAGATTAGTCTTTCCCTCAGTGGCATAACTCTATAGGAAGCAGTAGGGTCCAGTTCTTCTACAGTAGCCTAGAAACCTTCCTTCCCTATCTGCTCTCTTACTTTCAGCTGGGAAAGTGGGATGCAGGCGGCTCCAATGATGGGCAGGGAGGGTAGTGGGTGGGCATGGGTCAGGGAGTGGGTGGGTACAGGGTGTGAGTATCAGGGGAGATGCAGGTAGTCAGGTGGCTTCGGAATAACAGTGTGCCAGGCCCTCTGAAGATTTTTGACGGGGGGGGGGCAGGAGCACTATAGTTATGCCACTATTTTCCCTTTTTTGAGTTTAGTATGTTTATATGCCTCTGTTTCTTTGCCCACAGCCCAGCTTTCCCCTACTTAACTCATTACTTCTCACCCAAGCACAGATGCATCTGATTCTGCCAGTCTCTAAAGATAAAGCAGTGTAATATGGCTGCTGACCATTCAGATCCCTTGTCATGTAGCTCCAGGGCCATAAGAACCTTACCTAATGGCAGGAGCCGAAGAAGAATCAAGATCACCCCTGTGCAGCCCCTGCTCGTATAGCTCTAGGGATTGCCTAAACTGTTTTGAAAACTATTTGCTGAATTAATTGAGCATCTCCCCTCCTGCCACCTACCTGTCCTTTATGGCAGGTAATAAGGACAGGGCTGCTTTGTGGTCTCCAATGTTGCACTTTGCACTTGGTTTCCTTTCTGTGTATAATGCAACCAGAATCTGGAAAGAAGTACTTTTTAAATGTGGAGATTTTGCTCTTATATTCAGGCTCTAAGAAAATGAACTTTACTGTGTTACAGAATGTTTATGAAGACATCTTTCATCTTTTTTGTAACAAGGCTCACTGACCATAATGTAAACTGTATTCAAATGGTATCTGAAAATGCTTTCAAATGCTCCATAGAATCTTTAAGACATGACACACAGCAAACATGAATAGACCTTTGGCACAGCCCACACATACATTCACTATTTGCTTGTACTGTAATTGCAGCATTATTGCTTTTTTGAACTCTCAAAGGTCTTCACGTATATTGACATTTATGTAGCAACCAAATGTGCTGGAATATACTTAGTTGTATTCAAGCCCACTGCTGCTCTGTCATGTTCAAGAAAATGCTGCTAATATGCACACTTTGATGTGCTGTTACTTCTGTGTTCATCTGCATAATAAATTCACAAAATATTCATAAGATGTCACAAGTCTTGAGTGCTTGTAATTGAAACAATTTATTTCCAATCTTCTTAGAACAAAAGCTTGAAAAACAAACTGTTATCAGGGAACAAGTTTTGTGGTCTTCGTGCAGAGGAGGTGAGTGGTGTTTTTTTTGTCTTACCATAGAAAAGGGATCATTTGATTTATAAAAATTATGTTGGACCCAAGTATTCCCGAGCAAATCTCTTTAATATATAAATGTATTTCATAAACCGCCAACATTGTTCACTGGTACTGTATAAGTAATCATTTTTCTTACACTATGGGCCTTTCTCAAAATCCAAGTATTTAAAAAAAAATGTTGGACCAAACTAAAATCCACTATTGGATTTTATTTATTGTTAAAAAAGCATGATTTAATTGGATCGAGGACAAACACAAAAAAATAGAGCAAAAAAAATCTGAGTTTTTCCCAGAATTGATAAATTATTTAGGACTTTCTCCTGAAAAGCCAGAATATTTTTGATTTTTGCCCAAAAGGTCAAATATAGTTGGATGTTCAGGCTAAATCCAGCACAGATCACAGAGAGACCTCTCCCACTGACTTATATACAACCAGATTCAGACTTTTTGCAGCCTCAGGGTTTAATAAAACCAGAAAAAGGTAAGTTTTTTTCACAAACATTTGGACTTCGGTATTCAGTATCAAAGTTTCATTTATCATTAGTTTTATAAAGTTATAATCCTTTGCCTAAAACAATTTCAAAACTGTGTGCCAGTAAATCAGAGACTTCTCACCCCAGTCACATACAGTGGAAATCAATGACAGCACACATATGGGGGTTATTTCTTAAAGTCCAATTTTTTTCTGATTGTACAATTAAAGGGGAAAAATAAACTTGTTTTGTGGAAAAAAAACCCAAAAATGTTTCATGATTTTTAAACCCTGATGGTGTTAAAATGTGAATATAAAATATTCCAATTCACACCAAAAGATATCCAGATCTGGTCAGGTTTCCAAAAAAGTCGTGGAGTTCTGGAGTCAAATCTGAAAAAGTATTCAGATTTTTTCACAATAATATCAAGCTTTTTCCTGCACAAGATATTTTTTGATAAATTGGGGGGAAAAAATCATAGCGGATTTGGACAGAGTTGTTTTCAGAAAATTGTGAGAACTTTTCATTTATGAGAATTAAATGTGCCTTTATTCAGTGGTTAGGGCAAAGGATATCAATGTTTCAAGCCACAACCACTGTTTAGCAAGCTGTTGGTAGAGAGTTATTGTGGCTTGAAAAGTTGCTACTCTGTGCCAACAAATTATTTAAGGCACTTCTACTTCCCATACGGTGTATACTTGCTATCCTCTGTATTTTTAGCTCAGAGATAAAATGCATTTATAGAAATAGAGTCATGCTTACAAACATTATCCCATAGTACCAACATACAACCATAATAAAGGGGCGATTCACCTTTAAGTTAAATCTTAATAAGGCGGAACAACAATTGGTCTGTATGCCTATACTTTTTAATCTTTGATTATTAAATAATTTTTTTTTATTTGATCTTTACCTTCGCCCTCGCTAATTTGCAGATGAAAATTAGGATTGGATTCGGTTCAGTATTTGGCCAAATCTTTCGCAACGGATTTGTGGGTTCTGCTGAATCCAAAATAGTGGATTCGGTGCATCCCTACCTAAAACGTGCCAAAATAATGTACAAGTCATGAGGTCCATTCAGCCATTTGGAGATGTTAATAGTCTTCCTGACATTAGATTTGAATTGAATATGATAGGGATTTTAATGTCGAACCCGTTCGATCGAATATTAGCTATTCAAATTTTTCCTTAAGTAACTTTCCAGTTGAATTGTGAGTATAGTCGAAACTCACATGAATTTGGAATTCAACCTTTAACCTTTAACCTAATTAACCTTTCATATTTTGCTGTATTTTAATGTTCCCAGAAGTGTAAGTTCACTAAAGCAGGAAGGCATTTAATAGCTATACCAGTTATATGCACACTTGGCTGTGGCTGTAAAAAGGTCCTCCACTATTAATCAGTCCCTGGGGTCATTTCAGCCTGCTACTACCTTTCACAGCAATTGCTTTTTATTCTCAAATGTGCCCTTTCTGGTTGGGAATGTAATACACAGGATTATAGGGTTATGCATTGTGCAGATTTAATATCTATACATAATGAAATCCATTCAGTCAGATCAGTTATGTATTAAGTTCCTATTTAATACAAAATAGTTAAGCCTTTTTTGCACATGGTTTAGAATTCTGAAGTTAATGGAACTATGAGGCTGATTTATTCAATATCCAACTGGGGAGGTGTTATGTATTCCTAGCCGCTTGATATTTTCCCCATTTATCAAAACGTTTCTGGCTGTCATGACAGTCGAGAACATTTTGAACAAATTGACAGAGCAGATATGTCAATTTGGCAGATTGTTTTTGACGGCTTTGGGTATTTCAGTACTATTTTTCACTATGGGAAAGGTCCCTAAGAGGACTGAAACATCAGACAGAGATGCTATCCAATGATGTGTGAGGATGGGAGGTAGTCACTAATTATCCAGCTGAAAATGAGGTTCCCCTGTAATATAAGCTGATGCTACAGGACTGATTATTAAATTCAGATGCTAATTGCACTGGTTTCTATGCTGCCATGTAGTAAGTCTCTGTATTAATTACTAATCAGCTGAATATTGTGACATTTATCTTCTACTATGTGCACTATATATTGTGAGTGGATATCCCTCACAATATACAGTACAGTTATTATGCCCTGAAGCTGCTAAAAAATTGAATCCAAAGATACTCCAGCTAAAGCCCATTGAAAGCATGAAAATATTCAAAGGGCATGTAAAGGCAATTTAAAAAAAATTGTACAGTTTTTATAAGAAATTCTGCCTTCATTTACTTCTGTGGATAGGAATTGCCAGACGGTTCCTCACTGCTGGGCAGGGAAACAATCATACTTATGAACAACAGGGGGTGTGCCTGCCTTACTTCCAGGCTGTGTAGAAATTCAGAATCTTTGTTTCCCTGTAGAGAAGTCGTCAACTTTGTAAAGATTGTAAAATCCACATTAGATTACATGACAACACAGGACCCAGTGCAGTCTGTATATTCTGATTATCGATCAGTCTTGCTGTATCGGCTTTTGGCAGATATTATTTGACTTGTGCCTTTTTGATCATTTATGACGATCTCTAAGTAAGCCCAAACCACACTGAGCATATGCACAGTCTTGGTCTTGCAAAGATGTATAACAAAGTAACAAGATGACAGCCCCCTATGGCGAACTTTGAAAGCATAAATCATTTGTTTGATTAGGCTAGTGGTGCAGTAGGCTCATGTATTAAGTTTAGTATACAAAATAAAGCATTTCTAGCCTTATTCCATTTCAGACTTTCCTTGTCCTGGATTTCCTTGTATGAATTCTCAAGATTTTTGGCATATTTGCACTGGTTTTTGTTAAATAATCTGTTCAATTCAGGTTTATATTCCTAAACTTGAGTTTTCGAAGTGTCCATTCAAAAAAAATCACATAATTCCTTTTTATCAACAAATTTTAGAAAACTTTTATTAGTAAATAAAGAGATTCACATTTAGGAGTTTGGTTTGATTTTTTTTTTTTGCCAAACAGTGAGAAAAAGTTGAGTTTTAGTAAATAACCCCCAAAAAGTTAACTTAAAAGTGAATGACCCCTTTCATTTTCTAATGTTCATTGGGCAGTTATATGTTGTCACAGAAACAGTTGTGCTCTTTATAGGTCTTGGCCAAACAAATGTGTTATTTATTTCAGCTAAGTGTAAAGGCCAATATTTTGGTCACTACAGCAAGACCTTCCTCAAGGACCTGTGTTTCCACAAACAAAAGGAATATATGTGTATACAAAAATACAAACCGATGTGAACCATTTAACAATATATTGGAGTAAGCATTAAACACTGCTCAGTTTATGACAAACAATACACAAAAACATTTACCCAGGTAAATGTATTAAAGGTGAACTAAACTCCCCAACAATAAAAACTCCTACCCAATACCCTACATAGTTCCCCCAACCTGCTTCCCCCCAATAGGTGATTACCCCAAAAGGGTCCCTTATTTATTACTCACATATAGGTGCAGAGTAAGCGCAGTGGATTTCATGGGTGCCATCTTCCCATTCTTCGGATTTTTTTCGGGAAGTGAATGCCGTATTGGCTCATGTGCAGTTGGAGCAGACTTCCATTTCATAGTAACTGCACATACCCCAAAAGTGGCTGAAATTGCCAGGCTGGATAATCTTGAATGGCCCTCCTAGGCGCTAAGTCCTGGAGTCTGTCATCCATGGCACATTCCACCCTCCCAATGAGCGAGCACATGCACGCATGCACCGGATCACAAGGGAGCTGCGGCTCCCTAGTGCTCTTTATGATGTGACTGGCCAGCATGCCGCCCCTGAAATGTTGCCCCTCTTGGCCCAGGGCTTTTTGATCTTTCCACAAATCCAGGCCTGAAAATTGCCACCAAAGGGAAGGAAGAAGATCCAAAGAATACAGGAGAGGTCCGCTCTGCTTACTCTGCACCAATATGTGAGTAATGAATCAGTGGCACTTTCAGAGTTAATCATCTATGAGGGGGGGCAGGGAGGCGGGACTATGTAGGGTAGTGGATATGGGTTTTTATTATTGGGGGTTTAGTTTTCATTTAACGTTACAATATGTTATATTGGGGTAAGAACTGATAGGTGCATATTTGTTAGCTGGGCAGTGTGACAATTCAATGAAAGCCTATGTTTTATGTATGATAGGTGTTCAAAATATTGTTGCTTATTTATCTCTTGTCTTGTTTTTTAGTCTAAAAGGATACAAGCTCAGCTGAAGGAACTACGATATGGGAAGAAGGATTTAGTATCTAAGGTGAGTCAGTTTTATGTATATCTGAAGTGGTACTTTAAATCTGGAGAGAGTGAGTATATGACACTTCAAGTGAAAATATTCCTCATTTCTTTAAAGTTGATTTTGATATTGTATAATGGTGCGCTAAATTTGGTCACACCACAACTGATGCCATGGAAAAAAATGAATTAAGAGCAGCGGGAGAATGTAATCTTATTTATAGTGCAGTTATTGGTTGTAAGGGACAATTCAGGGACATACAGTATGGGATCCGTTATCTGGAAACCCATTATCCAGAAAGTACTCCCATAGCATTATAACCAAATAATTCAAATTCAAAAGTGATTCCCTTTTTCTCTGTAATAATAAAACAATATCTTGTACTTGATCCCATCTGAGATATAATCAATCCTTGCTAAAACCAAAATAAGCCTACTGGGTTTATTTAATGTTTACATGATTTTTTAGTAGATTACGGAAAGATCCCTTAGCTGGAAAATACCAGGTCCCAAACATTCACGATAATGGGTCCCATACCTGTATATGATGATTTATACTAGAGGAAGGATGTCTCCAGTATACAGTTGACAATCATAACAGAAGTAGAGGGCAGTATCAAACTTGTGAAGTACAGTATCTCTGTCTGAAGCTGGTTATGCAAGTATTAGCCTACTGGTGACAGCAAATCTGTATATTCTTTGACCCCCTTCCAACAAAAAAATATATATGTAGACCTTCACTGATGCACAATTCTAGCATGGGACCTGTAATCCAGAATGATCTGGGTCTTTCTGTAATTTGGATATCTATTCTTTCTACAAAAAAAAACATGTAAACATTAAATAAACCCAATAGGCTGGTTTTGCCTCCAATAAGGATTAATTGTATCTTAGGTGGGATCAAGTACAAGATATAGATATGGGATATGTCTTTCTGAAAACCAGTTATCCAGAAAGCTCAGAATTACTGAAAGGCTCTCTCCCATAAACTCAATTTTATCCAAACAATCCAAATTAATCCAAATTTAAAAAAAAAAACTTTTTCTCTGTAATAATAAAACAGTTCCTTGTACTTGAGCCACACTAAGATATAATTAATTCTTATTGGAAACAAATTAGCCTATTGGGCTTATGAACTGCTTATGTGATTTTCTAGTAGACTTATATTAAGTTAAGATCCAAATTATATAAAGATCCATTATTCAGAATGCCAAAGGTCCCAAGCATTCAGGATAACAGGTCCCATACCTGTACTGTTTTATTGTTACAGAGAAAAAAGGAAATACTTTTTTCAAAATTGTCAAAAAAGTGAACTATTTGCTTATAATTGAGTCTATGGGAGATGTACTTTCTGTAATTCTGAGCTTTCTGGATAATGGATCCTATACTGTATATGTGTGTGTGTGTGTGTAGTACTGTTACACTCCAGTGAAAACTGTTTTGCTTTTGATGCCTGGTAACAAGTAAAACATTTTTTAAACAAACAAGGCCATATAAAAGTGAATTACAATTCTGGTGTATTGCAAACATTTCCATTAGTTATATTTTTAGATATCATTATATTTTTATAAAGCATTGTTCCATGTAATTCAGCAAGAAAGCAACTCATATAAATATTTAAAAAAAATTGTTTTGCAGATGTTGCAAGGTTGTACTGTTATACTAGTTAGACCCTCACTTTCCCAAGGTAGTAAATGGGTTCTCCACAGTTAATCTGTCCCTTGAGTCATATTCACCTGCTGCTGCCTTTCACTACACATGGAATATATCAGCCATTACCTTTCATTATGAAATGCTTCCTTTCTCTGTGCCAAGGAATGCTATTATATGACATTTTATTCTCATTAACAGGGTATAGATGTTCATTAAACAGAGAATTGCTCATTAACAATGTGAAAATATTATGCATAGTTATATACACTCTATTTTCAGTATCAACAAGCAGGTACAAAACACTGTTATTCGGTACTGCTTGTTTCTTATCCATGCAGACATGCTTAGTATTGGATTCTGTGTGGTGTGTTATGTGCACTTAGTTTAGCGATGCTTCAATCCGAAAATCTGAATTTTAAGTGGCAAAAAAGTAGAATTTTTCGAGATTTATTAAACTCAGTGGATGTAAAAAGTCTGAATCTGAAAATCCGGCATCTCAGACCAACCAAGGTTGTATATAAGCCTTTCTGCAGTCTTCTATGGAAGATTTTTTCAATAAAAATTTTTGTTTTGTCCCTTTCAAACTCAACTAGAAAAATAATAAATAAATAATAAAAAAAGTAAGTAAATAACCCCCTATACTCAATACAGTCTTCCACTCCAAGTCAACATACGAAAACCAGTCTTGAAACGAGGGATCCCTAGTCTTTATTTATTTATTCATACACAGTGGTCATTTACAAAGTGTAGAAGCAATCTGGCATGATTTGTAATTTCAGCAATCTGATTGCTAGGGTTCAAATTACCATAGCTGGAAAGGGAACAAGGAGAATAATGAATAAACAATAAAAAATAAATAATGAAGTTTTATTGAAAGGTTGTATAGAATTAGGCATTCTATAACCTATATACTATTAAAATTAGGCATTCTATAACCATTCGATAAGGACCACATTTACTAATGGTCGAAGTGAAAATTAGAATAAAATTCGAATTTGAAGTAATTTTGGGCTACTTCAACCATCGAATAGCCCAAAATTTGATTCATATTGAAAAAATTAGAAAATTAGAATTTTCGAATTTCAAAGTACTTTAAAAACCCTTCGGCTTTGACTATTTTCCAGCTTAAAGTGGACCTGTCACCCAGACACAAAAATCTGTATAATAAAAGTCCTTTTCAAATCAAACATGAAATCCAATTTCAAATTTTTATTAAAGCATTCATAGCTGTTTTAAGCTCATTTAAAAATCTCAGCTGTCAATCAAATATTGTCTGACACTCCTCTATGCCTTAGGCATAGAGGTGGGGCAGATAATTACTGTCACTTTCCATTCAGCATTTCCTAGATGCCACTGCTCCCCACACATTCCCCCAGTTCTCTTAACCATTTAATTGTGTAGCCAGGACATGGGTATGGACATCAGGCCCCCCATTCTGGTGCACAAACAAGATTCTGAGATGATGCAAGGCTTGCCTTAATAACAGTATCCACAAAATGGCTCCTGCCTGCTTGCTATAATTATGAATTCCCAGACTGAAGAAAACAAGATTAAAATAATTTATATAGTGTAATGAATGTTCATTTTGCTTGACTAATGTGATAAAAGTGATTTTGAATATTTTTTTTTGGGTGACAGGTCCACTTTAAAGCTGCCGAATTGCCGTTTTAGCCTATGAGGGACCTCATAGAACCAAGTTCCAAGAATTCAAAGGATTTTGCGAAGAATATGCAAAACAAACTAATTAGGTCTATTTTCGATCGAAAAAGACCTTTAAAAATACTTTGAAGGTCGAATTTTGAAGTTTTTTCACTTCAGCCCTTAGTAAATCTGCTCCCAAGTGTAAAATTTTTCTGGATGAGTTCTTAAAGGAGTTGTTCACCTTCAAACAACGAGTTGTTTTCAGATAGATTACTTTCTATTTTCTATTTGTAACCGTTTTTCTAATATTAAAGTGTAAAGATACATTTAATGGATACATTTCTTATCTTTGTCCCTGCTGAGCAGAATCTCTGGGTTTCATTACAGGCTGCTGTTAGAACTGATCCAATAGTTGATAATACTCCAGAGATGTTGCTGTGAAATGTATCAGTTAAATGTTGCAAAATTGTAACAGTTTAGAGTCTGCGCCAACCAACATTCAACATTCAACTTTAAACTTAGATTTTGGAAAAACAGTAAAAGATAAATAATTGAAAATAGTTGAAAAAAGTCTATTTCTCGGCAACAATTTGAAAAAAACTGAACAGAAAAAAGTGTTTGGAAGGTGAACAACCCCTTTAAGGGGAAAAATCAAATTTTAAGAGGAAAAAAGAAAGTAATTTTTTTAGAGATTTATTCTGATCCAAAACTGCTAAAAATCATAATACAACTCAAGGATTTTTGGGTGACAATTCAAAAAAAGAAGCAAATTTCGATTAATCATTTTTTCAAAACTTTTCCCACATGTACAATTTTTGTTCTGGTCATGGATTGGAATTAGGTTGAATTTTTATTGTTAAATTTTCAAAGATAAAATTTCAAAATGAAAATACTTCGACCAGTCTATATATTTTTTTTAACAAAAATTGACCATTTTTGATCGAGCGAGCACGTTTTTGTTCTAAATCAAATTGTTCAAATGAAACGATTAGCTCATGCAATCGAACAATTCGAAGTATTTCCCCCACAAAAAACTTTGACTTCTCAAATTCCTCCAAATGACTCCACATAGGTTATAGGAGGTCCCCATAGGTTAAAAGAGCAATTCAGCAGTTGTAAGATGGTGAATGGTTGTAGTCTTTAAAAAGACAGTACTTCGATATTCAAATGCTCAAATTTTTTCAGTTCAAATAGAATTTTTTCAATTTGAAACAAATTACTATTCAATAGGCCAAATACCCAAAAATTACTTTGAAATTCAAATTTTTTAAATTTAAATTTTCCCTTCCACCCTTGATAAATCTGCCCCTAAATGTTTTAAACTTAATTTTATTACCAACTCACAGTATACTGTATATACAGAATAAAAATGTCACAATATAAGGCTTATTGGTAATTAATACAGATACTTACTACATGACAGCACAGAAATAAAATTACCAGCAGAATTTAATAATCAACCTTGTAGCATCAGCTTATGCTACAGGCCAACCTCATTTTCTGCTTCATAATTTCTGATGACCCCCTAAGCTTAGCTTCTCAACAGATTCTCAGAGCCCACTGAGCATATGAGTGTTACAGGCACTTTCTAAGTTGGTGACCACCTGTTTGAAGTCCTGGATCATTGCTGCTATTGAGAAGCTGAAACTTCGGCTGATGCTATAAGTACAGTATATAAATATGGCATTTTTATAAATATTCATTTTAAGGGTTAGTTCTGCTTTAGGAGGTGTGTATTTTCATGCCAGTTATTGTGTACCACTAGAGAGAGCTGCAAATCTAAATTAAATGTATTCTCTCTCTGTTAGTGTGTGTTCTAGCTACTTTTCCTGCTTACACTTTATGGTTAGATATACTTCCCTCTTGCAAATATTTGTACAAAGTTTTTTTGAAGCTAATGTTTATTTCCCTTACGTCCCATACGGCAGCACATAGAGATATATTTTGCTTTCCCTTACATGTA
>CM044438.1:11293494-11338821 GCA_024363595.1 Xenopus borealis
TATGTGCTGCCGAAGGGACTAAGGGAAAAGTAAATTACGGTAAGTATAAATTTACTCAATGTTGTATGAGCAATAAGTCCTCCAGTGAGTCCCGTTGTAACAAAATATTGCTTTAAAACACACACACAAAAATGCACATATGTATAAATATAGGGATGGGTGAATTCAACAGCTTCACTTTACCAAAAATTTGCTGCTGGCAAAAAATCGCCAGCATGCATTTGTCTATGGAAGAGATTTTTTTTGACTCACAACATTTTTTTCTCCCTTTGGAATCTATGGGCGTAATTTCAACTATGAAACCCAGTGAAAAAATTTGCTCACCCCTAAATTAATATACCAATCTATATTGTATTTGAGTAACAGTTTTTGACCATCTTAATAACTATTCTTTTAAATTGCTCGCTGAAGGCCAAAAAGAAAACACACAGTAGGTTTCACCAGGAGTCTGAGGTCCCACATTTAATCTAGTTAATGTTTATAAAAGAAGAATATACTCCTCTTTTCACTGACCTGAAATGTAGTTTATCTAGTATTATACTGGGTTAAGAGTATTGTAAGCACATATTACACAATATGTGCTTTATTCTGTAGACATTATTTATCATTACAAAGAAACTGCCTATGGACAGCCTTAGGGGAGGAAAAAGTCTTATCCTTTTCTCTTTCTTTCACTCTCTTCTATTTCTCCCAATGTATTTATGATATATAAACAACATATGTGTCCTTAAAACTCTGTTTCTTCTCTGGTATGCACCCACCTAAATATTAGTCCCAGGAAATTTGTAAAGGTATGGGACATGTAATCCAGAATGCTTGAGACCTGGACTATTTCAATAACAATGTAAATCATGTAAACATTAAATAAACCCAATAGGCCGGTTTTGGTTCCAATAATGATTAATTATATCTTAGTACAAGGTACTGTTGTTTTATAAAATTTAAAAAGAAATAATTGGATGTTTGGATAAAATTAAGTCTTTGTGGATAACAGGTTTCTGGATAATGGATGGAGTAGAGTTATTTTTACTAATAAAATATATGTAGGGTTGTTGAACAAAATGGGGTAGAGAATAAATGTAAAAGCAAGCCTTGTGTCCACCTTCTGTTTTGGAAAAGCCGCTTGAAAACAAATGACAAGCAGTAAACTGGGTACTGGGTGCCTGGTACTTCTGGTTCCTTCACTTTCACATCTGGGGCATGTGTGCAGTAGCACATTTAGTAGATTGATATCCTGTTGATATGCTGATCTGCACTGGGCTTCATCAATAATCCAAAGATTTAGTGGTCAAATCCAAAAAAGTCGTAGGTTTCGGGCATCAAATTTTAAAAAATTTAAGTTTTTGGCAGTAGAAGATTTAGGAGGTTGATATCCCATTAATATCCTGACATGCACTGGGTTTTGTTAAATAATCCAAAGGTTTTGTGGTTTTCAGGGGTCAAATCCCAAAATGTTGCAGGTTCTTGGAGACAAATCTCAAAAATTTGTATGATTCAGATTTTTTTTTTCAAGATTTTGTCAATCTTTTTTTCCCGCACAAGAAATTTTCGGAAAAATATGTTGATGAGTAGGGGGAAAGTCTGTGTGGATTTGGTCGGAGTTGTTTTCAGAAAATAGTGAGAACTTTTTGGATTTTGATAAATAACCCCTTAAAGTTAACTTAAAGGTTAGGTACCACTTAGACTAAAAAAGCAGACTTTTTAACTCTACTGCACATGCATGGAACAGGGAAACAGTGGAAGAAGTGAAAGAAGAAGACCACTCTGCGATGCTCTCGGAAAAAAGTATTCTGTTAACAGAGGACCAGCCTTGGGTAGCCAGTAACTGATTATAATTACTGGAAGGATGACATCTAACATTTGCTATCCTCCAGTAATTTAACCTTACATTCACTTTTTTTATGATTTTAAAGATTCTGCACTATAAGTCCTCCCATGGACCTATTTTACAATATATTTCTTGTTATAATGCTGGAACTCTGATTTTCATTCTTTGGTCTGCAACTAAGCATATTTTCATATTATCTGTGGTACTTCAGTTTTATTTCCTTTTGTTCAGTCATAATTCATTGAAGAAGGTCATACTGTGCAGAGAAAAGAAATGTTATTTCAACTTAAACCTCAAACTTTCATTTTTGCTTCCATTATAGTCAATTATTGTATTACACCTCGGCCATGGTGTGATGATAAAATAGAATGTTTTACTCATGTGTAAAATAAAAAAGGTACGTCAGTCATTCATATCAGAAGAAAAGAAATGATTTTGTTTAAGGAATAAAACCATAGAACCCTCTGTCTATATCAAAATGCCAGTTCTAAGTATTTGTTGTTTCTAATCTTCTTAGCAGTAAAAAAATAATCTGTTCTGTCATCATGTAGTATATATATAATTCCTCAGCATGAACTCAATTAATTCTGAACACAATTTTCAAAAATATCCATGAATTTTGTTACTACTTGCACTAAACAGGGCAACGAGTGAAGCCACCTTCTCTTTACAAGTTTGGGCACTCTGTTTGAGGAGGTAAAAGGTAGAAAAACAAATTAGCCAATCTTCAGATAAGCCTTCTCTATATTTAGCTGCTTATTATTTCAAAGCTTGTAGGGAAGAGAGGTGTTTTTTTATTTATACAGAGCTCATAAGCACATTTCCATTACTGCTTTATAATAGCAACATTTTGGAAAAACATATATTTTTAATTAAAAGAATAGGCACAGTATATTTTCAACAATAGCCTGATTTATTGTGCTCAAGTTAATTAAAGGTATATACAGGTGTATACTAGCCTTCTAAAGCCTGTGAGAGCCTAAGCATTATCCAGTATAAAATATGTATTAGGGGAAAAGTATGCAATAGGAAAGAATATGAGTAACAAATTAACCATTTCATCCAGCCAGATGACGATAACTGTACCAGTTGTCACCATCAGAGTATCTAACACAAAAAAGCAAACATTTCACTTCATCTCTCCAACCATCACTTTTAGTTTCTAGTGATCCTATTCAACAGTTTTGGCATAGAGGTAGGAAAACCACAATTGATTTTGTGAAAAATTGAGTAGGGACAAGATTCTTATGCAGCTTTACTGCACAATTTCCTATATACAGTAAAATGTTGTGGTTCATGAACAGTTACACCAGTCCAGCAAAGCTATATAACTTTCATTTTCAAAAGTAATGTTAGCTATGCATTGTTATCAAACATGGGCCAGATTCAGTTAGAGTTGGCGTCGCCAACCAGGATACCAGGAAACTCACTGGAGGGTGGGCTGTCTTGCTTCTTACCATTTGGCCTATTTCATGCTCATTGCTAAAAGGCTACATACTGTAGATAAAATAAATTATAGAAAATACAGAAAAGAGACTTGGAGAATAAAGAAGTTGAGTGAGTAGAGGAAAAGGAGAAATAGTTTGGCGAGTGGGCCCATAGTCTAATGTTTTCTGGTGGGCCCCTGGCATCCAGTCCTATACTGAATTCAACTGAGGCTAAAAAAGGTTTTGCCAAGGGCCTTAGAACTTTGATGGAGCAAACTTTATCTAGACATTGGGCTCAGGTAGGCTCAATATGTTGTGGCCTGATGATATATGGTGCTCCATGTTAGCTTTGTCATAAGGTTTTCTGCATTTACAGTTACCCCACCCGGATGATTTCTATTCTCTTTCTCTCTGTTCGTAAACCTCAAGTTAAATTTGGAGATAATAAACTAAAACATTAGTATGTTAAAAATGGTGAAAATATAGCCAATTTCTTGCTCATCTAATGCATGAACTTTGACTAGGTGCAATTTCCTAAACATGTGCAATATATGAAATGTGTGGCATAATTTGTCAAAATAATCTTATACCAATTTTCCAAAACAAACAAATGGTAATATTAATATAAACTGGTTAAAAAGAAAACTCTTTCTTTCATAGTTTTTAGCTTTTAGCCTTATAAGATCATGGCAAAAATATTAAAAATAAATACATTTACAAATCAAAAATAGAGCAGGAGTGTAATTGCTATGAGGATTAGCTCATGCTATGAGAAATTTGTTGCATAAGTTTCTCAAATCAGCCCTAAGATATAAAAAGGTTATTACTGCTTTAATGAAATGGAATATCTAATTTAAAATGTTCCACAAGTGCCTCAAGTGGCTTTAAAGATTATGACATACCTTTAAAGCTAAATTAGATGGTGACCTATCTACTATATTATGTATAGAATATAAACTTCAGGACTAAAAGTAATACATCATAATGGACATTGTAATAAGAACACACACAACCATCTGTTACACAGTAAGATTTAATTAATAATTGTGTATTCTCATATAATTTTTTAACTTATAAAAATGTATTTATGTATCAAACCAATGATGTTATCAAGTGTTTTAGTTTAAATATTCCTTCATTCTATGTAGTTGGGTTGGATGGTTTTTTAGTAAGTCAGAAAGTACAGGGTTATGGAAGAGAGCACATAGTCCAATTGCCATTTTGGAGTCAGAAATTATTTTTCCCCCTCTAAGGCAAATTGTAGAGGCTACAAATGTTTTTTTTTTTTTGCTTTCCTCTGGATCAACTAACAGTTAGGCAAGTTAAAATAGAGTTAAAAGGTTGAACTTGATGGATGTGTTTTTTTTTCAGCCTAACTTACTACAATGTTACTATGTAATGGTAGTTGATTATGCTCAATTTTGTTAATACAAAAGTTTCACAAATCTATAAACATTTCTTGAGTATTTTCACAAACAAAAATATGAAACAAGAAAATATTAATGCAACAAAGGACATATTCATGTCAAAAGATGCTCAATGCTAATTTTTTCGAGCAAAATTCATCAAGAAAAATGACATACATTTTTAATAAATGTGGTTTCTGTTTGTGGATATGCAACACATCAAGCTTAAGTAATGATGTAGTTTAATATGTCACAAATCCCATAGCACATTGATTTTATAAGCCAAAAAAGTTAATTTCAACCCACAAACCAATTTTAAAGCCTTTGTTGAAGTACTGCTATTTCACCATCCTTGTGCACCAGTGGAAATTTGCTTGTTTTTATCCATTATTAAATGAGGTCTTTGGGATATTTGGTTTTCTTTGTTTTAAATCTCTGAAAGTAAAAGGAGGTAGCAAGGCAGGATGATGATGTTTGATAAGTTCACTTTTCCCAGTCGTTCTATATCTCTGTACTGCAAGCAATAAGAAGTTCATGAAGAATTCTGGAAGAAATAATAATACCATCTTTCTTAGTTAGAGGAGCTGACATGATTTATTTCTTTGATGAAAAGCAATATTATACCTACAATCTACACTGAAAACTTTTGCACTTGATGCTATATGTATATTAAAAAATGTCACAATATGAAATTAGATCTGGATATTTATAGCAAATATGTATAAATTTTTTGAAAGAAAATTAAAAAAAAACAAGAAAATCAGTTTTCTATTAATTTTATCAGGATATTGTGCTGCACTGAAATTTGGCAGATCCTTGAAGTAAAAAAGCATATTTGGCTTCTGCTTCACCCTGCATGTCCTAATATTGCTGTTCAGAAATGTATATACCATCTTTATTTAGTCACATAGTCCTAGGTATAGTTTTGAAGAATTCTATATTTCTTTTCATTTGTTTTCACAGTATTATTATGTATCTACTTTTGACCTACTGCCAGCAAGTTCTCCAGGGCTATTGGCCCACAGCTTAATTAGATATTCAATACAGCTCTGGAAGTCTCTTATGTTTGTTCTGCATATGTCTTGCTCCCTGCTCTATGTTAATATGTTATTAGTGCCAAGTACAATTTTAGACACTTGGCAGACTGACATTAGTCTGTAATCTAAAAATGATCTCATAAATCTAAAGATGGGTTACAATATACTTTCATTTGAGATAGGGTGTTCCTGAAAGTTCAGACTTCATAAGTTTAGAACACCCCAAAAGTATGGGATTTCTAATTTAGCTTATGTCGGATCCAGTTACTGCACTGGTAAAACTGCTGTGTTTGCTTCAGAAGCACTACTATTGTTTATATAAATAAGCTGTAGCCATGGGAGCAGCCATTCAAAGGAAAAAAAGGTTCAAGTTACACAGCAGATAGCAGATAACTCTGTAGAACATAATGTTATCTGTTATCCTTTACTTACCTGTGCCATATAGCCATTTTTCAATTTCCGTCATTTCTACTTAGCAGCTTGTTTATATGGACTTTAGTAGTGTTTCTGAAGCAAACAGACCAGTTTTAACAAAGCAGGGCAACACTACATGATATTTTCTTTACTTTAAAGCACTTAAATTTTTTGGTGTTAATGTTCCTTTAAAGACTGGCTCAGAGCTCTGATATTATATGAAAAAATAATTGAAGACACGGACATGGCAGATTTCTTAAAGGATGGATTCTTGTGGTCAAACTCTAAGGGGCAGCTTTATCTAGGTTCGAATTTTGAGGGTTAAAAACCCTCAAATTTTTCCCAAATTAAAATCCTCCAAATTCGAATATCGAATTCGTAGGGTTTTACCGCTATTCCATATATCGAACGATCAAATAGAAATCATCAGAATTCTTGAAAAAATTGTATGAATCGTACGATTCGAATAATTTTAAGCCTTCCCTATGGGAGCTTCCCATAGGCAAATATAGCAACTCGGTAGGTTTAATCTGGCGAAGTAGGCGATCGAAGGAATTTTGAAAGGGCAAGTACTTCGACCACTGAATGGTCAAATGATTTAACGTTTTTTCATTCGAATTGTTCGAATCATTCAATTCAATCGAATTAAGCAAATTCGATGATTGAAGTAGCCAAAAAAATAAAAAATTCATAGTTTTTGCATTCGAATCCTTTACCTGAGCTTAGTAAATGTGCCCCTAAGGGTTTTTTTTTACTAAAGCTCATATTTTACCTGAAACAATCTCAATCTAATGCCCATTGAAGAATTTGGCTTATTTACAAATATTTCTGGTCAAAAAAATTGGCTCAAAAAACCCACACATTTTTTTCGAGTTTATATTAAAAAAACTTGAAGAATTCATGTTTAAATTCAAATTGTATAAATAGTGTTAAACACCCCAAACCTGAATGTTAAAAACGTTTTCCAATGGTTAAAGGGACAGCTAACATTGACTTTTACATGCATTTGACAGGTTTTAGATGGAGTATTTTCAGATTTCAGTTTTGGGGCATAACAAATCTCTAACAAAAAAAATGTCCCCCCTAAAAAAATCATCAAAATGGAGTTTGTGTTTTTTCTTGATGCAAAAAAACTGAGGAGTATATTCTGAAACCTTGAATAGTTGGTATTTATTAAAGGAATAAAACGTGAAAAAGTCACCAGAAAAAATGCGGCTGTGACGATCAGCGCTTACCCTGGTGGTCTAGCGGTTGCCCCTCGAGCACGCGGGAGCGCCCGCCGTGCCTTTGGCGGGGACGCTCACCGCGTGCATCCTTCCCCTTCCTCTGCCGGCTCCTTAGTGCGCGCCGCGCGCGCACTTCCGGGTTCTGTAAGCGCATGCGCGCCGGCGTGATGACGTCACGCGCAATGGCGCCAAATTCAAACACTATTTAAAGGGATCTTGGTGTTCAGAGCATTGCCCGTTGTTAGGTTCGATTTGTTAGTTCCTGGGTGTGTTTCCTGATTGATTCCTGTCTGATCTACTGGTATTTGACCCTTGCTTTGCCTGACTATCCTGCTATTCTCCAATCCTGACCTTTGGCTTGTCTGATTATTCTGTCCTCTGGTATCCTGACTTTTGCCTGTCCCCTGACTACTCTTCACTCTCTAATCCTGATTCCGGCCTGTCTGACTATTCTACGCAGCTTGTGCTGTTCCGGCCTGCCTACTCCATTTGGTGGTATTCTTCTATCCAATTCCCTGGTGAGACGATCGTGCCCCTGTGCTAGCCAGAACTTTTGCTCTACACCTCTCGATAAGTCCAGGTGGCATCTGAGTAAGCTGAGGGCTCCTCCCGAGGCCAAAGGCGGTCACTTAACTGGTGAAGCCGAGCTGAGACAAAGGTGTTTGGCACCTGTTCTGGTATTGGGTGCCGTTCGTGACAGCGGCAAGTAAAAGCTGTAGAGTTTGTCTGGAAGTGTAACCCTTTTTGGCTGAAACAGACAAATGCCACTAGAGGGGTAGATCATGGGCTACACACAACCCTCTTTCACCAGGAAGGACTTTCGCTACATGGAAAGAACATGTGCTGATGTAGATAAACTACAACTCACTACTGCCAAAAATAGAAAAGAATAGAGTTTGACACCAGGGGTTTCTTTGTAAAACAGTAGAACAGGCTTTATTCAGGCATTAAGAGCCACAGGGTTATCATACTCATGAGGTAGCCACAGTACATCTCCAAGTACATTCACAGGTGCAGCAGAGACATCATATAAAGACACCACACTAGGAATAGCTAGGAGTTGAGCGATCACCTTCCAAGGATTCAGTACTTCATGTGGCATGTGTCCCCAACAGACTTGGAACAGGGTTACACCATAACCTGATTCCCTTGTCACTGCTGTGGCCCCTTCAATACAAGCAAAGCCTGGGGGAGAGCTATTACCTTCTATCCTCCTAGTTGGAGCTTGAGCTGCTCTTTCTTACTAAGCCTCACTGTCTCACTCTCTCTATAGAGTGTTATAATTGGAGCTACAATACACATTAGCTCACCTTGTTCACAGGGTTCCTGTACCCCAACTTCACTAAAGGGGTTTTCCCTTTAGGGCCTAACACTTCTGGGCCTTGTTGACTCCAGGCTCAATGGATCCACTGCCCAGATCAACTGCTGCAGGCCAAAGAGAAAGGACCTCTGCCTGCAAAGTACTTTGTTACAGAACTGCTAGAAGGAGTCAAAACCTAGCACCAATGAAATGTTTATGAAAATAGATACCAATATGTTACATGGTTTTTAACCCAGCACTAGGGTAATGAGGCACTGGCAGGGAATGAAGAATGAATAAGGACCATGACACTTATGGGTCCCTACATTAGTCAATTTGAATATTCTCTAACAATTTTATTTTTTTATTTTATTTCCCAGTTTATTAAAACATTCAAGAGTTTCAGCCTCATTGAAAATGAATGAGACAATGAGATTCTGGCTGGCGTGCAACTTTTTTTCTGAAAAAAACATGCACAGGAATATTTTGTTGTGGGTTTTCCTTAAAGGGATTGTCCACCATTGTGTTACCTTTTAGTATGACGTAGAGATTGATATTCTGAGACAATTACTTACTGGTTTCCATTGTTTTTATTATTTGTGGTTTTTGAGTTATTTAGCTTTTTGTTCAGCAGCTCTTCAGTTTGCAGTTTCAGCAATCTAGTTGCTATGGTCCAAATAACCCAAGCAACCATTAACTGATTTGACTGGAATATGAATAGGAGAGGGTCTGAATCGAAAGATGCATAATAAAAAGTAGCAATCACAATAAATGTGTAACTTTACAGAGCATTTGTTTTTAGATTGGGTCAGTGACCCTCCATTTTAAAGCTGTAAAGAGTTGAAAGAAGAAGCTGAATAATTAAAGAACTGTAAAAAATAAATAATGAAGACCAATTGAAAAGTTGCTTAGCATTGTCCAATTGAAAAGTTGCCCTTTATATAACATATTAAAAGTTAACGTAAAGTTGAACCACCCCTTTAAATAAACTTGCGTTTGATAAAAAAAAGTTGCACAAGTTTTGTCTGAATTGCTTTTTTTTCTTCTTCGAGTTTTTTTTCATAAACTCAGATTTTGATAAATCTGTCCAAATTTATTTAAAGTAGTCCAATAAGTTCAGTGCAGCTCCCATGGACTATAGCATCTTAACAAATTTTGGTGAAGTTTGGCCTTAGGAGATTTTTTTACACTTAGGGGCGGATTTACTAAGCCTCAAATTTCGAAGTGAAAAATGCTTTGAAATTTGACCATTGAAGTGAAATACTTTGACTTCGAAAAAATTGAAGTTGAAGTGCTTTTCAACAAATTTGGCTATCCAGCGATCAAAGTAATATAATTAGATTGTATGCTTAAATCAAATGATTTGTTCGATTTTTACATACGGTCGAACAATTTTACTTCAATAAAAATAACAAATTCAAATAAAATGGTCAAATTATCAAATAAAATTACTTTGAAAATCAAAATTTTTGAATTTGAATATTCACTTCAACCCTTAGTAAATCAGCCCCTTAATAAATCTTTCAAGCTTTTTGTAAAAATAGGAAAAGCACAATTTTTTTCGAGATTCATGGTAAAATTTTTTTTATTATTAGTAAATTGTCCCCATTTCTGAATATTTAGGGGCAGATTTAATAAATTCACCTTAAATTCACATGAAGAATTGAAGTTCAATCGATTGTCTTTCAAATTCAAATTTGAATACTCGAATATGCAAATTAGGCAAATTCAACCATCGAATATTTGAATTCGAATGATTTGAATATTTGAATAAAATTTAATTTGAATATTCAAAAATTCGATGGTCGAATACTTCCCCTTTAAATTTTTATTTGACCACCTACTTCACCAGATTAAAGCTACCAAAATGGGGATTCTTCCCTAAGATCGAATATAAAACATTTGATCGATAAAAATCATTAGAATATTAGATCAGAATATTTGATCAATCAAATTTTTTATATTCCATCGAAGGAATTGTAAAATCCGTCGAATTCAAAGGATTTTACTTCCCCACTATTCCCTTGGTCGAATTTCAATAGTAAATCTGCCCTTAAGTGTTGTTTTGCTAAATCAACCTATGGTACGGTGCTAGATTGCTAGATTTAATATGTGAGATTCATTAATCATATTTGGTGAATTTCTCCCATTTTGGTTCAATGCCAATTTTGTCTTAATTTGCGGGCAGGCAAAATGGACGCTGATGTCAAAATTGATGGCAGCGACCATTTTTTGACACCAGCACATTAGTTTCTCAAAAATTTAGTTCATGTGTAGGAAGTGATATGTTGGCAAGAGTAAAATAAATTTAGTTGATTTAGAATTTGTTTGAATACATTGTAAGTACATTGTTAGGAGAAATGTGGAATGCTATTTCCAAAAGTGTAACGGGGGGTACTCCCCAAGGTTTACAATGTGGGGGGCCCTAAAAAATTAAATCCAGGTCAGGTGATTGTGATAGGAATCCAAATATCCTCTGGTATTATAGACAATAAGTATTTTGCAAATGTCCTGCCTCAGACTCAGACAGCTACAAGGCACCATGTACACAAGTAATAACATATTTGGCCACAAAACAACAGCTGCAGTGTGAAGGAGTCAATTTGCAAACCCACATGAAGAGTATAAACATAGTGACAAGAGGTTTGGAATAAAAAAAAGTGGTGATGGGAATATGCATCTGCTAAGGTAAAAAAAGTCACAAAAAAGGTTCAGTCAGGACACATGCTTTTACTGATTTTTATCCTGTAGTCACTGGGTCACTTCCACTCCTTCTTTTACTGTAGCTTTAAATAAAGGATAAAAGTATTAATTCTCTGAATGATTCCTGTCTGACACAACTGTTAATTGGACTATGTTCATATGGGAAAGCACACATTAGTTTGGCATTCTAAATTGCAGGTAACACTATTCCTATTTCCAGCTACCCTTTCCATCTGTCATTGTCCTATAACTAGCTGAAAATAAGAGAGCATTTGCTCTTTTTATATGAGATAATACTTCTGGTTATCTGACATTGAAGCTAATGGTACTGTAAATTCATACAATGCAGATCTATTAATAGATACAGCTTGATAGCAACATGGTAAAAAAAAATTATCTGCAGTATGTTCATGATGTATTTATAATATACAGTGTCCCTCTGGGTTGGTTCTAAAAGAGTCACATGTTTCAAATATATAGACAGATATGTTGCTGAATAGTGTATTTTGAATCTCAGTCTCTGAATGTGCTGGTCTTGCAAAATAAGAAACTTTCTTCAGGATTTCCTTACTTTTCCTTACTTTAAAGTGGTGACCTATATATATGTGTACCCATGTCAGAATATCCTACAAACTATGAGTAGTGTAAAAACTCTTAACGTAATTTACATTTTTTTGTGTTGTATAGCAGTTAATTTCTGCCTGTTCACCCTCCAGTAGATATCACCCTTAGGTGTTGATTTATTAACTTTCAAGATTGTGGTTTTGGGGATGATTTTTTCCCATTGGACAAAAATATAAAGCACAAATAGCATAAAACTCCATCTAATTACTAAATGTGGGCCTTAGAGTAGATCACCTCCCATTTTCTGAATCTCCTAAGCTCCACAGACTTTGGCACTCTCTAATGCTATAGCAATATTCAACAACTTAAAGGAGTATGAAAGATACTGAGGCAGTTTATTGGCCATAGATTAGCCACAATAGTACAAGCTAGAATGCTTTACCATACCTTAGTAAACAGCTCTAGAAGCTCTCTGTTGGTTTAGGATAGCAACTACCTATTAGCTTGGTGTGACATCACTTCCTGACTGAGTTTCTCCCTGCTTGCTCGTAGCTCTGGGCTCAGTTTACAGCAGGGTGAAGAGAGGAGCAAACTGAATATGCTCAAGCCCAAACCATGGAGGTTTAAGCTGAAAGATGAAAGTCTGATACAGAAGACCAGGTGTACACAATAGAAGGAAAGAAATGCTGTGTTTCTTTTGACAGAGGACTCAGAGCAGCATTACTTTAAGGGGCACATTTATTAAGGGTTGAAGTGAAAATTCTAATTAAATTTGAATTTCAAAAATTAGAATTTTGATATAACTTTGGGTTACTTCGACCATCAAATATTCCAAAATGCAATTCAAATTGACAAAAAAAAAAAATTGTTTGATTTGAATAATGCGATTTTCATTCAATCAAATGCGGCCATATTCGATCGAAAATGACCCCCCCAAAAAAATTTGATGGTCGAATTTAGACATTTTTAACATTCGAAATTTGACCCTTAGTAAATGTGCCCCTAAGGATTGAAGTGAATTTTCTAATTCGACCATTTGCCACCTTAAACCTGCTAAATTGCCATTATAGCCTATGGGGGACCTCCCATAGCCTTTACAGACAATTTGGCAAAGATTTGCAAATTCAATTTTTTTAAAAGGATATCGTTTGAATCGAATGAACGAAAACAGTCATTTTAGATTGAAAATGAGCCCCAAAAAATTCTAGGGTCGAGTTTTGAAGTTTTTTCACTTCGGAATTCGACCTTTATTAAATGTGCCCCTAAGGGTTTACTGGTGTATTTATATAATACTTTCTGATAAAGCTTACTAAGCTTTAACCTTTCTCCTTTAAAATAATGTTTCTATGCTCTTAGAGGACAAAGCTTGATTTTGCCAGGTTGTTTGGAAAAGGTCTGGAAAAGTAAAGAAGCAAATTCGGGGAAATAAAGGAGCAGGTATTCTGAATGACAATCCTCCTACAGAAAACCTAGTGGACTGTCTGCATTCAGTACTGTCTGCATATATAAACAAATGTCCACTGACTTTAGCCACACAGATATATTGGCAGTATGGAATTTGCAGTTCACTTTTAACTTTTACATATGAAATGTGGATATTATCAAAAGTTAGATTACATGTGGTCATCTGACCTCTATAGCGGACTTTTGCTTCTAGTACTTTAAAGGGGTTGTTCACACAAATTAATATTTTGAGGCAGATTTAGCAAGAGTGAAATTGAAAATTAAAATTTTGAATAAGAATTTTGAATTTTCAAATTATAATTTTTGAGGGTTTTTTGTGATATTTGTAAAAATCTTGAATTTGATTTTTGAAATGTATCATGTATTGGACCTTTATGAATTTGAATTCTACTATTCACCACTATAAACCAGACAAATTGCTGTTTTAAACTGTGGGGAATGTCCTGGGATCAATTTGGAGTTGTTTGTGGCTTCCTGACATTCAAGTTTTGTTGGTGAAAAACTCAAATCTAGTTTTAAAACTCAAATTAAATTTGAATCCAGTGTGGGGGGCTATCCATTTCATCTGAATTTAAAAAAAAAAAAAGTAAATATTTGAAAATTTTCATAATTTTTAACTTGAATTTTGAGTTCTTGGGAGTTTTTACAAACTCATGTGAACTCGAAATTTGACCCTTGATAAAGCTGACCCTTTGTCAGATATTCTAAGACAATTTATAATTGTTTTTAATTTGTATTTGTTTTTCAACTATTTAGCTTTTTAAAAGCAGCTATCCACTTTTGGACTTTCCACTGCTATTGATATTGCTTACATTAGCAACCAGGTTATGGTTTAAGTGAGAGACTGGATTATAAATAAGAAGGGGCCTAAATAGACAGGAATAAAAAGTAATAATAATAACAACAACAACAACATGTAAGCTCATGGAGCAAACTTTTTTTAGCTTATGGGGTCATTTAGCCATAGTTGAAATCTGCAAATTTACAGATGAGAAAGGAAAAAAAATTAAAACAAATAAATAAATAAAATAATTAAAGTTGCTAAGAATAGGACATTCCCTAACATATTATAATGAACTTAAAGCTTACCTATCGCTATTAATAAAATGATTTAATACATTCCCATTTTAAGGAAAACCAGAGAAAATTGTGACAATTCATTCAACCCTTGTTAACACTTAATAAGATTTTGTTATAAATGTTGACATTATAGTTATGCAGCATTTATTTTGATCGGTCCATGATATTGAGGTGAACATTCACTAAGGGTCGAAGTGAATATTCGAATAAAATCAGAATACATTTTTTTTTTAATTTTGAAGCAGCCCAAAATTTGTTTTGAATTAAAAAAAGTTGCCGAATTGCCATTTTAGTCCTAGGAATTAGAAGGATTCTGCGCAAAATCCTTTGAATCGTTTCGATTGGAACAATGCGATTGAATGATTCAAACTATTTTTATTCAATCAAAATAGGTCAATTTTCGATCGAAAAAGCCCTTTAAAAAAACTTTGAATTCCGAAGTTTTTTCACTTAGAAAATTCGTCCCTTAGTAAATCTGCCGCACAGTATTCAAGAATAAGAAAAACTTTAACTGTCACATTAGCATTCCAAAGCAAATTATAGGCTCATTGGTTCCTTGGTCTGGCTAATGTGGCAATTTGTCATTATAAAATAAAATAATTTCCAACTGTAATATGATATATGCTTCTATAGATAGTCTCTATGTATATAGGTATCCACTAAGTTAAAAATGCATAACCATTTAAATTTATGAACTAGTTGAAATAAATAAGGGACACTTTTTTGGTATCAATTAAACAGCCAAGGGCATGCAAAGGTTAAATAATTTCTTAAAGAGTGATTTCAAAATGTAATTTTCAAGTGAACTGTAAGGGAAGGGTAGTAATCATTCTGGCTATTTCCTATATCTTGGAGGTATTAATATGTAGATGTTTCAATGCTGTTCTAAAAATGGAGCTCCAGTTTCTTAAATCCCTTGGCATAGTTTAAGCATAATGAGTTGAACACCTAATCCCCTGAGGGTAATAAAAGAAATTATTGATGAGTGAGAGTGCTGGTTTAAAAAGGAAAAAGTATGGCAATGCGGTTAATATTCTGTAGAAGTAAAAGTCCTACTGTTCTCTATAATGAAAAATAGAAGAGTAGAAATGTAGAAATATACAAAAAAAGATGCAGAAATGTAAAGTTATTAAATAAACTTTCTATGAAATCTGCATGGTACCTCCTCCAGCACCATCATGGTTCCTGAACAAGGTCATGCAAAGTTAATGTTAAATTATATATAAAGGAATACTCTAGAGTAAATATACTTTGTTTCAACTCTAGACTAAATATTCAGATCATTAGCTTTTCATCTTCATCAAGGAAATTATAAGGAAACAATCTATAGTGCAAAGAAGACTGCAGGCACATTCCACAAAAACAATATGGTGTCAACCCATTTATTTTGGGAGGGGGGTTATAAGAAAAGTCCTTAATGTCCTATTCTGGCTAAACTTCAGATTAATTTTGAAATGCATTTAAGCTTGGGGATAAAAACAGACAAAAAAGCTCATAGCACGAAAAAAAGCCACAAAAACATGCCAGTTCCCACAGTACAGGGGACACTCAACTGCAGGCATGGGACCTGTAATTAATTTGGATCACCATACTTTACGGTGGTTATTTATGAAAGTTAGATTTTTCTGGTTGGAGTTTTAAAGGGTAAAAAAATGTTTAAGAGGAAAAAAAACAACTCAGATTTATAAAAAAAAATCGAAATCAAAAAGTACTCATGTAAATGGCAGATGTACAGTTGACATTTTGAAGATATTTGCTCTTGGTTTTGTACAAAAATCCAAATATTTTGTGATTTTCGGGAGATATTAAAAAAAACAAAATATTGTATGATTCTGAAGTTTTTTGAAAAATAGGGGGGGAAAGTCAGTGCAGATTTGGACGGAGTGGTTTTCGGAAAATAATGAGAAAATTTGGGATTTATTTAAATACATCTTGCCCCTTGCCCTGAGACACTGGGAGTTGCACAGGCTCAGAGAAGTCTCCATATCCATCTACATATGACTAAGAAGATTCTCATTCATCCAGGTCAGGGTATATCTAACACAAGTAACTCAAAACAACTGGACTAGCTGAGAAAGTTTAATCAAGATGTTTAACTGCTCATCCAAGCCGATTTTTCAGTTCAACTGACTGGTGTAGGGGATCTCTCAGCATACTGACTCTTCCAACAATCCACTCACAATGGCACATGGTAACTCTTCAGAGAGGTGAAATCTGAAATTCACAGAGGTATTGATTCTGTGTAATTACTGTGATAGGATTACCAATGTGTCAGGCAACTCCTAGACACAAGTGTACCCTGGTGATTTCAGAACTCTTCACACATCCATTCATGCAACTTTCACAAGTAGCACCTGTTTTCTAGGAGTTGCTTGAAATTTATCATGCACTGTGTCTTTAAAAATTCGATGTCAACTATTTAGCATCTAAAACCTGCCAAATTGCTGTTTTAGCCTATGAACCTATTTGCAGTCCATTAGTGGACTTTGAAAATTCACTGTTTTTTTGGGGGGGGGGGGGACTTTGTATTGAATTTGATCGAATGCACTAGTTTTCGACCTATTTGATAAAAAAAACCTTCAAATTAATTTTGGTTGGTCTTTTTGAATTCAATATTCAAAGTTTTTGAAATTCGACCCTTGATAAATCTGGCCAATAGTATAGATATGATTTACTATTTCAAGGTGCTTGCCTTTCAATGGTGTACATTAGTGATGGGCGAATTTATTCGCATGGGGTGAATTCGCGGCGAATTCCCACGATTCGCCGCTGGCGAATAAATTCGCGAAACGCCAGCAAAGATTCGCCGCCAAAAAATTCGGCAAAAAGAACGAGTCACGCGTTGTTTTTGACGCGACGCTTCGAAAAAACGTGACGCGTGCAGACGTGACGCGGAAACGACGCGGCGCGCCGCGTTTGACGTGACGCGCGTCAGAAACAACGCGCGACTCCTTTTGCTAATTTTTTCGCCAATTCGAGAATTTCTCTGGAAATTCACGAATTTTTCGGCGAAGCGATACGCGGGAGATTCACCCATCACTAGTGTACATTATTTATGTAAACCAGATTAGTCTTTAAAAAAAATACCATATTCATTGTAGACCCTTAAGCAAGATATATCATTTCTGAATGATGAGCCTGAATGATACACAGCAATTCATCTACATAAATTACACAATACATCAATTATAACTTTATATTAAAAACAGATAACCATCTGGCTCAATATTATTGTCTCCTTGTCCTTCATTCACCACAAAGGCAATGTGACAAAAAGCTGTGTCATTGTGATAGCCTCCTTAAAGTTACAAATATGATCTTTGTCTTTGACTGTTTTTAATTTCTCTCTTTTTTTAATGAGTTTAGTGGAACCCAGAATAGTTTGATAAGATTTTGTATTTTGAACTGCTTAAACCAGCCTAAAGTTTCAGTTTCACTTTGAACAGCTATTGAGAATCTATGTTTTGGGATAGCCGACAATCAACAGGCAAAAAATTAGATTGACCTAAGATATAAACAAATGCTACAGGAGTATTAAATTCTGCAGCCAACAATTATGATTATTTCTCCAAGAAAATACATGTTGTCTATGGCCCTTCAAATTTTCTTCTTGAAATGAGGTGGTTTTGTTTGGGACTCTTGAGGTTTACTGATTCTGATATTCCAGTATAGCTTTCGGTTAAGTTTGCAAATAAGTATTTGAGAGATCAAGTTGCCTCTCCCTGTCCCTGCAAAGTAGGAAGGGACTGAGAGAAAATGACCTAGAGGTGTCAAAGGGTAAGTGTTGAAACCCATGTGGAAAAGTGACAACATGATTGGGAAGTTGTGCAAAAAAAGGCAAAATAAAATGTATGCTGTTATACTGATATTTCTAGACATGCGTTTTTTGAACTGTTTATTCTCATATGCAAAAACACTGCAGTTACAGCTTAAAATTTTAGGGGCTCATGTAAAATTAAAGGACTTTAATTTAGATGTGAAGGGAAAGGCACAACAAGGGACATTCATGGTGATTATATACAGCTATAGAATATATAGCGGCTGCAATTGTATGTGAAGTTATAACAGTGAGAATCTGTACCACATATTGCTATGGTGCCCACTAGCAAGGGATCAGACATATGCTGCTTCCATACATAAAATGCAAAATATGGCATAAATATTTTATCATACACAAGGCAGGTGTATTCCCCAAACACCCATTTGTATTGTTTAATACTCATAATGTCTATTATGAGTGTACAAATAATTTTTATGGGTTTTCCTGGAGAAACAGCTAGGCATATGTTTGAGCCACCATCTGTGAGTTCTTAATTAGTCATTTAAACAATGCATTAGAAATGGGTGTATAGATCTATAAATTTCATTGACATTAAAAGTGGTATCTTACAGAAATAAAGTGCTACATATAACCAAGAAATGCAGTCTGTCATGCAATGCCAGCTCCTGGTATGTCATTATTTCTGAATTTTTATTTCACAGTGAGTGTCTAAGATTTTCTTATAATTGTCATGTACAGGCACAACAACTCACTGATCTGGAGCAAAAATTAACTGTAGCAAAAGACGATATGGAAAAAGCTTCCCTTGATAAGGTAAGAATGAAATGAAATTGACGTACTGGTAAAAAAAAGGAAAACATATACAGTATAGGGGGAATGTAATTAAAGTAAGCAGAAAATATATATTTGCAATAAGAATGAGTTTTATTTTTTGCAAACAATTGCTCCTTACTGAAGACGCTGGATTGAGAATCAGAATGATGTGTAGGATGACAAGTGGGATGCCTACATGCTTACATACCCCAATTTGCCCAATATAGAAATATACTACATTCCCCCAATGATTAGTGATAAACAAATCTGTCCCATTTGGCTTTGCTGAAATATTCTCAAAACTACAAAATAAGTTGTCAAAAATTCGAAAAAATTGTGAAATGCATTGAAGTCAAGGGGCATCAAAAAATTTTCACGGGTGACAAAAAATGAAAATACCAGTCCCATCACTACCCTGCACCAGATACTGCTAAATAAAAAGAGATACAGTAACTTAAATCTGTAATAAAATTATGCCATTGTAAAATTACACAAGTAGAACCACTTACCTTGCTCTGCATCTACTTGTCCTGAAACCTTACATTACAATTATAAACCACAATAAGTGGAACCGATCAGCAGCTTTCCTGGCTTATATATAAACCAATGTGTGAAATTCAGCCAAAAAGAGCAAAAAGTTTTTTTTCTTTGCAATTGAGAAAAGGCTATTATCGTGTTATTTGAGAAAACAAAGTGTGACCCATGTGAAGGTGCAGTAGTTACTAGTGAGTGTCATATGGGATTAGGGGGTTATTTATTAAAGTCTGAATGCTAAAAATTAATTAAAAAAAAAATTTTGTGGGAAAAAAATACAAATTTTTCAAGAAATATTATACCCCGAGGCTGCAAAAAGTCAGAATCTGATAATACTCTATCTTCAACCTGTCAAGGTACTGTAGAAGTAAATGGCAGAGGTCCTATTTGCAATTTCATATGATAATCCGAATATTTTGGCCTTTTCCACCATTTTCAAGAAAAATTTGGACTTTTCGAGCATCAGTTGTGGTTTTTCCCAATTTTTTTTTTTTGCGGTTTAAGGGTAAATTGTGGATTCTTGTTTGGTCGGACTTTTCTAATTTAAAACATCAGAAAAATGCAGGTTTCACTATATATACCCCATAGTGTCACTAGTTGGTAAAATGTAGAGTATGTAGTAGCAGAATATAGCAAATTCTTAGTATTTCCATTGTTTTTCATTAGTATTACACAGTACGTTCAATGAGTTCCTATTGACTTATCTCTTTTTGTTTTCAAAGGAGTCACAGCTGAAGGCATTAAAAGAGACAGTTTCACTCTGCCTGTCTTCTGTCCTGCACAATCAACCGCCTGCCATGAGTATGGCACCTTCAAAGTTAAGGGAGAGGCCAGCAACTTCAGCAGCAAATACGTCAAAAGTGCCATTAGAAACGACAAAAACAGAGGTACATCCAAAGTTTTCCCTTTCAGCAATACATTTCTGTATATGGCCAAATATTCATAGGCTCTGGTCAAATATCTGCTTTATTATAATTAAAGAACTATATATTAAAAAAAGATAATGAACCAGCCGAAATATAGCCTTAATACGTGGTCTATCAAAGAATGTTAGAAAGAATATTGTGTCACAGCATCCCATCCAATTAAAGAGTTCACGATTGAAAACAATGGAGCTTTGGTATGCTAATGAAAAGGTTAAATGCATTAAATGAGTTAAGATGACTTTAGATAACACAGTTTCTTCAGTTAACCCTGAGTCACAATACATTTAACACACAAATCCAAGTGGCTGCATCTGTATATCCATGAATATAATCATTTTACATTATCTACCTTGATCTACCATCACCCAGCAGGTGGAAATGTAGGTTATTATGTAACAGGAAGAATTGTGGGCGTAAAGAACAAGCCTATTTCCGTTGATTGTAATCTAACATGTACAGTATGTGTGCTGTTGGTTTGTGTTTGAGCACACGGTCTCATAAGAGGGAATACTTAAAGAGTCACTATTCCCCTTGTTCAACACAGTTTCAATGAATGAACTTTTTGGGGGTTTTTTTTGCATTTGCATTTTTGGTGTTGGTGGGCCAGATATGTCTACCTCACTTGGCATGGAGTCAGTACTGAGGCATGTAATGTTGCTATAAGATTGTTTCTGTTTTCTTAGTGCTGCTGAGAGCTGTAAAGAAAAAAAAATGATAACTGAAGCATGTTACTGGGTTCTACAAGTAAATATTTGTAGCATGTGCTCATATTTTTGCAAAATTTAAGTTGATATGAAAATCCTTGCCCTGTTGCAAATTGGCTTGCTTTACACTGTAGAGGTTATCAAAATCCCCCACTATTTTACAAAAGCTACTCAGACTAATCTGCACTGACTTTTACCCCCCACTCATCAATAAATGTTTCCGAAAAATGCTTGTATGTGGGAAAAACTTCAGAGCTTAATAAAGCTAAATAAAATTTGTTTTTATTTCCATGAACTCTGTGTTCCGTCAAGGATTGTAGCAGGGAGTAGTTTCCCTGGGCTATAAGATTGCCTACAGAGAAGCGACCACACTGGATAGGGTATCAGGTTCAGATTGTTCTCCATGACCATGCCACAGGGTGTGATCCAGTTTTGAGGTATTTCTGCCTGGAGGTATGCTGTACCTTGACTACATCCGCAGGGATCACATTCTGCTGTCTCTGATGTACTTTCCTAGCCTTGTGAATATCTATTCTGCCTATGCATGGTTGGATTGTAAGTAACCCTGTGGATCATTTGTCTCTGACAAATAAACTATTCTGTTCTGTTTGATTGCAAAAACCTTTAGGTGTCCTTTCTTTTATTCCTTTCATGCACAGTAGCCTGTGGGAGTTGTAGATGCACTACACCACACAATAATGTTTTACACTTTGCGAAAGCCCTGCCTTAAGTGTTAGAGTCAAATATTACCCATGCTCCAATGCACTAGCTGGATATTAACCCTACTGTAAATTTGTGAAACAGCGAAAATTCTCCAAAATACATTGAAATATATGGGTCTCAATTTTTCTTTTTGTCATCTAACATTTTTTTTTTACCTATTGGAGTCAGCGAAACTCAATGAAAAATTTGTTCATCGCTAATTACACTGCAATAAATGGATCTCATGTCACATTAGTTTATTGACTTTTCAAGTTATCCTTAAAGGAAAACTATACCCCACAAACAATGTAGGTCTCTATAAAAAGATATTGCATAAAACAACTCATATGTAAAACCGATTTCATGTAAATTAACCATTTTCATAATAATATACTTTTTTAATAGCATGTGCCATTGCGTAATCATAAATAGAAAATAGCCATTTTAAAAAATAAGGACAGCCTCCTGGGATCCTAGGATCCAACGCTGCACACAATCATATCAAACAAACAAACTATAAAGTTAGTAAAAAATAAAAAGATTGCCCCTATATAATAGGTAAGGATATATTCTCCCAATGGCTACAGCGTAGAGCTGACACATTCAGAAATGGTTCAATAGATACTGGAGTAGAAGAGATTACCCCGCTTATAGCCTAATAGAACTCCTTAGAATGAATTACAATCACACGAATTCATTGATAGGGAATAATTAATTATTAAAGTGCAGTGCATTTAGTTAATAAATACCAGTTCATTAAAATATAGTGATATAAATAAAGAGAAAGGTTTGTAGCAGGCTAGTAGCAATTAATTTAGAATCAATAATAATAGCCGTTTAAAGTGCTAAGTGCCTATAATTAATTAATTAATTAATTAAGTTTATACAGACATTAGGATTAACAAAATAATGGACTTCTAAAAAGCCCACCAAGTGATATGCAGTGCAAATAATTAATTAGTGCTAGATTAATTGATAAAAATTAAATTGGATGAATTCAATAATAAATAGAGTAATTCGTAAAATCAATCTTAAATAGGAGAAAACTCAATAGACTGGTCTGTTTACTTGCAAAAAGATAGAAGAGGAAAAATTAGATAGGTGGAGTCGTCCCAAGGGTTAACTGCCTAATATATATTTAAGGCTGGGACGCCACAAAGATGGAGAAGGCAAGGACACTCGGACTGTGGTCTCGGATTTTACCTTGCCCTACATACTCCAAAGAACTATCATAACCTGAAAAACCACAAATCATCAGTTCCTGTGTGAGCAGTAAAGGAAATAGATTGTAGGATTTGAAGTAAAAACTAGACCAGTCTTGAATAAATCCACCCAATTTCAGACCCAATCACCAATAACTGATTCTTAAAAATGGTTATAACCATAAATAAAAGATTTTCGCCAAATCGCGTTTCGCCAAATTGCTTTCTCAAGGTGAAATGTTTGAACTCGGCCAGCCAGCGTAGTTAAATTACTTCCACGATCCACGTCATCAAGTATCATCTCGCGGGAACCTCACATCAAGTATCATCTCGCGGGAGCCTGTCAATGGAAGAGGCGCATCCAATACTGTGGAATTCCACCTCTATTGTTTAGGGGGCAGGGCGTGATTACGCCTCAGCGTATATATGCCTACTCTATACCAGGATTGATTGTTGCCCTGGTTACATCGATCTCACTTAAAGGACAGCATATATGTAATAATATATGAAATAATTCATGCCCCCACAGGCAAATTCTAAAGTGCTGTGCATTCAATGGCTGGTCCTTATAATAGGGTTAGCTTAATGTAAGATTCTATTTTTATCTCAGGTTATCATTGTTAAAATTGATACTTTATTTGAAACTTTTTTTAAAAAATGAAATATACTTTCTAAGGGGAGGAAATAAAAATTCGGCTAACCCACATGGCTAATTAAAACCAAATCTTAAATTATGCTATCAAATTTATAGAGCTAAATTCACTTATATAAATTCTGTAAACAGATTATTCTCATTAATTACTTTGGGGGAATTGTATCTAATTGGAACATCCAGTAGCTTTCCCTTCTGAGGAGGGCTTGTTCTAGATCCCCTTTACGTATACCCAGATTAACCTTTTCCAATGCCCAAAACTTCACGTGAGATGGATCCATACTATGATATTTCTTATGATATGCTACCGTCGAAATAGTTTTTTCAGCTGTGGTCTGATTCCCCACTGACCTTATAGAACTACAATGTTGTTGTATTCATAATTTCAACATTTGGGTTGTCATGCCAATGTATTTTTTGTGACAAGGGCATTCAATACAATAAGTCACCTCCTGAGTTCTGCAGTTGATATAACCCTTGATTTCATGTAGATTGTTAAAGTGATCCTTAAATGAATAGATTCTAAGCATTTTATGGCACATATTGCAATTACCACAAGGGGAGCATCCCCCATTAGACCGATTCATCTCTGATCTAACAACTTGGAAATGACCAGAAACTATAAAGTTAGGTCACACAAGCCAATTAACAGACAGTTGTGTCTTTTGCTTCAACACTTCGTCCTGTTACAGTTAGAGTTGAAATATTTCTGGTCAGGTGATCTCTGAGGCAGCACACAGACCATCACGAAATGGTGGTTCAAGGCAAGAGATGTAAATGGTCAATATTTACTTAAATATATATTCCAGTTTGGTAAGATTCTTTAATATGCCACTTAATTTGATATAAACTATCTGTTGCTCAAGTATTCATTTTGGGGGTTTTCCTTTAATTTGCATTTGCTGAACCAGATGTGAAATTTCAGAAGGCTTATCTCCATATAGAAAATAACCCAGCTGGCACATAGTTTATGAGAGTTTAGGAAAAACATCTCCCTTATGTTTCCTTAATTTATAGTTTTACAACCAACTAGCATGGCACATTCATAACCCCACATCTCTGTATTAGAAAGAAAATGCGTTTGAATCCATTATAAACCAGCAAACATGAAATCACACTATATAAACATTTTGATATTATTTTTATGGTCTGAATGAGTTTGCATTTTATAAAATACCTTGCATGAATCTGATACGACAGTTGTTTTTTTCCCTTTGGGCTCAGAAAAACATATTTTGTTCTAAAGGCTATTTATTTATTTATGTACATGTATTTTTTACATAATGATAAAACTCTCTGCAGAAAAATGCTCATTAAATCCTTCCCTTTTGATATGCAGCAGCACATCTGCCAGGGATAGAAATCTTGTTTTACCCACAAATACATCAACTTCAAAGTATTACTGATATAGCATGAAAAACACACAATTACACAATGTGTAACATTTACATTTTCATTTTTTCACCAAAAAATATGCTGTTTTAAAGTGAGGCCAGTGCTGACACCTGTAATTGAGTGCACATACCTAAGATGCTGTATATCAGAGTCTCAATTTATTATTTTTTGTTACACAATTGAGACTTGCTGAATAATAATGTTTTGCCTTAGTTACTCTCAGAGCTGAATGTGCTACATCTTAAGATTTTTCTTCACCTTAGGAAGGAGAATAACATACACATGAATTAAAGGAATCTGGTTTTATATTTATGCTGAAGTGCCTGCTTTAAAGGACCAGTAACATCAAAAACTGAAATTGTTTTAAAGTAATAAAAATATAATGCAATGTTGCCCTGCACTGGTAAAACAGCAGTGATTGCTTCAGAAGCACTACTATAGTTTCTATAAATAAGCTGTTGTGTAGCCATGGGGGCAGCCATTCAAAGGAGAAAATGCTCAAGTTACACAACAGATAGCAGATAAGCTCTGTAGAACATAATGATGTTATCTGTTATCCATTACTTATCCTGTGCCATATAGCCATTTTTCAATTTCCACCATTGCTACTTAGCAGCTTGTTTATACAGTATGAACTAAAGTAGTGTTTCTGAAGCAAACAGGGCAACACTACATGATATTTTCTTTACTTTAAAACACTTTCATTTTTTGGTGTTACTGTTCCTTTAAGTGTATTGCTTAAAAGGCCCAAATTATTCTTCACTTACATAGATCACTGGTTCCCAAACTGGGCTATCCACAATGCTTTGGGTGGGCTTGGTCAGAAGGCAAATCAGAGCTAGATTTGGCAGTGACTTTATTGTGTGAATCTGTTGTAACTACACTGCATGGTATGGCTATGGTTTCATTTACACAATCTGTAACCTTATTATGACTTAAGGAAGAAATTATGGGTCTAAACCCACCAATGCCAACAGGGGATGTGCCCCTTGTGTTTATTAGGTCACTCAAGGATCAACATTGTTTCTTGGGCTTGACAAAGAAGGGAACACCCTGAAATATTGTTGATCCTTGAGTGACCTAATAAATACAAAGGACACATCCCCTGTTTGCATTTCCTTTGAATGCTGATTCCCATTTTTCTTTTGCGTAGTATGGTGGAAGTACCAACTCCCTAGGTATCCATGTACTAGACAGAAGCATCCTTTAAGAGGCCCAGGTGTGCTTGTGAGCATTTGGTGATACATTTACAAAAGTGTGAATGTTCTTCTCATCTAAATCCATCAAAGCGTACTAGTGATGAGTGATATTTTTCGGCCAATTTTGCATATGCAGTGTGCCTGTTATCAACAGTGGCATTTCTGCCTGAAACGCTCAATTACTTTACAAGACAAAGTTATCAAACCAATACTGGTGGTACTTTCAGTTTTTTTTTCTATTCAGTTACCTCAAACTCTTTCCAGATCTAGCATTCCAGGAACAAGGGGTTGCAACTGATGACCTTCTCTGTCTAGATTTTTACCAGAAACAACTGTTTGACTACATCTTGGGGATATTAGCCTTACATTCCTTAAATCCACTGGTGAAGGTCAAGTTATTCCCTATGTAGATGCTCTTAAAGGACAAGAAAAGGCAAAAAAGTGAAATCCAATTTTTACTTTAATGAAAAAGAATTCCATCTCCAATATACTTTAACTTAAAAATACCGTTTCTATAAGAAACCTGACTGTACAGTGAAATCCTCCCTTCATTTACTGCTGTGGTTAGGAATTGTCAGACAGTCCCGAACTGCTGGGCAGGGACATAGGCATACTTATAAACAGCAGGGGGAGCCTCTGCCTTACTTCCCAGCCATGCAGAACTCCAGCAGCTTTGCTTCCCTGTAGAGCAGTTGGCAACTGTGTAGAGTTTTGTATTGGATTTTATTTTTGCCTTTACATCCCCTTTAATGTTTCCAACTCCAGCTGCAGGGACATAGATCATGGAGCCAGATTTAAACAGATACACTGGTATTCTATTTGGAGGATTATTTTTGGTTCTACAGAGTTGGAGAAAGTTTTTATTTAACAATACAAAAACTATAAAATCCACATTAGATTACATGAGAACACAGGACCCAGTGCAGTCTGTATATTCTGATTATTAATCGGTCTTGCTGTATCGGCTTCTGGCAGATATTATTTGACTTGTGCTGGTTTGATCATTTATGCCGATCTCTAATCAGCCCAGATCACACTGAGCATGTGCACAGTCTTGGTCTTGCAAAGATGTTTAACAAAGCTACAAGATGACAGCCCCCTGTGGCCAACTTTGAAAGCATAAATCATTAGTTTGATTAGGCTTGTGGTGCAAAACGTTCATGGTTATGTTTAGTATACAAAATACAGCATTTCTAGCCTTATTCTATTTTAGACTTTCCTTGTCCTTAAAACATCTTATAAAAACATTTATACAGGAAACATATGCCTTATTAATACCTAACTTTATCTCCCATCACCTGTAGCTTTTGTAATTAGGTATCAATGCATAAAAATGCCTGTGCCATTACACCTATGCAGCCTGTAGGAGAAACAAAAATTCCTGGTGTGCTCAGATAGCAATTTCTCATGCCAATTATTGCTGAATACCACCCACATATAATGCATTAGAGGAAGTCCTTAACTTAACTCTGTGGATAATTTCTGCGGGAAGATTATTTTGTCCTCAAATAATTACTGCACAATAAAGGGGCAATGTTATGCCAGAATTACAGAATCTTGCCATTCATTATGTGTCAGTGTAACAGAGATGCAATACTAAATACAATGTTTTATTATAAATACTAATGGTAAAGCACCAGAACCATTTGTAATCAGTGCCAAAATTCAGCTAAGATGTTTCAGGCTGTGTTTTCAACATTATTTTACTGTGAATTTTGTGTTTTAAGAAAATATACAACAGCATTTGAAAAACAAATAACATTTCAGTATTTTGCAAGAATACATAAATAAAAGCATTAAAGTGCTTTTTGTACATTTATGTAAAGAGGACCTTTTCAATCAAATTGTAGCTTTTCAAAATATTCACAAAGAAACTTTTCATAGGCGGTTATATATTGAGAAAAACAGAACATATCTGAAACAGCATACTGAAGTGCGCATCAATGTTAAAATGTAATTTGCTGCATTGTAAACTACTGTAGAAAGCCATGACAATGCTAGGAAATTGTGATGCAACATTCTTTTTTCAGAGGATTTTGAGAACTAAAATAAACTAACATTCTCTAAAACCACTATTGCCATGTACTTAAAATATCCTAAAATAAAAAGTTACAAATGAAAAAAAAAATGCTGAATGATGTGCTAAAAATATTAAAACTTGTAAAACCTTAAAAATTCAAGTTATCCAAAGATATCTAAAAGTCTGAATAGCTAAAATAGCCAGGAAACTGAAATCATAAGTTTGCACCTTGTAGTAGAGTTTTAGGGGGTAAAATAGCTTTATATTAAAATGCTCATGTGAAATATTTTTGCTTGTGTCCATTTTGCTGCCACCCCTTGCTGTCATAACATTTCCAGACCATCCTATATGATCAATGAACCATGTTTGGGATAAGACAAAGTTTATATATAGTTAACTAAGTGCTTTATTGTTTTGTTTAATAGCACACCAATGGGCTAATTTAGTTGCTAAACAGATGTGTTCTCTGCATGAGTACTAAGGAGTGTCTTCTTGCTCCTTTTAGTTCTCTTGTACTTCTGCCAGGGGGCATTGTAAATGCTTGTCCCCTTATATCTTAAAGGAGAAGGAAAGCTACCAAGGTAGGTTATTGCCATAGATGAACCATAATAGTGCAAGCTAAAACACTATATTTATTCTGTAGAATGCTTTTCCATACCTGAGTAAACAGCACTAAAGGCTCTCTCAGTTTGGTTAGTGTAGCAGCTGCCACATTAGATTGGCATAACATCACTTCCTTCCCGAGTCTCTCCCTGGTCGCTCATAGCTCTGGGCTCAGATTACATCAGGGTGGTAGGAGGGAGAAGGGAGGGGCAAACTCAGCATTCTCAAGCCCATGACCTGGAGGTTTAAGCTGACAGAAGGAAGCCCCATACAGTATACACAACAGAAGACTTTGAAATTTTATGTTTCTTTGGACAGAGGACAAAGAGCAGCATTACTTTGAGCTTACTGGTGTATTCATATAGGCCTTTCTTACTTACTTTAACCTTTCCTTCTCATTTAAGTTTCTTCCTGCAATAATAACTCTAATAATAAAAATTCCCTAGTGATAGGGAATACCTATGCTGCCATAGGAACAATCTTGTCCTCTTAAGCCTCTGTCCATGCACTATGGATACCAAGGAAACTATATACAATTGGTTTCATTTTCTTTCAGTATTTATTGTGTTTCTTATTTTCTGGGATTCAAGTTTTCACATTTCATTTATTACTCTACCACACTTCACATGTTAGAAAACTGGAAACTCTGCTTCTTAGCAAATAATTATGAATAGTTTCAAGAACGGTCTGTAGAGCGTTTCTAAGCAACAGCAGAACATTAACTTTATTGAATCCTGAAAATAAAGGAGAAACATTTTTTGAGATAAATTGCTGTTAACATTGTTCAGTTCCCACAGCCCTGTATAGTTTGCTGTTTATTCTTGGTGATCTTAGGCTATACAAAGATAAAAATATTATATGCAACTTAAATATTTTATAAATTATAAAATGCTCTAGCTTCATAAAAGGAATAGAACCAAGTATGACTACCACTATAGCATGATCCACATGATTCAATTGATTATATTTTAACAAAAAAAAAAGATGTTCTTCAGAGAGGCTTTAGTAAGTGGGAGCTGGCTAATATAGTTTCCCTAGTTTTGGAATTTTTCAGAGATCCCCAAATTTTGTTAAAGCGTCTAGATAGATTTTTTTTAGGTCCAAACTTTTTTTGAGGGACAACATTTGACCACGGTCGCTTTACCAATTCTACTTCCATTCTACAAGAACATTCATTTAAAAACAACTGGCCTTCAACCTGCTATTGCCAGCTACATGGCTTCTTATACTTTGTTGGTTCTTTTTAAATAGATGCATTTTGAGTAAAGATTAATAGTACAGGTATGAGACCTGTTATCCAGAAGGCTCGGGACCAGGGGTTTTCCAAATAACAGATCTTTCCGTAATTTGGATCTTAATACCTCAACTATAATATCTTGTAAACATTAATAAATCCAATTTCCCACACCCCTCACAATCCATAACTGAATGCCCAGGGGCGCTCTGCCAATGAGATGACTTGAGACACTCGCCTCAGGCGGCAGCGCCCCCCTGGTTACCAGGGGCGGCAAAAATGCTGCTCCTGGTAAGTAAGAGCAGAATTTCCGTTTTTCAACCTGGAAATTCAGCTCTTCTATTGCTGAGCACGCACTTGCAAAACACATTCAGTCAATGGGCTTCAACATTTTTTTTACAAACAACAACTTTATATGCAAAAACATTGTCTCCCACCAAATGCATTTAAGTTAACGGGCATTTTCTTGTGGCAACTTTTTTGTCTCAGTGACTTTTTTGTCTTGGGGAATTTTTTGTCCAAATACATGCCTGCCAAAAAAAAATTGCTCATCATTACCCAGTAGGATTGTTTCCCTTCAATAATGATTAATTATATCTTTGGGTCAAGTACAAAAACTATTTTATTATTAAAGAGAAAAAGGAAATAATTTTTAACAACTTAATTTATTTGACTTTTTTGGCGCAGGAAATTTATGATTATAAGCCAATCCTCTAATAATTGTGTTATATTTACTACCTGAAATGCTGCTTGTTCAGTTTATTTCTTGACTGCTTGGCTTCCCTAGAGCCGATATAACACAGGAAATTAATCGGGGAAAGATCAGTGATTTCTAGCAAATTTTGAGACACCAGAAACTCTGCTATCATTTACTGTATATCAATATGGTATTACCTGAACAAGGTGTTGGCAGTTCTTAAGCAACTAGGTTCCAGGGCAATTTCTATATGCAACATGGAGGTTTTCCTTTCCTGCAAGTGTACAATCAGTAAGTTAGTTTTAGTAAGATTTATTCAGCAGACCTTGGCTGTACTCCATGGCTAATTTCTAGGGTAATAACTATAGTGTTCATTAGTTTAGGAAGACAACATGTTTAATTGAGTCATTTATCAGAGCAGAGCAGGTATGAATAGTAAATAAAGGCTAATCATTCAAATGCACAGAAGATAAAAATAAAATCTATGGGTATCCAGAACCTAGAAAATCAGTTATTTGGATCTAATTCAGTGATAAGAGCTTCTCTAAGACTTGAATTAATCACCTTTTTTTAAACTTTGAGTTCACATAAAAGCAAATAGTCATGATTTTCATGTAAAATCTTTTTTAAAACGTCTGCTTATTGGTACCCTTTACTTTGTTTGGTCTCCCTACACCTTCTGTAGCATGCGTTACATTCTATTCGTTCCTCTCGTGAGTGGGACCTTACTGTACTGGTGGAGTAAGGATTTACTGAGCTCACACACAACTTGATCTCTCAAATCAAAAAATAGTTATAAGCGAATCTGTACAATTTGCCTTTGCTGAAAATTTTCTAAATTGTGAAATGCATTGAAGTCAAAAGGTATAAAAAAAAATCTCAATCTAGTACTGTTTTCAAATGCTTGGCCTTCCTCTGTCCCCAACTCATCAACATGGTATGTGGTGTATCATACTCCCTTTGGGAGACTTATTAGAGTAACATACAGAATGGTCCCCTCTTTGGAGATACAGTATTTATGCCACACTGTAGCTCTGAGTAAACAGGAGGTCATAGGAGGACCATTGGAGGTCCATACTCACTTATGAATTCCAATAAGGTTCAAAAACAAAGTTGTTGCCAGCCACCAGTGATTCATCAAAAGTATCAAATAAATATTCTCCATTCCTCACACTCTTTTACAGTTAGAGTATTCTATGTGTGCATAAGGGTAATTACAGTTTTTTTATCTTTTCAAGACATAGAGCATGTCCATTTAGGTAAGAGAAGAGGAGACCTAGAGAAATTAATGAATAAGAGAGAAGCATGGTGGATGTTTACCTTACAGATCGAAAAGCCTAGTGGTTTTTATAAAGACTGTGAGATTAAATATTATATAGAGTATAAGAGACATAGTAAAGGGGTTTACCTATGAAAGGTATGTCAATATTTATATCAAATATACAATAGATTAAGGGTTATACCTCTGCAAAGAAAATATAATGGCATACATACTGTACTGTAGTTTGCATCTCTGCTTATAGCTCTTATTCTTTTAAAATAAATTTTAAAACATAGTATTAGTAGTATAGTAGTAGTATACTAGTAGTATAGAAATGAGGGAATATCCCTTTAAGGCTAATGGAGTTTGAGTCAGAGATTGTGGTTAGCTATAAAGTTGTGTGTTTGACAAAGAAATGTTATACTCTGAGGAAGTGCCATGTGGCAAGAAGCGCATCAGTAGTAAGGAGATTATGCACTGCTAATTGTGGTTTAATAAAGAAGCATTTTATTCATATTGACTTTTACAGGAAAATCTGTATTTGTGATGTTGCTCTCAAATTTAGCGGAGGCACAGGACCCTGTATTACGCCATAATAATATAATAATAATACATGAGCTACCAAAGTTGTGCAAAACCCCAAGTAATGCCAGTAATAGTACTTGTGTTAAAGGACCAGTAACATCAAAAAATGAAATTGTTTTAAAGTAATGAAAATATAATGCAGTGTTGCCCTGCACTGGTAAAACTGCAGTGTTTGCTTCAGAAGCTCTACTATTGTTTATATAAATAAACAGTTGTGTTTATCCATGGGGGCAACTAGTCAAAGGAGAAAAGGATCAAGTTACACAGCAGATAGCAGACATAATGTAATCTGTTATCCATTACTTGATCTTGTGCCGTTTTTCAATTTCCACCATTGCTACGTAGCAGCTTGTTTATATGAACTATAGTAGTGTTTCTGAAGCAAACAGATCGGTTTTAACAGCGCAAGGCAACACTACATGATATTTTCATTACTTTTAAACACTTTTATTTGGTGTTACTGTTCCTTTAAAGGGTGCTCTTTTAACTTCCATAATAATGACAACAATCAGAATTGGAAAATATTCAGCACAATTGTATTGGATTTATGGTTAAGTGCGAAAGCAAATGCATTGATGCATCATCAATAATTGCATCATAAATTTGTGCGAATGAAAAATCGTGTGAATCAGTTGAATTGTTCAATTCAATCGAATGATTTGAAATATTTCACTAAAATCCTTCAATTTCTCAGAACTTAGAAAAAAATTTCAGGACAAGTTCGGTCCCCCATAGGCTTAAATGACAATATGGCAACTTTAAGCTGCTGAATAGTGGAAGTTGAAGTATTTTTAAAGGGGCAGTACTTCGAAATTCGAAAATTCGAATATTCAAATTTTTTCAATTCAAATCGAATTTTGGGCTATTCAGTAGTCAAAGTAGCCAAAAATTACTTCAAAATTCTAATTTTAAAATTTCAAATTTTATTCAAATTTTCACTTTGACCCTTAGTAAATCAGCCCCTTAGTGTAATGGCAGTGAATTGGCACCTTGCAAAGTCGCAGGCGAGAATTCGCCTTTTATTTTTGCCTTGTGTTTTATCTGGCATGATGTAAAGGTAATGTTACTTGCCGGTTGGAGTATACTACAGTGGGATATGGCAGTACATAACAGAATTATTAGAAGTTCTTTAGGTAGCTGAACTAAAAATAACCTATGCAGACCTGAGGGAACAAAACAGGAAAAGCAAAAAATTTATATGGCCCTTCAAGATACTCTGATCTATACATCATTATTGGTCCAAGAGCACAGATAAGTGTACCTTTCAATGATCTGTTATTCCCGGTAACAAAGTACTCAGCTGCTTTTAGCACGTGTGATATACGAGTCACTGTTAAAAACTTTCTGTAGCTCAGACTTGATTGCTTTATTTCAACCCAGCGAACCGCCAAAAACAGACTTGTTCTCATACAGTAAATCGTTTCCCTGTTTAACACTGGGATCTCTTCCAGTTTTTTTTAACAGTTTTAAATCTTTGTCTGAGAATTTTGCCTTTCTCACTTTCCTCTTACAATCCTATTTCATTTCCAGAATTACCTAATTTCCTTTTACTTGCCAGAAAAGTTATAAAATATACAGGGAATAGATTCTGTGAAACTAAAAGCATTTAAACTGTCAGTGTTACAAAACAAAATGGGCTAGAGTATTGTATTCTTGTTAATGTGATAAATCAACAGGCAAATCCATGGCCTCTGCGTGCAGGTATCTAATCAACTTTACTGCCGTAATGAAACACAAAATAAATATTTGTAACAAAAGTTCTTTTCCTGGCTCTTACCACATGATCTGTGTTCTTATCATCTTACCCAATGCTTACTGAAATGACATATCTCTAAAATTGTATTCATTTCTCCATTTGTGCCTTGTAAAACCCAATTTTTTGTTCTATTGAAAACATTTTCAGAAGACTGCTTGATATTTAATATATAGATCCCATCAATAAATCAATTACTTTGCACATCTTTCAGTAAAACTACACAGAGTAAGAAGTCTGATACTTTCCTGCAGTGTGTAGGTGTGCTAATACTTTCCAGTAGTGACACTTTCCTGCACTGTGTAGGTATATTAATATTTTTCAGCACTGTGTAGGTGTGCTGATACTTTCCAGCACTTTGTTGGCTAAACTGAATCTTTTTCTGCACTTTGTATATGTACTGTACTTCTGGCACTGTGTTGGCAATGTTTTGAATCCATTAGAAATTGACTACATATGTTACAGCAGTAACTGTACCTATGTATAAATAAAATAGTGCCAGATGATATGTCCATAATTATTAGGATGAGGTTTTTGTGTTTGTATATTGTTTCATTCAATATTAAAGGAACGATAATGCTTCAGGTGATGGCATTTAACAAAACATTAAAAATAAAAAAACATGCAAGTTAGGGGGAGGGACAGAAATGTAATGGATAACAATAAGGTGATCAATAAATGCTAACTGCTGATAGCTATAACAGAATATTTTGCAAATAGTTGCAAACTTTGTTTCTTTTATTACATAGTCCAGATTCTTAAGAATCTCTTACAGAGTCTTTGACACAGAACAGTATAGAGGGGATTTTAAAAGCTTATTACTGGCCATAAAGCAGTGGACCACAGGCAATAGATTGCAGAAAAAAGGATAGAAAAGTAGATAGTGCAAAAGATGTTTTAGAGCTGTTGATGAAATAGCAGTACCTGTGAAAAAAAAATATATAGATCACATTTCTGCAATGGAAATTGCAAAATATCTAAAAAAAAACAACTCACAGGTTCAGTGGATTTTTGTGATGATAAAAGCTTATAATTCATTCATGAAATTATCACACAAAGCAAGAAATGTAGAGAACTTAGCATTTCTGTAAGATGTGTGCAGGCTGGAAGCATTAAATTAAAAATGATTGGGTAATCGTTTCTAATTGTTCCTAGGTTCCCCATCTCACAATATGTGCTTTGAAAGTCACAAAGCCTAAATTATAAAATACTTTAACAGAAAGTACCAAATCATTTTAATTGTAATGGTTAGGTACATAAGCATATATGAGACCAGGAACCAGCAAAATCTCAGAAGGCCCTACCACTGCTGCCCAATAGCCTTCTCTCCTTTTGGGAAGAGATGAAAAAAATATAAAAGATGGATCATCACTCCATTGTGGAATGCACAGCTGTCATTACTTTTTCTGTTGGAGTTTCAAGCAGGAGTGAGGCAAGCAACATTATTAAAAGAGAAAAAAGTTTGTGATATTTTGCTTGTGCATATGCTAGTAGAAATGATCTAACTGGCATGTCTAGGGTTATGTGCACATTACCCATTTTTGCAGTGATCCTACTGTCATGTCTTGGGTTAATATGCTCAATTTTCTGCTGTGATCTCACCGGCATATTTGGATAATTTTGGCTATGAGTTTTTTGGGGTGGAGAAAACTGCAATCTATTGAGACCTTTTTAATTGTTCAAGCAAACCAGATCCCAATCCTTACAGCTGTGTCATTACCTAGAAGAGTGACGAATGACCTTTTCGCTAGGCATGGATTTGAGGCAAATTTCTGCATTTAGCCATGTGATCATTTTTTTCCACAAAACTGCGGCAAAAATATGGAAAAAAAATTTCAACTCGACAAAAAAGTCACCATAAGAAAAAAGCACAAATAACCGCTCAGAACTCACTTGATTATACTGCTCAATATAGTCCGGATCAGGTGCTCAGTCAGCAGCGTCCCCCTGCTAAAATGCTCCACAAAATCCAAGAAAAGGACGGCACTCTGATCTGGAACAAATTTAATCGGAATACAATGCCCTACGCGTTTCGGGAAACAATCCCTTAATCATAGGCCTATGATTAAGGGATTGTTTCCCGAAACGCGTAGGGCATTGTATCCCGATTAAATTTGTTCCAGATCAGAGTGCCGTCCTTTTCTTGGATTTTGTGGACCATAAGAAAAAACACCCATTGACTTAATGCATCTGGTCCAAAAAGTTGCTGAGACAACAAAGTTGCCCATTGACATAAAAGTTGGTGGCACTGATTAGTTTTAGGAGATTAGGAGATTAGTTCTCAAGTGATAAATCTTCACTGCTGTGAGAGAGTAATCACCCAGAAATGCCTTCCCACCAACAAGAATGTGAATCACCAGGGGGATGGCATTTGTGTCCTGCCATCAATGTTCCAATCCTTATTCAAGAGGCACTGGAGTGGTTAAACATGTTTTTTTGCTTATTTTCATAGTTGAGGGTTAATGTGCTCCTGTGGCTTTAAATTGCTACTCTTCATGATCTTCCTAGTTGCTGGGCAGATGACCATGTAGCTAGATTTAATTCACATAGTTGGGCTATTGGCCAGGAGGTGCTGTGGTCACATCCTGTAACACTCTGGTATAGTGAGTGAGAAGGGGTGGATCTTCCTCTTTGGCTTCTGGTGTCTGACCAATCTGGATGTTTCCAGGGAGCCTGGATACACCAAGGCCCAGTAAAGCCCTTTTGCCCTAGAGGGACCTGAACCTCTAGTGTTTAAGACGGCTAGCAGGGACCCTTTGAATGGGGCTAGTGAGTGGCAGGAATATAATTGTTATAGACTCTCTAGGAGAGTAAGACTATAATAAAAGAGCAGCTTTGTGCTCCATAAAGGAAGTGTAGCAGGGAGTAGCTTCCCAGGATATAAGATTTGCCTACAGGGAATTGACACAGTGGACACAGTAGGGTTTCAGGTTTTAGGTTCTTCTCCCCCGCTTGACCTGGATAGTCCAAAAACTTACATATACATATTGGCCCCTGGTGTTTGAAATCAAAGGATCAGCATTGCTCGATCATCTGCCAACCATCATACATGGGACTTCATTTACTTAGGCTGTGCATGCAGTTGGTGCTACTTGTCAGCTCTAACAAGCAGGCAACAGCACTATATACGCAGTTTTTTCCCAAAATCTATTCCACACTTTGTTCTAACAACATAACAAGGTTGAAAGGAAACAGTTGCCATCTTCACTGCAACAGCCAAGAGACTGTCTAAATGAATGACATGTGTAGAACTTCAGCCTTGTTTCCTTCCCAGTGCATACATATATTACTGGCTTTCCTAGGATAATTGACACTCAGCTTCCCTTTGTGACACACTCTTGCACACCCCATGCTGCTATATCATATTTTTTTTTCTAGTATGTTCTGAAGGGCCAAGGCAAGGCTATCCTGAGATCATGCAAAGCTCAGAGGCCCAAAAATCATAAATGTCTTGGAATTAAAAATTATCTGAAATGAATTGTATTTTATGTGTACTGGTTATGAAGGCAGGAAATGCACTTTAATTTTAATTAAATTCACTGTTACAATTACCATTACTCGTACATAAAATGAAGATATAACCACCAGAAAGTACTTTGGATGCTAGAATAAATTAGATAAAAGTAAAATGTGCAGGTGCTAATATATAAACATCAATAGAAAGGTTAATACAAGCACATACTCACATGGGAACACACACAGGTCCCAATACAGGCATGGGATCTATTGTGAGATCGCTTATCTGGAAACCCAAAACCCAATACCTAATAACGGCATTGCCATTTTCTGTTGAGTCCTGTTTAAACAATTTCCTACCAATTATTTTCTTTAATTATACATATATATTTATTAAAGAAAGATAATTGGTAGGAAATTATTTAAGCAGGACTTTCTACAGATATAGGATCCATTATCCAGAAACCCGTTTTCTAGAAAGTTCTGAATTAAAGTAAGGCCATCTCCTACATTTTAATAAAAAAAGTTTTCATTTATTTATTTTTAAACACCTCTTTCCCTTTAATTATTAAACAGTACTGTGCATACCTCCCAACATTTTGGAAAAAAAAAGGGGGCAAAAAATTTGCTGTGTGTAGCGTGACAAAATGTTTCAACCACGCCCATTTGTGTGTCCACACCCACTAATTACCATATTCATTTACAAAATTTGGCAGGTTATAAAAAAATTAATAGGACATACCCCATAGGCTAAACCAACAATTCGGCATGTTTTAGATTGCAAATAGTCAAATTCAAATTCTTAAAGGAACAGTACATGATAAATTTTGAAATGCGATATATTTTTTTTTTTAAACTTGAATCAAATCTGGACTATTCCTTACTCAAATTACACTAAAATAAACTCAAATTCTAATTGGAAAATGCAAATTTTTAATTTTTCCCTTGAAAAAATCTCCCCATAAGGGGCAGATTTACTATTGGCTGAATTTCGAAGTGAAAACAACTTTGAAATTCGACCATCAAAAAAATGTATTTTTTTGAGGGGCCATTTTCGATCAAAAATTAGGTCCGTTGTCAATCAAATAAAAATCATTTGAATCGTTCAAATGCATCATTTGATTACAACGATTCAAAGGATTTCAGCCAAAATCTTTCGAATTTCGAAAATTTCAGAACAGTTTCTAGGAGGTCCCCCACATGCTAAAATGGCAATTTGGCAGCTGGTGAAGTGTCAAATTCGAAGGATTTTAAAGGGCCAGTACTTTTTTCTATTCGAATCGAATTTTGGCCTAATCGATAGTCGTAGTAGCTCAAAATTACTTTGAAATTTGAATTTTTTAAATTCAAATTTTATTCGAATATTTACTTCGACCCTTAGTAAATGTGCTCCTTTGAATTGGACACTTCGTCAGCTGCCGAATTGCCATTTTAACTTATGGGGGATCTCCTAGAACCTGTCCTGAAATTTTTTCTAAGTCCTAGGAATTCAAAGGATTTTGGCATTTTTTCATGCATTTTCATCCAACAGTAAATATCTTTCAAAGACAAAAAAAAATGTTTCTGATACCATCCGTTTTTGTCTTGTACTATGAAGACACATCATGCATTGGTTCACATCCAACAGTCATGTTGTGTCTGATAGGAAATTTTACCTGTTGTTTACACATGTTTTTCTATTCAGCCCATTCTACATGTGAATACATACAACTTGTACAAGGGATGCGTTTTGTTCATCCAGCACCATCAGATAAAATTGCTTTGACGAAAAACTAATGCCAAATAAAACCAGTCGAAGTCTTACAGAATTCACTGGGAGCTGTGCTCATTCTTCTGAACCTATTTTAACAGTTATTACTATTAGAGGTTTTTGTATTCTTTTTTGCTAGTAAATATTGGAGATAAATCTCTCCAAAGATGTTTTCCATAGCAACCAATCGGACCTTTGCTTTTGTTTTTTTATCTTGTAGGTGATTGTTTAAATCTAATGGTTGATTGGTTGCCATGAGATATTTATCTATTTTATAGTTTTTTTTTTTCATTCCCAATTTTTAATTCTGGTCTTTCATGGCATTAGTGATTTTAGATAAAATGAGTTTAATCGTGGTTTCAAAAAGCTCTAATAGTACTAAACGTTGACATTCATTAAATGGGCCTTTATTTATCATTGGCTCCATTAATGTTGCACGTGGCAGTCACATTTTTGCTGTGCAAACTGCATTGAAAATAACATTAGCGAGGAAATTATCAGGTGCAAATACGTGAATACGAAGCCTCCATAACTGAGACCTGTACTGTTGACTAATGCCACAGGTATTGACTCATATCCAATATGGTAAGAAAAGCTCATCTTCAGGTTCAGTTTCACATTTGTTTGTAGGCCTGTGGTGCGTATAAACAATAACTCATGCAATACTGTGAATTTGTTCTAACTGAATTAAGGGGATTATATGAAAGTTACTTGATTTTTTTTAATCTAATAAATTTGAATGTACTTCCAACAACTAGAAAATTCAAACTGAATTCAAATACGAATCTAGTTTTCTACCGAAAAAAAAACCTTGAATGTTGGAAAGGCAATCAATATCTTCAAATGGACCTCTGCCATTGACTTCTACATGAACTCGATAGTGAATATTCAAAACTGAACTGTTTTTGAGGTGTGTTACAGATGCAGCCACTTGGATTTGTGTGTTAAATGCATCATGACTCAGGCTTAATTGAAGACACTGTGTTATCTAAAGTTATCTTAACTCCTTTAATGAATTTAACCTTTTCATTAGCATACCAAAGCTCCATTGTTCACAATGATGGACGCTTTAACTAGATGGGATCCTGTGACACAATTTTCGGTGTTAAATGAGACAAGTGGGAAATCTGAGTTTAGTTATTCTATGTCAAACCCACAATACAAAGTGGCTTCATTTGTAAATCTCACATTCAAATTTGAGTTGGTGGTTTTAAAGTTGAATTTGTGAGTTTGACTAAAACTCGAATGTACCATTCAAACCTTAGTAAATCTGCCCCTAAATCTGACATTGGGAAGGCACTGTAAATAAAACTAATATCCCTCACAAAGTTCAGGCACACATTCAAGTTGAGATAACTTCTTATGATCTTAATCAGACACAATATATCAGTCACATATCTGTCGCTCGGAGCCTGCAATGGGTTTGTGGGCAATGTAGTGTTATTAGGAAATATCAGCTTGAACTGATTGTATGTTTATCTGTATTTTCCCTTCCCATGGACAGTGTGTTTTCTGTGAACATGATTTTGTATTACTTCTTAACAGAGACATAACAGTGTTGCAGTGATTTAATTAATCACAGCAGGGAGCCTCAGTCTTTTCCAAGCAGTGGAGCAGACACAGTAACACTCAGGCACTGTTTTGTGTTAACTTGAGCGAAATGTGCACAATGTCTTACCATTTAATTGCTGTGTTATTACAAATAGACTTTACTGTAAACATGACATTTTAATTCATTTATCCTAATTTAATTCCTTAGATTCAGCTTTAAACCTGTTGGCAGGGTCTTCATATAGATAACAGGTCTGCTGTTATAATGCTGTTTTTACGGCTGATTTTTAGTGATGGGCGAATTTATTCGCCAGGGGCGAATTTGCTGTACGCCAGCAAATATTCGCCGCTGAAAAAAATCGCCCAAAAAACGAGTCGCGTGTCGTTTTTGACGCGACACATCGGAAACGACGCGACACGCGTCAAAAATTATGCGCGACTCGTTTTGCAATTTTTTTAGCCGAAGCGAAACGCGTGAGATTCACTCATCACTACTGATTTTACAATTATGGAGGATGAAAAAAAACTTGCATTTAGAGATCACCACAGTCAGCTAGCGTGAAATCCATTAATTTCTATGGGATTTTTAAAGGTGTATTTTTCAAAGGGTGCAAGTGAAATAGGCCTTTAAAAATCCCGTAGAAATGAATGGAAAGAGGCGGTATTTCATGCTAGTGGACTGTGGCGATCGATAACTTTTTGATATTTTTACACGTCTGTAAGACAATTTTAAAGGGAAATCAAACCCACTTTGACAAAGGCTGAGGTTGTCCATGGGTGTACAGTTTTTGTGAGCCTTTTTTTTTTAAGGAGAGGTTCTGGGATTAACTTTTTTCAGATGCATGTACAATAATGAGCACCATATCCTTTGTCTCTCACCTGACCCTAATGTTTCACTGATATCGCACTAGATATAGGAAGGAATGCTTTGTCTGTACAGGTATGGGACCTATTATCCAGAATGCTCAAGATCTGGATCTTTTCATAATTTGGATCTTCCTACCTTAAAGGGATCATGTCATGATTTTTATGATGCATTTTTAATTTCTAAATTACACTGTTTACACTGCAAATAATTCATTCTACAATATAAAATGTCATCCCGAACCAGCAAGTGTATTTATTTTTTAGTTGTAATATTTGTATGTAGGCAGTCATCTCAGGTCATTTTGTCTGGTCATGTGCTTTCAGAAAGAGCCAGCAGTTTAGGATGGAACTGCTTTCTGGCAGGCTGTTGTTTCTCCTACTCAATGTAACTGAATGTGACCCAGTGGGACCTGGATTTTTCTATAAAATTGTGTTCTTAGATCTAACAGGGAGCTGTTATCTTGTGTTAGGGAGCTGTTATCTGGTTACCTTCCCATTGTTCTGGTGATATCATTTTAACTTGCAGTGCAGCAGTAAAGAGTGACTGAAGTTTATCAGAGCACAAGTCACATGACTGGGGGCAGCTGGGAAACTAACAATACAGATGCAGCCCCTTGGATTTGTGAGTTAAATGCTTCATGACTCAGGGCTAATTGAATAAACTGTGTTATCTAAAGTTATCTTAACTCATTTAATGCATTTAACCTTTTCATTAGCATACCAAAGCACCATTGTTTTCAATGTTGAACTCTTTAATTGGATGGGATGCTGTGACACAATATTCTGTACTAAATGGGATAATTGTGTCAAATGCACAATCCAAAGTGGCTTAATCTGTATGTCAGATTTCAAAATTAAATATAAAAAAATCTGTTTTGAGAAACGGAATTCAGTGCAGAACTGATGTTTTTTAAAATAAATTTCCCCATTAAAGTTTCCCTTTAAGTACTAAAAAATCATATTAACTTTAAATAAACCCAATAGGCTAGTTTTGCTTCCAGTAAGGATTATTTAAATCTTAGTTTGTTTTATTATGGCAGAGAAAAAGGAAATTGTTTTCAAAAAAGGTAGATTATTTGGATAAAATGGGGTCTATTGGAAATTACCTTTTTGTAATTTGGCTCTTTCTGGATGATGCTTTCTGGATGACAGGTTACATACCTATACTAAAAAGCATATTATGCAAAAAAAAATTTAATGCAATGTATGTGACAATTATAGTGGGACGAGTCTATATTTAGACCATATATATGAATGAGATACTAAAATGGGTGTTATAAATTGGTATAGTTCCCTATGTTTATATTTAAGTGTGAATTTTTTCCCTGAAAAAGTTTGAATGTCAGGATGCCAGCAAACAACTCCAAATTGTTCCCAGAATGTCCCATAGGCTAAAACTGAAATTAGGCAGGTTTGAAGTGGTGTTGAATAGTTGCATTTGAATTTTTTAAGGACCAGTACATGATAAATTTAAAAAATCAAATTAGATTTTCAAAAAAACTTGACTCGAATATGAAATATTTTCACTGATAAAGCTTGAAAATCTGCAGTTTAATGTTTAGCCACTCTGCATTTCATTCCTATATAAATAACACCCGCACTGCTTAGGGGCCACCCTATACATACTTGTGCCAGAGTTTGGTAACCAAAGACATCACATCAGCTGCAAACTTTGTATCCCATCCTTCATTAACAGGTTTGAAAGATTACAAATATTGAATATTTTTTAATTATGAACATGGTAACAAATAACTTTAATGTAATTTAAAATAATTTAGCATCTGCCTGACCTGCCAAGCCTTCCAGCTCTTGGGTTAGCATAAATGGATTTAATGCATGCATCCTCACCATGCTGATCTTGCATGAACTGAAATCCTGTTTATATGCAGATTATAGACAAATGAAAAATATCAAGTTAATAAAAAGACAGCCTCAAGAATGATATATCTTCATGCCAATGTACATCTAAAAATCCATTGTGAGGCTCATGATACATATATCCCATCAAGAGCCTGAAAGATTGTCTTATATACGTTGGGTTGATTTATGCAGCAAATATTGTCGGCCTTGCAGCAGCAGCAACATGACTTAAACATTTCATAATTCTTACCAATAGCCTCCTGGATCTTTCTGCAAGGACTGTCAGTTTGTCAAGCAAATAAATGATGTTTTTCAAAATGTGCTCCACAGCTCTATACTTAAATAGAGTACATATTGTATTTTACTTAACAGCAAAGGATACACATGTGCAAAACAATTGTGGAAGCATTTGTGTTGGGGAGGGAAAGAAATATTTAAGTGGTTCTTGTGAAGTAAGCAGTGTGACAAAAAAAAATTCCAATAAAAAGTTACATAAATTGTGAATCTAGAGGGGTCGTATACTTGCCACATGCAGTTGTGGCAAACAATATGTGAGAAGAACTTAGAGATCCCTAAAAGAGTGTATCAGGGATCATCTTATAACTATTGACTTGGAGAAAAGTATACAAGAGAATTCTAATCGAAGAAAAATTTCAGCAATAGGAAAACATATTATGACTGAACATAATGGGGATTTCAATCATATGAGGTTTCAAGGTATTGAAAGTGTCAAACGAGGAGTAAGGGGAAGAGATTTACATAGGACTATTTATCAAAGGGAAGTGTTTTGGATTTTTACTCTCAAACATGGTATCCATTAGGATTAAATAGTGATTGGGAGGTATCTTGTTTCCTTTAAATGAATATTTTAGTTTACATATTATATATCCTGCCTACTTTATTGGGTTGACACAAGATACTTATGCAGAAATGTGAGAATTAATGTCACCTGTTCATATGTCAAAAAAGTTGTTTTAAAATTTAATTGGCCTTTTAATTGATATGGCTATAAAGATCTGGAATAACTGGTGACATCACCTCTGATGAAGTGCCAGAACGAGACATGAAACGCGTCAGGTGACCACATGTCATAGAACAGGAAGTATGTTACTCTATGAAGCCCTGTACTTTTATTTTAAATGTAACCTGGAATAAAGCTTGCTGTTTTTAAAGAACCGCCTTCTGGATATGCTCCTTACTTACATGGAGTTGTTTTCTGCTGGGTCGGAGGCCAGCCTGCTAAGGAGAAAACAGAAGTGGCAGATGGGCGCATGTATAGACGCACTTAATTATTTTCAATGGGGCTGTACTCACACAAACGCATGTAGGCGCC
>CM044438.1:11346678-11399540 GCA_024363595.1 Xenopus borealis
GCTCCCAGTGGCCTAAATACAGGAGTTTATTTTTGATTTCCAGGCTTGGAGGAAAGTTTTGGTTGCCGAAGAACCAGATCTACTATTAAACAGAGCCTTAATTCAAGTTGCCAGTCCACATGGGGGCTACCAAAGGGCCAATTACAGCACTTATTTGGCACCCCAAGAACATTTTTCATGCTAGTGTTGCTCCCCAACTCCCTTTTCTTCTGAATGTTGCTCACGGCCTCAAAAGGTTGGGGATCCCTGCCTTAAACAATAAGTATATAAACAAATATCTGGGTGTAAACAAAGTAGTGTTGCAAAAAGAACTTCACACAGGCATTTGAATGTGCTTATTGAAATGGATTAGGTATGGGACCTTTTATCTAAAATGCTCAGGGCCTGAGGTTTTCCATATCATGAATCTTTCCATAATTTGGTACTCCATACTTCAGGTCAACTTAAAATTAAATATACCCAATAGGACTGATTTGTCTCGAATAAGGATTAATTATATCTTAGTTTCATGAAGTACAAGATACAATTGTATCTCGGTTACAAAAAAAAGGAAATCAGAGTGAAATGGAGTGTATGAGAGTCTGCCTTTCTGTAGTTTTCTGGATAATGAGGTTCCAAATAAAGGATGCTAGCATGTACTGGCAATGATGCATTAGTATTGAAGATCTAAAACGCTGTCATTCTTGCTAAATAGCTTGTCTGTAGCTTTGTCCTCTTAGAATTGGAACAGAGGATGAAAAAGTGGGAAGTCAAATGAACTTGAGTCAAAAAAGTTGTGTTCAGAATGGTCAAAGAGCTCCTAAATAATATTAATCACAGATACCAGGATGTAAGATGTGATGATACTAGATGCCTTTAATAATAGCCCATGTTTTCAAACAAGTCCAGATTGCTTGACCTTTTCTTAAATCCATCAGGGGAACATCATAAATTCAAGGAAAATCTGTCTGACCTTCTCACAGATGCAAGATAACACAATACTTCAATTTTCTGTCTCTTTTATGGTTTGTACAGAACTGTAAAATGCCAGAGATAAATATGAAGATTGTGCTGAAATGATTGATGTATCCCTTCATCTCTTTTTATAATTCCAGTAGACCGTAAAGTAATCCCAGGTTCACCTCCGTAAACTAATATTAAAGAAAACAGCAAAACAAAGTCGATAACAACATATTGCCTTGGTACTTTATTAGCCGCTAAAAGATACAGCTATGTTTGCAGCCTGTAGTTCTCTAGCATTTGCATAATTGCTTCTTTCTTATTTCTGTACTGGGTTTTTAGCACTTCAAATTCATATCCATTAATAAAATTAAATTTGAGGTTTGATTTAACATTGTGGAGCAGAGTGTAATTCTCCTTTTGCGCTGAAATGCTCAACCCTATGCCCTCAGCAACTTGAGAAATGGAACTGCATGATAAACCAAATGTGGACTGGCAGCATACAGGAGGCTCTGCATGGCATTTAACCTGGTACTTGTACATCCAAAACATTCCTCCAAGCCAGGAATTGAAAATTAAGCACCTGCTTCGAGGTCACTGAGAGCAATGTTCCCTCTAATTCTTTCTTAGCTATGTGCTCAAAAAAAATTCTTCTGTGCTCTCATTTTAAATTATTTTGAGCAAATTAAAAAATTGCGTTTTCAGGTTTGCACCACATTTTTTTGTGTGCACTGGCCTCAAGAGGGAAAATTGACTGGAAACAACATCCAAGGGGTTGGCACACAACATATTGTTCACAAGAAACTGGTTGGGGATCATTCCACACCTGTAGTGATGGGCGAATTTATTCGCCAGGGGAGTATTCCAGCGATTCGCCGCTGGAGAATAAATTCGCGAAACGCCAGCGAAATTTCGCCTGGCGAAAATTCGTCTGGCGAAAATTCGCTGAAAAAAACGAGTTACGCGTCGTTTCGCGAATTTTTCGACGAAGTGAAACTGGGTAGATTCGCCCATGACTACACACCTGAACATACAGTAAATAATGTGCAAAGCCAGTTGTCTAAAGCAATAAATAACATCTGGAGTTACCCAGAGTTCTTGGGAAACTTTTTGTCACAAACTGTACTCACAAATTTGAATTTAAAAGCACCAATTCGAATTTGAATTCAAATGTGACATTTATAACACCTCAACTCTGGAAACAGTTACTAATTTGAATATTTGCCATCTTAAACCTGCCGAGTTCATGTAGAAGTCAATGGCTTGAACTATTTGAAGATGTTAATAGTAGTGATGGTTGAAACACTTCGCTACGTAGAGATTTGCAGACAATTTCCACATTTCACCGGCAGCAAATAGATTTGAAAAATCCACTGCAACTAAAAAATAGTCACACGGATAAATTGTAACACATCAAAATTATTTGGATGCCCATGACTTTGCATTCGGACAAAATAGTCTCACATTTAAAAATTGTCCCTCGCATCAAAATTGTCTTGTGCAGAATAATGGAACATGTAGGTGATGTGAAACACAAAAGGAACACATCAGTTGCCAACCATTTTGTTACAAAAAGAAGCAAAATAGATTTATACTATGCAGAGTAAAGTACCTAAGTGTCTAAATGAAGGTTTTACTTTTACACCATTTCTGTAGCCGTGAATTGCATGTAAGGGATAAAGTCAAATCGATTAAGTCACCATATGCCCAGTACTGGTAAAAACTTGCAGCACATGCGCAATAAACTGTTGAGCCAGCTGGGGGCAATAGAAGACATTTTGATCTGGATATGCACTAATACATTGTCTTAGCCACTGGAAATGATGCAAGGGGATTGCACCGCTGCTTCACTCACTACCGGAGATGGAGAAGACACCAGCTCAACACCTACTGTATGCCCCTGAGGGAGCTGTATATACGGTGAAACGCACAGGGCTGTATAAGTGGACAGTGGGGGACATAACTCCCATCTGCTTCCAATGTAGATAGGTAAAATTGACCTGGGATACTTTGTAAGAAAGGAGGGATGGGTAGACACTGAGCACACACGCTATTTAACTTTGGATTACTTTCTGGCGCATAATATAGCAACCGTGAAAAGTAAAGTTTTAGTTTGCCATTGGCTTCATGGCACTAGACTGAATACACAAATTGGTCTGCTTCTGGAGGTAGAGGGAGCGTCCACCATCTTTAGTATTGCTGTCCTTTGCACCTCAATTTTTGATTTCAATATTTCGTTGTTTCAAACCTGTGTGGAACATTAGAATATTGTTGTAACTGGTCAGCTCAATTAAAGAACCATCACCCATTGAGTTAAATGCATTTCATGATAATTACACCCTATAGACTCCAATGGGAGAAAAAAATTGTTGTGCATAAAAAAAAAATTTGACAAACAAAACTTTTTTTTAGGAAAACTTGATTCGAATTCAAATTCAAGTCAAGTTTTTCCTTTGGGACTTCATAAAAAACATACCATTTGAATTATGAATAAGAATAATTCACAATACTCTAAAATTCGACCTTTGATAAACTGTAGTTTTCATAATAACTCAGACAGTGATTGCCTATTAATAACATGATTGTTTTTATTAAAGTGATGGCTAAATATAAACTCAGTGTTTATAGTCAGGTTTATTTGAGTTTTGGGCTGTAAGCTAAATATAAATATACAATAGAGAACATTGAAGTAATAGCCTCAAACATAACTAGACTGTAATAAACTTAACATAATAGTAGGGATGTGCCGAATCCAGGATTTGGTTCAGGATTTGGCCAGGATTCAGGCTTTTTTTTAGCAGGTTTCCAATTCAGCCAAATCCTTCTGCACAGTCAAACCAATTCCAAATTATAAATTGCAAATTAGGGGCAGTAAGGGAAATTGTGACTTTTTGTCACAAAACAAGGAAGTAAAATTTGTTTTCCCCTTCCCACTCCTAGTTTAGCAAATTTGGATTCAGTTTGGTATTCCGCCAAATCTTTTGCGAAGGATTCAGGGGTTTTGACGAAATAGTGTTAACACCTTCCAAAACTTTTTGTTAGTTCAGTTGGTTTTAAATCAGCACAAATGAAGACTTTTAGCAATTACTATTTTCTATTTGTGATGTTTTTTCTAATATTGAAGTTTCTTAAGTCTTTTTGAAAATGCTCTGGGTAGGGGGTCACCGTCTCTCTAACTAGTTGATACATTTGTTATTTTTGTCCCTGCTGAGCAGAATTCATGAGTTTCATTAAAGGCTGCAAATGATTTGACTTTTACAAGGTGTAATGCTTTAATAACAGTACATCAGAAGATTCTTCACTCAAGTTGTATTTAGATCTAGTGCTAAAAATTATAATAGCAATTAAACAGTGCTGTGACAAGGAAGAGGAAGCAGACCCCATGGCTCTGGGTCAGCCCAGAGGGCTGGTGCACAGGGCCTGCTTCCTCTATTACTGTACTGACCCCCAGGTGAGTGTAAAGTACCCAGGACCAGATTTCCTGTACAGACACCCCTAGGCTGCATTCTTCTAGTGCTAGGCTGCATGGTCCTAGAGCCAAATGCATGTGAGCAGGTGTCGGAGCACTGGAGAACTTTGCGTTCCAATTGTTCCTCAGAAAGCAGCTCGACAGCATGCTGACCAGGGTCAGACTGGAGCCTTGGGGGCCCACTGGGGCTGCAAATAAAAGGCCCTCCTGGCAGTCCCCAGAGCGGAAATGGTGTGAAGCTTTGGGCCCGACAGGGGAACAGGTCTGGGCAACACTGATGCTGATCCTGGGCCCAGGCCCTTGTGGCCTTGCCTTAAGATCAGGCCTGGAGGGCCCTTACGAATATTTTTGTGCAGAGTGGCCCAGTGCCAATTTGCTACCCCATGGAAATCAAGCAACGGTTCCAGCAATGGTACAACAGTAATGCAACCTAATGTAGTGATTTGCGTACTGACAAAACCACACCTGAACCTAACCTAAGCCTTCCCAATCCAAACTCCACCTGACCAGGCATGGAAGTCCTAATAGAGATCCTGCCTGACCCACCCATTTCTGACATCATAAAAGGGGGCAGGGTGAGACAGGCACACACCTATAAATAGAGGCTGCTGGAAGCACATCTGCTATCTGTATCACTATACCTTAATTATGCTAACAAAACTATTGAAATAATCTTAATATAATTGCTGTGCCACCAATACAGAGTCATGAAGCTTTCATAGGATCAAGCAAAAGGCATATCGGACATGGTCTTCCCATAATTTAGAGATTTCTGGGAAATTAGTTTCTGGATAATGGATCCTAGACCTAAACAGGTATGGGACCTTTTAACCAGAAACCTGTTATCCTGAAAGCTCCAAATAATGGAAATATATTTTCCAGTAGACTACATTTTATCCAAATAATCTAAATTTTTACTAGAAAATATTTAAATGATTTTCTAGTAGGTGTAAGATATAAAAATCCAAATTACAAAAATATCTGTTATCTGAAAAGCCCCAGGTCCCAAGCATTCTGGATAACAGATCCCATACCTGTATAAATATGTTTTAATATTCATATAATGCTGATGAGGTAGATAATTGCAATGCAACTGAGAATGGGATACAAGAAGATAGTTACAGTTGATAAGGACTAATGGTTTCCGTGTGCAGATAATATGAGAGATTTTAGACATTGTCAAGTATGACTAAGTACAGGAATTACAGAGAGGTGTCTGAAGAGGAGTAAATGAGATCAGTGTATAGAGTATGGTTCTTAAAAGATACAACAGAAAATTAGAGAGCATGGAATGAGGGTTGAAAGTGGGCAATTGTCATTGCTTAATATTGTGAAAAGAGTTTGTGTTTTTACAGAATATAAAAATATTTTTCAACTAAGAAAGTCTACAGAGTGACAAATCTCTATATTTCATTGGTGCTTAAGGCATATTTCAGGGTAGAAAATATATGAAACAGGAGAGGGGATATAGAAAGATGAAGAAAGCAAAGTAAAACAGTAACTTTATATAGCAGCTTAATTTAAACTGTCAGCGATGGAGGTGATATCCTGAATTTCAAAGCTCTGAGTAGTCCAGAGTTATTTTATTACTTCTGTATAACATCCAACCCCCAACATCTTGTACTTTTTCCAGCTTGTTCAGCTCTTGACATTGTACATAAAATTGCTGTCCTTCAAAATAGCAAAAATTCTCTCTCTATGGGCCCAATGCTTTTCCTATTTTTGAGCTGGTCATATTGGTCAGGTTATGGCACAAAGCTGCTTGTTCAAATAGAACTGGTCAAAAGACACAAATATATATCTAGTCCTGGCTTTTTGATTAGCAACTGCAAATCATCAATTTAACATACAATAAACTGAAACTCTACAGTAAGCACGTTACAAGGGAACTGGTTCTCATATAGCAAGTTACAAGGGAACTGGTTCTCATATTGTGCATTTAAGATATCTTTCCAGAATCTCTTTGAAGAATGCTTCTGTAGTGTTAAATATAAATTGCTTTACTTTCCACATTTTGATAGTTCTGACTGTGGAGGAATATGGAAATAAAGAGAGATTTGTGGATGACTAAGAGGCTGTCCGCAAAAGCTGTAGTCTTCATCTCTTGGCACACTATTTTAGCACCTTGTATTAATGGGTTATTTCTTATGGCAGTAAGAAGATGTCCCATTGTAAGAAAATACAGCAATGGGGAAAGGGGACACTCCTGATCTGTCCCATTGGAAAGTTTGGAAGTATACCATTTACCTTAATTCTGGCTATAGGTGTGGTATATAGGGCCATAACTTTAACTGCAAATGTATCTCCCAGACCTTCCTGTAGCAGAGATGCCATGAGGAAGGCTTAGCTTTTCATGTTGAGTGAGAGCAGGAGGACTGGTATAAGAATAACGGCTTTTAAGAAGTTATCTCTTGCCTCTATCCCTGGCACAAAACTGGCCTGGTCTTGATGGATAAAGTTGTTAAGAAGTGGTTTGAGCCTGTTAGCTAGCATTTTTGTGTAGAGTTTTGTATCAACATTTAAAATAGAAATAGGTCTATAACTAGTCCAGTTGTTTGGGTCTTTCCTGGGTTTCAATAGGAGTGTGATAGCAGCCTGCAGGAATGTTGAGGAGGGGGTAGGAATTGACCTGAGATAGAGCTCCCCCAGGGATTTATATAGGCCTATCGAGAAGCCATCTTACAAGTTTGGGGTCAAGCTTATATCCTACTTAAGTTCCTCTGATGTAAAAGGTATGCCATTGTTGCCTCTATTTTGGGGTCTGGCAGGTTTGTGTGGAGGTGTTTAAATGTTTTCAGTTAAGTCTGGTGATGCATTGGAGGCATATATTTATAGACTGAGGCATAATATTGTTTAAAAGTATCAGCAATCTCAGATATCAGGTATGGAATGGCCCCATTATTTGATCGTACATGTGGTATATAAGTGGCAACATATTTCTGCTGCAGCTGTTTAGCTAAAAAGCTTACACATTTGTTGCCCATTTCATAAAATCTACCCGTGAATCTCTTTTATTGTTATTAGGGATAATAATTCTTGTCATGACTTGGTTAGGTCACTTAGCACTAGTGATGGGCGAATTTATTCGCCAGGGGCGAATTCGCGGCGAATTCCCGCGATTCGCCGCTGGCGAATAAATTCGCGAAACCAGCAGAAAAATTTGCCGCTAAAATTTCGCCGCGCAAAAACGAGTCGCGCGTCGTTTTTGACGCGACGCGCCGAAAACGACGCAACGCGCGTCGGAAACGACGCGACGCGTCGGAATTGACGCGACGCGTCGGAATTGACGCGACGCGCGTCAAAAACGACGCGACGCGCGTCAAAAACGACGCGCGACTCGTTTCGCCAAATGGCGAAAAATTCGCGAATTTCTCTGGAAATTCGCACATTTTTCGGCGAAGCGAAACGCGGCCGTTTCGCCCATCACTACTTAGCACTAGGTTTGAGAGTGATTGTTCCAAGCTCTGGATTTTTTGTAGTAGTTTATTCACCTATTCACCTTGAGTCCCCTATGTTTATGTCTAGAGCCATGTGTAATTAAAATTCAACAGAGAAATTGCAAAAAAAAAAATAGTTTGGTTTGCTATAGGTGCATAATAATTAATAATGGTGAATGGTTATTTTAATTTCTATTTTGATTCTGAATTGTCACTGAAGAACCAGGTGGGGTAGTGTTTTTTAAATTGAGTTTTTTGTAAAAGCAGGGTATCCATTTTGTTCTTATGGATCCCATATAGTACTTGTGACCTCTTTTCAGGATTATTCATGACTCTGCAATTAAGTGTGGTAATTCTAACACTAGCCATTATCTAAATCAGTGATCCCCAACCAGTAGCTCGCGAGCAACATGTTGCTCTCCAACCCCTTGGATGTTGCTCCCAGTGGCCTCAAAGCAGGTGCTTATTTTTGAATTAATGGCTTAGAGGCACGTTTTGGTTGTATAAAAAACAGATGTCCTGCCAAACATTCTCTCCTGTAGGCTGCCAGTCCATATAGGGGTTACCAAAAAGCCAATCAGAGCTCTTATTTGACATCCACATGGACTTTTTCATGCTTGTGTTGCTCTCCAACTCTTTTTAAAATTTAAATGTGGCTCACGAGCAAAAAAGGTTGGGGACCCTTGATCTAAATGAATTACTAAAGGTACAAGGCAGGGGTTTCGTTCGTTCGGTGAGGTGTTTGACCCGGGCTGCATCATTGGGGTAGGCGTAGGGAAATCAACATTGGATAACAGCAATCTAAATGTAGAAACATAATCATGGGTATAAGACCCATGCAGTCCCTAGGGTGGGCACAATGGTCAAGGGCCAAAACCATCAGATAAAAAACTTTACTGGGGAGGCCACCAAAGCCTTGTACAGAGTTTTAGTATTAATAGAAATTGTCACCACAATCCATGTTGAATAATCCCACATGTCAATCTGAAAGGAACAGGGTTTAAAGAGCAATGAGAAGTGTGTGTCTTGACTTCTACTTTGTATTCCTATATATGAGGTTACAGTTAAGAGGTTATGAGTGGCAGAGGCTTAAGAATATGATACCTTAAATAGAAATACATACTGTAGCATTGGAAAATAATAGTCTAATTATAAATGAACTGGCTGCTAATCTACCCAGAAGTCACCAGTTGATATTAAAGAGATTATCAATATGTGTAGATGTGTTATGGTAAACATCTAGTATATAGCTAGTACTAATTACTTAACACAACACATGCTAATACCTTGGCAAAAAGAGGTACTTTATACAGATTGAGCAGTGGTTCTTTCAAAAGGTTTTTCTGGAATACAGTACATTACCAAGGATTTATTTGATTACATGTCTCAAAATAGATTGGACATCTATGAGATACGTATTTAAAAATTGTTCATAAAGCCATCTGACACAAATTAACTTCTAGGAATCCAGCTAAGAAAAGAAAAGTATTTGGTATATCCTAGGATATTATTGATGTCAACCAACCCTCATCTGAATGAAGAAAAACCTTTCTAGAAATTACTAAAATACCAGTGTTGTAAACAGCATTGCTTACATACTTTAAATCCATACTATATTGAGTCAGTTGAGATGCACATTTAATTATTTCCCCTTTGTGAACAGTTCTGCAAATGACACAGCTACAATACTAATCATTTGTGATTTAATTGAATGTTTGGACCTAAGGGAAATTGAGTCAATTTCCTTAGGCCTCAGAGAGCAGTGACAGACGGCTTACATTACAGTAATGCGTTAACTTGTAACCTGCTTTAGCTCACGATTGTCACTTTATAAAATACTGTTGTTTTCTGGATATATATGTGATATATATATATATATATATATATATATATATATATATAAGCAGATGCCGGTGCCCACACTCCACCTCTCTTTTTTCTTAAAGGCCCAAAATAGAAATAGAGGCAAATCCTAAAAGTGTGTAGCCACAACCTGAAGTAGAAACAGAAAAGAAGAAAACATTTGTATAAAAAACAATTACCCTAAAATTTTCAGTGTAATTCCAGTGCAGACCACAGAAAATTCCAAAATATTCCAAATAGTAAAATGGCCTCTCCCATTAATTAATATACAGCCTTGACAAGTCTGACAAGGTGGATTTGGGGATTCTGACATTTTCCATAATATATGATTTTATATAAAAAAATTTTTGCAGATTTTGTTTAGGAGGTGGGCATAAGTTTTAAATAAAATAACAATCACAATAATATCATGATTATAATAACAAGGAAAGACAATCTTTTTTTAAACTCAAAGACAGGATATGCAACATTTTCAAACAAGGTTATGCAGAGACCACAGAGATCCTTGACAGTTTTATGTTGATAATTTTTCTCCTTCAGTGTTTTGTTTTTGCATTGACTTCTACGGTCATAAAATTCAGCAGTTTATTGACTTTTTCTATTTGTTTTAGTACCCTACGTATATGCCCTGAGCTGAAATAAATATATAAATATAAACCAATAAATATATACCAGTGGTTGTCCTTGAGTTCATAAAGGGGCTGAAGTTTATTGAGTTAATTAGATGAAAGTTAGTTAGCTAGTTATAAATACAAATTAATATTGTTTCCACATTTAATTGGGATTATTTAAAAGGAAATATGCTATACACAAGAGTGGGAAATGGAAACAGGTCTTGCAGATATTAATTCATGACTCTGATGTTCTTTAGGCCCATTATATGTGTGTGGAATATAGACAGTTGATCTGTTTAAACTGGGCCTTCATATGTCAAGCCAGACAGCAGTGAGCTATGCCCTCTGTATCTGTGACCCTAGTTTGTAATGGGACAACTAAACCCCAAACATGAATATGGCTAGAGATGCTATATACCATTCTTAAGGTTCAGAATCTCTATAACAGTTATGATCCAGGTGATCAACATCATGGATTTTGAAGGAGCAATCACAGCCCAGAGGATCAACAGAAAAAAGGATGGGAGCTATTTGAGCATTTTTGGAGGCACTAGTTTTTATATCTGAAGAACTGTGGTTGACATGGGCTGATACAGAACACCTGAATACAATGTTTAACATTTATATTTCTTTATTAAGCTTTAGTTCTCCTTTAAATTATTGTTGTGTAAGATGAATATTTAAGTCTTTTCCCCATCTAAGTATAAAAGTTTTTGATATGGGTCTTTCTGTGTGTAATTTGTAACAGTTAGAGAGCACTCCTTTCATATTTTGACACTTTTTGGCAGATTTGCCAAGGGTCGAATGTCGATTGCAAAAACTTTGAAATTCAAAAAGTCCAACCAAAATTAATTTGACAGTTTTTTTTATCAAATAGGTCAGCTTTCAATCGAATAGAATCATATTTGATCGGATTCAACAAATCTAAGTAATAGTGCATTCGATTGAATTCCATTCAAAGTTTTTCCCAAACAAAATTTCATTCCTATTGACTCCAAATGGTTCTAGGAGGTCCCCCATGGACTAAAACAGCAATTTGGCAGGTTTTAAATAGCAAATGGTCAAAGTCAAATTTTTAAAGAGACAGTACCTGATACATTTCTAATATATACACTATGTTGATAATAAGATTTAAGGAGTGCATATGGAAAGAGAACTAATGCCCATGTCTATGAAATTTAGTTGTTGCTTGTTCCTACATTCAATAAAAGCAGCAAGATTCTTTATCCACATTTCTATTTTTAGTGATTGTTTTTATGCAAATACAACCAGTGGAGCTTGGAACATTCATATCTGATTTACAATACAACAAGATGTATGACATTTTATACCATAAACAACAGTTAATAACCATGAAAAGAGATCAGATTTACCTAATATATTACACTAACCTGCAGATTCTTCCTGTATTCTCTTCTACTTGCAATTAGAGTATGAAATATTGCCTTTTGCAGAAGGAAGATAGAAGAACTTGAGAAATAAAGTTAATTTAAACAAAGAAATAAGTGAATTTGTTTTCTTTTTAACCTTTGAAAGGATAACAATAGTTTCCAAACTATGTTGATGATTACTCAGTGGATGGGGGACCTTATCTGAAGAACATTAAGGGTTATATTTGGGGTACTCTGTTCTAGTACTATTATTATTTACAAACTGTTTATTTGTCTTTTAAACTTCATATGTTTTATGTAAATTTATAAAATATTCCTTATTTGTAGGCTGGACAGATATGCAGATTACACCATAACTCAACAAACAAGAGTGTGGAATTAGAACCAGGAATTCAGGTAAAGTGTTTTTCCAATCAAAAATGCACTTGATCTGTTTTCGATCAAATAAAAAATATTTGAATGCATCGTTGGATTCAAACGATTCGAAAGATTTTGGCCCAAAAAATTTTATTTTAATAAATTTCCAGAAACACTCCTTAAAGGTTCTAAGAGGTCCCCCATAGACTAAAGCAATTTGTCAGGTTTAAAGGAACACTAAAACAAAAAAATGTAAGTGTTTTAAAGTAAAGAAAATATCATGTAGTGTTGCCCTGCACTGTTAAAACTGATCTGTTTGCTTCAGAAACATTAAAAAAAATCGGACTTCACACTTGTCTCATTTAACACAGAAAATTGCGTCACAGCATCCCATCTAATTAAAGTGTTCATCATTGCGAACAATGGTGCTTTGGTATGCTAATGAAAAGAGACAATACTTGGATTTTTCGAATGGTCGATTTTTTTTCAATTCAAATCAAATTTTGTTCTATTCAATGGTAGAAGTACCCAAAATTACTTTGAAATAAAAATTGTTTTAATTTGAATTTTCACTCAAACCCTTAGGGGCAGCTTTACTAAAAAAAGTGAAAATTCTAATAAAATTTACATTTTTAAATTTGAAAAAAAATTTGATTTGAATTGAAAAATTCAAATTTCAAACTACTTGCCCTTTAAAAATCCTTCTATTTCATCTATTCTCCAGATTAAAGCTGCCAAATTGCCATTTAAGCCTATGGGGGACATCATAGAACCTGTCCTGAAAAAGTTCCAAGAATTCAAAGGATTTTGAATCGATCCAATCGATCGAATAGAACAATTCAAAAAAAATTTATTCAATCAAAAATGGACCTATTCGATTGAAATAGTTTCATTTTCGATTAAAAAAACCCTTTAAAAATACTTTGAGGGTAGTATTTCGAAGTTTTTTAACTTCGAAAATTCGTCCCTTAGTAAATCTGCCCCATGAAGTACAGTATACTTCATTTAAACATCTGTTGCACGTAATATCACATGCTAAACCATCTGAATTATGAATGTCTTAGTGACTTGAGCAGGATAAACACATTGATCAAAGAAAGGAACTGCTCTTTCAAGACAGGCCCCTTTAATCTATCTTAACTTTGCGTGGATGTGGATTAATTTTCAAATTGACAATTAATATGCATTGGTGCTTTGCCAAATCCGTTAAAGGCCGATGGCAAGCAGTGATTAGGACAAATTGTTTGACTGTAAGTTAACATACAGCTTTTTTTCACTTATATTAGTAAAATGTCAATCTATGGTTAATAAGTATGCACCTTATCCACTATTTTAGGATTTGCCCGAACCTCAAATTATTTGTGAAAGATTTGGCCCAATACCAAACCCTAATTTGCATAATGAGAGAAATGAGAGCGGAAAGAAATATTAGATATTTATAAAGTACCAACATAGACTGCCATGTTGTTCAAGAACAGAATTCACACATCATATATATCAATTAAATAATGGGAATGAAAGGAAGTAAAAAGGGCCTTACTCCTTGGAGTAAGAATCTAGAAGCTATGAGATACTGTAAGTTATGCAATTTATGTTTTTTTAATTATTTTGTCTCTGTTTTTTTATTTTTGTATCACTTAAGTTTTCTCTCTTTTCATTGATTTTCATTGATTTTTATACCTACTTTATCACCAGCAATTGCACGGACCACCTTGGCTTCATCAAAAAGAAAAGTCAAAAGAAGAGCACAAGATTAGTGAGGGAAATATGAACATTACCAGTGAAAAAACTCTGTAAAATAAAAATTCCAAAAGTTTCTTATTTACAGTCGTCTTCAACTTCCTTGGAATTTAGAAAGCATGAAGATGTACTACATTTCTAAAGCATGTCATTTTACACTAATTTATGAATGTTTGTAAACTAGTCTTTGAAAAGTTCAAATTATAATAGATTTGTAAATATGTTTTAGCAATAACCAGATGGCATTGGATGTTTGAACAACTGCTTTGTAAGAGTGGATGTATTGAACATGTTGTAATAGATTGTTTTCTTTTTTTGCTTATTATAAATAACTCTGTTTTCTACATGTTGGTTTTGAGATATTTTATTTCAATATACAACTAGACATTTAGCTAACTGCAAATGAAAATAGGGTTCTCACAGCTTAATAGAGAAGATTGCATTGAGAGTGGTTCTAATTGTAGTGTGATGTCAGTTCTGCACTTCATGAAGAATATCAGTCATCAAATTCAATATCAGATTCAATCACAAATAAGGGGCAGATTTACTATTGGTCGAATTTGAGGGTTAAAAAAACCCTTGAATTCGGACATGTGAAATTATTGGGGAATAAACATCCTTCGAATTTGAATATCGAATTCAAATGATTTTACCGCAATTCGATCGAACGATCGAATAACAAATATCGATAAAATCATTCAAAGCGATCGATTCAAATGATTTCAACCATTCGATGGAACATTTTTATTCAATCAAAAATAATTAAACCCAATTCGGTAGCTTTGATCTGGCGAACTAGGCAGTAGAATAAAAATTTAAAGGGGAAGTACTTCGCTGGTCTAAGTGGTCTTCAAAAACATTCGAAAAATTCGATCAAACTTCAAACCCTTCACGTGAATTTAGTAAATCTGCCCTTATGTGCTGAATTCCATAAGGTATAAAAAAAAAGCCATTTTAATTGCATTTGTTTAATACAGTTGTACTGATTATGCACAGTGCTGTATGCGGTTCTTCAGGTTACAATATTTTCCTGATGCATAAACCTTATAATGCTTTTCCCTTTCCATTTATTCTGTAAAATGTGCAGTTTCATTCTTTTCTAATTCTCCATTTTTCATTGGCTGCCTGTTTGTGGTTTCTAAACCTATTATATGTAGCCAACGGGGCAATAACCAAGTGCCATGGTCTACATATGGTTTTGCTTGAGTTACTAATAGAAAAACCTAGAGAACCCCTCACGGTGAAGTTTTTGTGATATTTATTATGTGAAAGGAACATTTAAGGACCACACTCCTTCATCAATCATGGTGAGATATCCTACAGAATGTAAAATCTTTTGACACCACTAGCAAAAAATAATTGTATCATTACAAGATTTTAAGGATATCACATGTTTAAACCAATATTTCATATAGTATTAACAAATTGTTCAATATTTGGAATCCCAGCCATTTATCAGGGGTCAAAGTGAAATTCTAATTTAAAAAAACCCTATATCAAGCTATTTTAGTTTACTTCGACTAGGGAATAGTCCAAATTCAATTTGAATTTGCAGAAAATTTGAAAATTCTAATTTCAGTCTCTTTAAAAATTTTACTTCTAAAACCTGCTGAATTGCTGTTTTAGCGTATGGGGGGGGGGCTCCTAGAACTTATTTGGGGTCAATTGGTGGACTATGAAAATTCTAAGCTTTTCTTGGGAAAAACTTAAAATCAAATTCGATCAAATATGCTATTACTTTGACTCGTACAATTCGAATTTGATTGTAAAAGGACCAATTCGATAAAAAAGAGACAGATTTGTTTTAAAAAAAAAACTTAAAAACTGATTCATTTTGGTTGGTCTTTTTGAATTCCAATTTCAAAGTTTTTGCTATTCAAAATGTGACCCTTGATAAATTTGCCCCATAGACTTATATTTGTCAAATGCATAGTTTATAATAGTATTCCAAGGGCGCAGACCCTCTGTACTGAACACTGAGCTATTGTATTAGAAAAGGCATGGTTGTGTTGTTCATTAGTGATGGGTGAATCTGTCCCATTTCTGTTTTCCTGAAATTTTTTTCGAAATTCAGAAATTCTCTGTTGATATACCCATGCCTGACAAATTATTTCCTAGTATAAAGAAGATATTGGGTAAAGTGAATTAACAGCAATAGATATTATGGTCTTATGGATATATTGCTGAATATGTAGTATAGTTAGGAATGATTCCCTTTGATATATTAAAGGGAAGTAACACACCTCAACATGTTATTTCTAGGGTTGTGCCTGTTTGACCAGTACTTTTGCAACCAGCATTTTAGAACAAGGCACATATTTAGAAGAGTGTAGAAGCATAAACATATAAAAGTATTTTTGAAGGCAATTTTCTCTTTTGCACTAGTAGATGACCTCTAAGATACACTAATGCCGTGGGAGTATTTATTTTACAATGTGATTTCTTTATATAAACTAGGGATGCACCGAATCCAGGATTCGGTTTGGGATTCGGCCAGGATTCGGCCTTTATCAGCAGGATTCGGATTCGGCTGAATCCTTCTGCCTGGCCGAACCAAATCCGAATCCTAATTTGCATATGCAAATTAGGGCCAGGGAGCTAAATCACGTGACTTTTTGGCACAAAACAAGGAAGTAAAAAAAATTTCCCCTTCCCACCCATAATTTGCATATGCAAATTAGGGTTCGAATTCGGTTCGGTATTCGGCCGAATCTTTCGGTAAGGATTCGGGGGTTCGGCCGAATCCAAAATAGTGGATTCGGTGCATCCCTAATATAAACACATTCATTTTACAGCGCTTCCCAATATGTTGCAGCTCTAACAATACTTGTCAATAAAATAATACAGTGGAGTCTATTGACAATTTTTTGTGACAAAAACATGCCAAAAAATTCACACATAAATACTGGTCATCCTTTGTTTCACTTGTAGAGAGATACAAAACACTACTCCACCACAGCATATTATATGTTACCTGTTACATGACAGAAAGCATCTAAATAATTCAGATCAGATTCAGAAGGACTCTTACTAGCTGAGCAGTGACCTTACCAAAGCATCAGTGACTGTCCATTAATGCTGAACTTTAAGTCAGACCAGCAACAGTGGTGGTGTTCAGTAGATCAGTTGCTGTGCTCAGGTAAGCATACCATTATCCAGGAGGATGAGACAAGATTATTGTGACGGTGATTGACAAGAAGCAAAACTGTAACTGAAGCACGCACAGTATTTCTACTTCAGAAGCAATTTGTAACAGATTCTGTCATTGAACGATAAATTAACCTTGACAGGATTCAAGCTACTGTACCTGAAATTACATGTGATGTTCCTAAGCAGCTGGGGGTGATGACATTTTTCTTTGCATGCTAATTTTCTGAAAAGTCTTCAGATCTCCAGTTGAGAAGATTTTCAGCGAATGAATAGTGCAATGCAAAAAAAAAAATTCTATTTGCATAAAAAAACAAGAAACTAGTATATGAGCACAAATCCTATTAAAAATGCTTGAAAAATTTTCCACTCTCATGTAAAGTTGTAAGTCTTTACATGGTCATAGTGATTTAAAAGACTTTAAAATTGTAATGCTCCACTCTTCTTAAGTAATCTTGATACAGATGGATCATTCATTACCACAAACATTAATTCTCTGTAGTGATATTCTTCAAGCACACTTCAGAGCGTTCTTATCTGCACTCACCTACTTCAGATAACTGTCTGGTGCACCCATGAAATATGGCTGATCAATCTCAGAAGTTTAATGCAATAAAATGTAAATTTGGTGGAAGAACAATACCTTGAATAATCCAGTTGAGGAATATCTATGGGTTACATAACAAAGAAACCACGACCAGCCATCATTGGCCCACCAGATGTTCTGGAAAATGACCTTGCAGTACATTTCAAACCTTGGAACTCCAGTAATGCTACAAACTGGTCTGGATTTTCCAAAGCAGTTAAAAAAAATCATTTAAAAGATATATATTTTGTAGACACTAAAGACATTATTAGATATGTTTATTTTTGATAGCTATGGCAAATCCTAACAGTTCCACTGCTCTATAACAGGGAAATCCTTCATTTGTACTACCTTAGTCCCATTTTTACCTTTCTCTGCTTCAGGTTGGCCTTATCGGTGTTTCAGCCAACATCAACTAAATAAATTCAATGGAACAATTGTGATAGGTTCCATTAACTTTAAGGTTTAAATGCCAGGGAATCCCCTACTGCTTAACTTAACTGAAGAAGGCACTTGGATGAATGGTGACTCGTTTTCAAGAAAACTCAACAAGTCCAGTTGCTATAGACTTAACTCTACTAGAAACCAGAATCTTAATACAAGGCATACAGTATGTTGTTAGAAGAGTGTAACAATGTAAGTAAGGAAATTTTCTGCTTTACAATTTTCTGCTTTGCGTATACTAGTAGATGACCCCTAAAATAAACTAAAGGGCAGATTTATCAAAGGTCAAGTAATGTTTTTTAAACTCCCATTACTTTAATTATTAAAAAAGAAATTTATTTCAAAAATAGTATGTTTCGAATTGGGGGGCATAGTCCATATTCGATTTGATTAAATCAAATTATTTACCCCATTAATGACTCCAAATAGGTATAGGAGGTCTCCCATAGGCTAAAACAGCAATTCAGCAGGTTTTAGATGGCAAATGGTTGAAGACACAGACAGTATTTGATAATTTTTGCAAATTCGTATCAAATTTGTACTATTCCCTAGTCACAGTACACAAAAATAGTTCACATTTTTTCCTGAGAAATCAATTTTTTTTTTTAAAAATCGTTTGAACCGAATGATTTTAATTTGACAGAATACGGGTGTTTTCGATAGAAAATGGCCATATTCGATCGAAAATGACCCCCCAAAAAATGTGATGGTCGAATTTCACATTTTTTACCATTCGAAATTCGACCCTTAGTAAAACTATTCCTAGATGTTTGATCAAATAAAAAAAAAAATTAGTAACCAGAATGCCAGTAATATTCACACGACCACTACAGTTTGTACGCTTTATTTTATACAGTCTGGAAGTCACATACCTGGGTGTAATGTCTGACTTTAAATTTTTTAAATTTATCTTACATTTCTAAAGTCAACATATTGTTTTGGGCACCTAATTACCATTCAAGCCCAGTAACACTGACTGACATTATAATTTGTATAGAAGATCTCATACCTGACACTTTGCTGATTTTGGCAAAGTAATTATTTCTCTGTTCTAAAATAACATTTAGAAAATCATGTCATTGCAGACTGGAATTTACCTTAATGAGAAATTGTTAAATGCATATTATATATACTTTACTGTCAGTTTGACATATGAGTATGAAATTAAGTCCTTGATATTTGGGTGCATGTCCTAAAAATAAAACAACTGCAGAAATGGTACTGTCTAGAATTTCCACCTTTAGCTAACATTAACTTAAGAGTCCCTTATTCCTTTTATCTTACTTCAGTTAATTAATTTTGCCATTTGTATTTTTTGTCTTTGCGTGGTTGTGTGTTTACATAGTTACATAGTTAAATCGGGTTGAAAAAAGACAAAGTCCATCAAGTTCAATTCCTCCAAATTAAATTTCACATAAATTATATGTATATATATAGCCATATCTATACTAACTATAAAGTTTAGTATCACAATAGCCTTTTGTATTATATCTGTCCAAGAAATCATCAAAGCCACTTTGAAGGCATCAACAGAATCAGCCATCACAACATAACCCAGCAGTGCATTTCACAACCTCACTGTCCTCACTGTGAAGAACCACCTACTTTGCTTCAAATGAAAGTCCTTTTCTTCTAGTCTGAATGGGTGGCCTCTGGTACGGTGATCCTCTTTATGGGTAAAAAGATCCCCTGCTATTTGCCTATAATGTCCTCTGATGTACTTGTAATATGTAATCATGTCCCCTCGCAATGCCTTTTTTTCCAGAGAAAACAACCCAACCTTGACCCTCGTAATTTAAGTCTTCCATCCCTCTAGCCAGTTTATTTGCACTTAGGGGCAGATTTACTATTGGTCGAATTTGAGGGTTAATAACCCTCAAATTCGACCAATCGAATTTTGGTCGAAATTTAACGTTTCAAATTTGAATATCGAATTTGAAGGGTTTTTGCGAAATTCAATCAATCGAACGTTGAAAAAAAAAAATTTGATCGAACGATTTTTTTTTTTTGTAACTTAAAATTTTTATTAATTTTTCAAACATCATATTGGACATTACAGAGCTCTGAATGTTGAGTTTTATACAGTTTAGTAGTATAAGCTTTAGACATTTACATAACTTAAGTGTTGGCCTGAGCCCTCCCCACACCTTTTGACCCTTTCCGTGGGTGTGTCTGAGTGTGAGGCAAGTCAAGTCCAACTCAGACATATAATAACTTTCTTTCTATTATTAAGTTTATTTATGAGGTATGGCTCACGTTACATTTCTAAGGCCATGGTTGTAGATCTTAGGCTATTCAGCTTAACTTGTAGGTGGGTGGTGGAATCTCGGTGTATTATTGGTGTCAGGACCTCTCAGTTCCCATATGTCCCATATTTTCCTGTGTTTGTCCATTGTGTTTGAGAGATAAGCAATACCTTCCTCAAATTTTTTGTTTGCGTTTATCCTGTTGATTATTTCGGTTTTTGTTGGTGGTGTGGGGGTTTTCCAACGCGATGATATGGCCAGGCGTGTAGCTGTAAGTATTTGGTTAGCCATGGCTTGGCCCCATTTGTTGAGTTTTGGTATAGGTTTCCCTAGCAGAAGAATGGTGGGATCTAGAGGTAGTGAGCAATTTAGCAGTTGCCTCAGTAGGTTTGTTATGGTGGTCCATAATGGCTGTATTACAGGGCAGTCCCAGAAAATATGAATTATGGTTCCATGAGCTCCACAGTTTCTCCAACATAGGGGTGAGTGCTGTGGGAATAATTTATGCAGTTTCTCCGGGGTGTAGTACCAGCAAGTCAATATTTTGTATATGTGCTCCTTTTGCCGTACACATGTGGTCATATGTTTTGCATTGTCCCAGATCAGGCGCCAATCTTTGTCCTGTAGTGGTTGCTGTAGTGCTTGGTCCCATTTAGCCATATAATTATGTCTAGGCTGAGTTGAGTTTGTGGGAGTTGATAGTATATTATGTATTTTGGTGATAAGTCTCTTTTGTGGGAGCCCTTGAGCCGCTATGATTTCGAATTCCTTAGGAGGGTTTGCTTTGATATATGCGGCATAGGAAGTTGCAAAATGACGAACTTGGAAGTATTCGAACAATTTTATGTCGGCTGTTGGTTGTAGTTCTTTTATTGTTTGAAATGGTAATATTAGTTTTGTTTGTGGGTGTATAAGATCTTTTATTGTGAAGAGTTGTGTTTTGGACCATCTGGTACAAAATGTTGGATTAGTTCCTGGAGGAAATGCTGCATTATTCAAGTACGCGGTCATTGGTGATTTGGCTGAAATCAAATTATGTTTGTGTCTGGTTTTCAGCCAGATAGAGTAGGTAAGTCTCGTTGTTGCTAAAGCGTTTGGAGGGAGGCTTTTGGGTGCGTTTATGTCCCAGATGTAGGCATTCAGTTGACCGTTAGTCATGGAGTTCTCGATATGACCCCAAGATGTATTAGGGGTGTAATTTGACCAAGCTAATAGTTGTCTCAACTGTGCAGCTTCATAGTATTTCCTGAGGTCGGGAACCCCTAGGCCTCCCATTTTGGTGGAAGTCATCATCACTGGTTTGGCTACTCTGTGATTCCGTTGTGCCCAGATAAAGTTATGAAGGTGTGCTTGTATCTCTTTAAAGACTGCGGGTGCTATGGCAATCGGTAAGGTTTCAAATAGATAAAGATATTTAGGTAGGACTGACATTTTAATGGCTGCTATCCTTCCCAGCCAGGATATGGTATATTTATTCCACTTCGTCAGAGAGATCTTTGTTTGTTGAAGTAGAGGTTTGAAGTTTAGATTAAATGTCTGGTCCTGTTTTGCCGCAATTTGGGTCCCTAGATACTTTAGAGATTCCACCCTCCACCTATAGCTGAATTTAGGTTTAAGTGCATCTAATTCTTTAGGGGGTATATTGAAAGATAGAGCTCCTGATTTACTGATATTCAACTTATATCCTGAGATCTTGCTATACTTATTTAAGACCTGGTGGAGATTCGGAAGTGAGATGTGAGGGTTAGTCAAGGTGAGCAATACATCATCTGCAAAAAGAGCTATCTTGTAGTGTGTGGAGTCTATCTTTACCCCTCCTATGTCAGGATGTGCTCGTATAGCTTCTGCAAGAGGCTCTATGCTGAGGGCATATAAAAGTGGGGAGAGAGGGCATCCTTGTCTCGTGCCATTACTTATATGGATCGCTTTATGTGTTTGTCCTGGGAGTTTGAGGTATGTGGAAGGGGTGCTATATAGGTTTTCTAGAGCATGTAGGTAGGGGCCCGAAAAGTTTAAATGTCTCAGGAGGGTAAATAAGTATGTCCAGTTTAGGCGGTCAAATGCCTTCTCGGCATCTAAGCTGAGGACTAGGGCCTTTTCTTGTCGTCTTTGGATAATTTCTATTAGGTCCATGGTTCGTCTGGTATTGTTGATCGAACGATTTTAACCATTCGATCAATTTTTTTTATTTGATCTAAAAATGCTGAAATAACCCAATGGGAGCTTCGGTAGGTTTAATTTAGCAAACTAGAGATTCGAATAAAAATTTCAAGGACAAGTAATTCAACCATCAAATGGTTGAATGATCGAATAGATTTTTATTCAAGTCATTTAAAACGATCAAATAATTCGATAGTTGAAGTGCCCAAAAAAGGTATTTGAGAATTCAAATCTTTTTGAAAATTTGATCGAATTTCGAGTCCTTCACACGAATTTAGTAATTCTGCCCCTATGTCTCTGCACTCTCTCCAGTTAATTTATATCCCTCTTAATGACTGGAGTTCAAAATTGCACTTCATACTCCAGGTGAGGCCTTACCAGGTACCCATAAAGAGGCATTATTATGTTTTCATCCTTTCAGTTAATGCCCTTTTTATGCAGGACAGAACTTTATTTGCTTTAGTGGCCACAGAATGACACTGCCCAAAATTAGACAAATTATTATCCATAAAAACCCCTAGATCCTTTTCATTTAAAAAAACTCACAACACACTGCCATTTAGTGTATAACTTGCATTTATATTGTTTTCACAAAAGTGCATAACCTTGCATTTATCAACATTGAACCTCATCTTTCAGTTTGCTGCCCAGTTTCCCAGCTCAGACAAATCACTCTGCAGAGTGGCAGCATCCTGCATGGAACCTATAGTTTACAATTGCACAATTTAGCATAATCTGCAAAAATAGAGACAGTATTTTCAATGCCCATCTCCAGGTCCTCCTGCTGTACCCTACTAACAACACTGGCCCAATTAGAAAAATACAAAAATGTTTCCTAAATAAAAAATATAAAAAGCGGGGGAAGAGGACATCATTTTTATGTTAAAATTCAATGTTAAATTGTGAAATTGTCCTCTATAAATATGTATAACTTATAACAGGGGTGCCCAAAAGATAGATCAGGATCTATCAGTAGCCCTTTAGCTGATGATCACTGTCAACAAACAGCTTGACTGAATTACGCTCCTGTTTCATGCTTTTCATCAAGATATTTTAAGGTTACATAAGAAATAGTTGTTTGTTAAACTATAGCATTATAAATTATCTCATAAATCAATATAATAATGAATATTTTCCATAGAACAGAATGGAAACAATGCTTTTATGGATGTAGATCATAATGGGACAACATCACTAAAAGTAGACCTTAAAGTAGTAAAGTATGGGCACTCCTGACTTATAATAACTATGTTCAGCTCAGATTTAGCTCAGATCAAAATTAACAGATGCAAAATACGAATAAACAATAATTCCAGGTGTTGACACTTCACCTCCCTCTCTAAGTAGATTGAATTTACAGATATTGAATTAGTTTATCCATGAAATATGTTACTTTCAATTCATTCAAAATCCTGTGTGACCATAAAGATGCCAAGTTATGAAATATATTTTGACTTAGGGAATGGTTTCATCTTTTTATTATATACATAACCAATGGTTATAGATGGGCAAGGAGGCAAATTTGTTCTATAAACTATAATTAGTGATGGGCGAATTTATTCGCTAGGGGCGAATTCGCGCTGAAAACGTCTTGTTTCGCAAATTTTTTCGCCAATTCACGAATTTTGCTGGAAATTCGCAAATTTTTTGGCGAAACGAAACTGGGTAGATTCGCCCATCACTAACTATAATCATTCTCAGTAGATGAAGGAAAATGAAAAGACTAAAACAACAGTAAAAAAAGTTTTTTTTTGGGAAAGAGTAAACATAGACCTTCCTTCTATGGGGCGAATTCAAGTCTAACGCTAGCTCTAATTCACCAGCGTGATGTCTTTTTGCAACTTAGTCAATTTACTAACAGTGTCCCTGGCAAAAATTTGCTAGTGAAGTAGATAGACTAGCACAACTTAGCACCCTAATGCCAGGCGAAGTTGCGCACTAACAAAGGGACGCAACTACTAAGATGCCCATTTTACTGAACATTTCCTTTTGTGCTAGACTTTACTTCACCAGGTCAGACCTGGCAAAGTTCAATACAATAAATAGGAGTTTGGAAAAAAACTTGAAATTTTTTTGTAAGTCCCAAAAAAAACGCTGGCGTCTTTTACTTTTTTTAGGGAGGTAGTCTGAAAAATGTGTAGTGTAATGTAGTAGCTGTAACATGTACGTTTAACTTTGCGCCATATGCAAAATAGACATCGCTAGCATATATGCACTTTCCTGACGAAGTAACGGTAGCAAAACTTCGCTACTACTTCATTGAAATTAATTCAAATTTTTTTCAATCAAATAGGTCTGTTATTGATCAATTAGGTACATATTCGATCAAAGTCAAATCAATTGATTTAAATTTTTAGAACATTTGATTTGCAGTTCTCCAAAAAAAATTAGCATTTTCAAAGTCCACCAATTGACTCCAGATAGATTATATGAGGTCCCCCATAGGCTAAAACAGCACTTCAGCAGGTTTTAGATTGCAAATGGTCGAATTTGATAAATTTTGAAAATAAAATTTTAGAATTTGCAAATTTGAATCAAATTTGGACACAAAAATAGCTTGAAATTAAATTTTTTTAAATTTGAAAATTCTCCTTGACCTTTGTTAAATCTGCCACTAGGGGGCAGATTTACTAAATTCAAGTGAATAGATCGAAGTTGGATCGAATTCGATCAAATTCGATCAAATTCCGATCAAACTATTTTTTCAGGTTTTCGAATATGCAAATTTGGCCACTTAGATCATTGAATTCGACCGTATCGAATAGATCGAATGATTGGATATTTGATAATTCGACCATTTGATCAAAGTACTTAAACTTTAAATTTTATTCGACTGCCTACTTCGCCAGATTGAACCTACCGAATTGCAATAGAAGCCTATGGGAAGCCTCCCATAGGCTTTTTTTTCTATCACCTGCGCGAATACCATTCGTACGATCGAACGCGTCGGTCGTTCAAATTGTACGAATTTTTCGAGCGATCAGAGGAAATGTTACAATTTTTTCATAAAATCGAATGATCGCTAATTAATCGTACGATTTCATAAAGAAATCAAATATCGAGGTAAAAATAGCCTAAAACTATTCAATAAGCATTCAATGGTCGAATGCTTATCGAATTTCGGCCGAATTCGAGGGCTCTTAGGTGAATAATAATAAATCTGCCCCTTAGTGTATGAGCATATAGAGTTTATGTGAGTGTAGGAAGGGTAAGGGGCATATTTATCAAGGGTCAAATTTTAAAATGAAAAAACTTCGAAATTCAATCATCATATTTTAGAAGGGGATTTCGATTCGAACAATTTCCTTCAAAAAGATGAGATTTTCCAAAAAATTTAAAAAACACTCCTTAAAGGTTATAGGAGATCCTCCATATGCTAGAACAGGCAGGTTTAAGGTGGCAAAGGATCGAATTTGAATTTTTTAAAGAGACAGTACTTCGAATTTCGAATGGTTGAACTTTTCAATTCAAATTTAATTTTTTCAGATCAAATCAAATTTTGGCCTATTCAGTAGTCAATCTACCCAAAAATTACTTCGAGATTTTTTAATTCGAATTTTCACTTCAACCCTTGACAAATCTGCCCCTAAGTGTGTGTAAGTAAGAATGCTGGGTTTCATTTGGAGGAGTTAAACTTGATGGACTTTATTTTATATTTCAACCTGATCTCTCTATCCAGTTTACTCTCCAAATGGTATTTTAACCGTGGCGATTTCTTGGCGATCTGTTTTAGTATCATTCATATTGTGGCAACCTTTGACTTACTTATACAGTAGGGGGTACAAATATATGAGTCAATCTTTTTTCTTTATGCTACTTAATCCAAATATAAAGTTAAGCAAATAAAATATTCATAATGCAAATTTATTTAATATTTTTTGGCAAAGCTAAACAAGCATTTTTAGGCCCAAATATTGTAGTTTGAGGCACTTACAGAGGTGGGTCAAACCTTTGAAGTATTTTACTTTTACATAGAAAAAAAGTTGGCCTCTCACATTATAGAATTAAGTAGGAATTTGGACACCCTTGACCTAGGAGGACAATCCTGGGATATGCCAATTTGACCAGTGCTCTTCTTGCCATGAAAGACACATCAGGAACCATGTCCCCCTACCTACTCTCCCTACCTACCCTGAAATCTACTCATCAACATTTAGGGGCAGATTTACTAAGGGTCGAATTCGCGATTTAATTAAACCTTAAATTCAACCATCGAATTTGTATCGAATTAAAACCATTCGAAATTCGAATTATGCGGGGTTTTAACACAATTCGATTTATCAAATGATCGAATATGAAAAATTTGAGTGAATGGTTAAAATCGTTTGCTTCAAACTATTTTAACCAATCGATCAAATTTTTTATATTCGATCTAAAAAACTTGGGAAACTCCTATGGGAGCTTCCCTTAGGGTTATATAGCAATTTGGTAGGTTTAATCTGCCTAATTGTTATATCAAATTTATTTTTAAAGGGCCAGTACTTCGACTATCGAATTCAAATTTGGCAAATTGGCAAAATCCTTCACACAAATTTAGTAAATCTGCCCTACTTAGAGCTCCTTGCCTTCTCCTAAAAATTGTGTCATGCCTTCACTTATAAAAGCTACCCACAACCACTTTATAAGTAATCAGTTACCCTGTGTTGCATATGGCACGTTATATTGATTCTGAATCTATGAACCCTGGAAGCACCTGCACCATCAGAAAAGACAGGAATGTATTTGTAGAGATGAAAAGAACCCAATCATTTTGATTTCAATGGTGCTAATTGAAAGCACTGCACTGCAATTATTCTGACCCTGTTTTGAAAGCACTTTTATTTCATTTAATCAATGTATTTTATAAAATTTTAACCACTTATTCTATTTATTTTCTTAATGGATAGTACTTTATTGCTACACCATGAGATTTTCTGTCTGATAACCTTTTTCAGTGAAGAAAGTGACACTGGAGTGCATGTTCTAGTTGACTTTTTATTTCAAGGGTGATTCATTTAACGCAATGTAGATGTGAAAGTGGTAGATTTAAAAAATTATTGTGTTTTTTAGATCACTAACATAACAAAAAAACTGAACAAATAACTTGGTGGTGGTAATTTATGGAGAAAACACCAAAAATTGCATTGTTCCATTTATTTTCAAATATTTTTATTAATCTGATTCAGTTTTAGCCTGAATGTTAAAAATTCACCTCTTTCTATAGAAGGTTCTAGTTGTCAAATATTTTCATTTACGTTTTATTTGCTGATAATTCTTGAAACAACAATATAAATGTCAATGATTACAATAATAACTTTGTGTGGCTTTTTGCCTTCATTTTGTTACTGACTTTGTAGTAGTTCTCCTAAAATGACTTACAGAAGTTACAATGTATTACATATTTTAATAGAAATATCCTGAAAAAAAAGAATATTAAATTATCTTACTACATCCTTTATCCTATGTACCCATATGTAAATAATAAGATGCCTTTAGATACTGCACATTTTTCTGAAAGACTGAATCTAAGGAAACATTAATGCATTTGGTAAACAATGAGAATGCAACAGTTAGGCACTGGGGCATGGATAATCCCTTGGTTTAAGAAGTCACAAGTTTCAGAATCTCTCCAACACAGGGATAAATGTCCTTGCAAGAGCAGTGGAAACATTCTCTAAAAATATAATTGAACACAAAATATTTTGTCTGTACATATAATTGACTGTATGAGAAAGGAAGGGCATCTTCTTGAAATGGTCCACTCAAACATAAATGTAGCACTCCCTTTATCATTTACAGAGTTTTATTATAATGATTGAATCCATGATTTACGGTGTAATGGCCGTACATTTGGATTCCTATCTTTAGGTATTCTGTCAAGATTTTTATGGTATAGTTGTTATTACTAAATTACGCTGTGTACATTGCAAGTAATTATTTCTACTGTTTAAAATATTATTCCTGATCCAATAAATGTACATTTTTATAGTTGTATAGCTGTGTGTAGGCAGCCATCTCAGGTCATTGTGCCTGATTAAGTGCCTCCAAAAAGAGCCAGTTCTTCATAGTAGAACTGGTTTCAGATAAGCTATTTTCCCCATTTAATATAACTGAAGCAGTCGTGACTTAAATTAGCTGGATTTTTACTACTGACTGATGCTTTCATCTCTATCACTACGCGGAACATGGGAACATTTATAGCAATATAGTTTCAGGCAGTTGATCTGGTTACCATCCCATTTTTCTGCTGATAGTCTCTTGGAGGAGGGGTGGGAGGGAGTGGAGTTCTATCACTCCTAACTGAAGTTTACCAGAGCACAAGTCAGATGACTGAGGGGACCTGGGAAACTGACAATATGTCTAGTAACATGTCAAATTTCAAACAAAAAAAAAACTATTTTGAAAAATTGATTTCACTACAGGATTAGGAGCTCTACTAACTGATGCATTTTGTTAAAAAAAAATGTGTTTTCCCATGACAGAATCACTTTTTCCATGTGTTAAAGCTCAGTAGCAGTGCTGAACCCTAGCATTCATCTCAATTATTATTCCTTCAGTACATTTTGGTTAAATCTACTGTCTCGGCTATCTGATACCAATTTTTCCTAAGTCTTTTGTTTTTGGTTCACTTTGCTGGTTTTTGTTTATAATTATGTATCCTACTTATACAGATGGAACCCCACAAACAGCACACCTGGTACACACAGCCATGTCTTTTTCACCAATTAAAATGTATGGTGTGCCATTTAAGCAGGATGCTAAGATCATGGTGGCTTGATATGGATGTGTTCTTTCTTCATAATTAATGTGGCTTCAGTCAGTCATTTTCATTACATTATGTGCCTTCTGATTGTTTGTATAGTTTTAAAGTGATGAAATCGCTGTAACATTCCCTTCTGGCATTTCAACCAATTCTATCCTTTTTTGATGCAAACTCTGCTTGACTTCTCAGTAATTTTGCAGCCTGAGCTGTTCTGTGCTCAGAACTGTCCCATGAATCCCTGTGGATTTTTTCCTATTTCCTATTAGTTGTTGCCCTGTGTCTGTAATTTAATTTTTCTTCAATTTTGAACAGATAGTTTAATGTTTGTTCACATTGCATCTCATCATTACTTCCCAGTGCTGTTTCCATTTGTCATTTCTTGGCAAGCTTTCCTACAACCATATGTTTTTTAAAAGATGTATATACTGTATTGATCCATGTGGTGTACAGTCTGAGTACACTATTCATTTCACTAAGAAAAACAATGTTGCTGTGTGTGCAAGATACTTTATTTAAGTCTGTCTCATCATTAATACTGTTTACATTACTGCTTCTGCCCCTTCCGCTGAGCACAAAGTGGAACATGGCAACAACAATGCAGCATTGTTTTTGACACAATGTTATCAATTGAATTTCAGTTGAATTTTAACCCTTCAAATTCAAATATCGAATAAGCATGTTAGCGAAATGAATGAACGATTTAATATAAAAATTTAATCGACCGATTCTAACGATTTTTTTTTTTACATTTTTTTTTATTCAATCTAAAAATGCTGAAATAACCCTATGGGTTTAATCTGGTGAAATAGGGATTCGAATTTAAATTTAAAGGGCAAGTAATTCGACCATCAAATGATCAAATAGATTTTTATTCGAATCATTCAAATCGATCAACTTTTTTAAATTCGATGGTCGAAGAGCCCAAAAAAGTTATTCGAAAATTCGAATTCGAATTTTTGGAAAATTTTGAATCATTCACACGAATTTAGTAAATCTGCCTCTAGTGTAAAGCTTGATCAAAACCATCAAAAACCTGCCATGTCCATGTCAGCAGAAGAAAGAATTAGTTTTTCTGAAGTAGTCTCAGAAATTGATCAAGGTAAATTAATAATTCTGCACTTCTTTCTAGTGATGAGTTAAACTGTCCATTTTTTGCTTCACCAAAATATTTGCAAAATTGCAAATGCATTAGTCAATGTGTGTTTTTCTTGAGGAAAACTTTTTGTCTCAGCGAAATTTTTTTGCATTTTTAACGCATTTGGTGCATTTTTTACTCAAATGCATTATAGTCAATGGAAATTTTCTTATGGAGACTTTTTTGGCTCAGAGATAATTTTGTCTTGGCAAGCGGGATTTTGCCACAGTTTCGTGAAAAACATTAGCAGTTGTCGAAATGCAGAAAATACATTTTGCCATTTGCAATATTTTTCATGAAGCTGCTGCATAAATCTGTGTGAAAACTCTCACTGAATTGTCTTATTTGTAACAAATTGTCTCACTTGCAGTTTTGCAAAAAAAAAAAACAGATGTCGAAATTAAGGAATTTGGTGTAAATCTTTTTTCCAGGCATAGATTCATGGTGAATTTCTGCATTTCACCGTTTGTGATTTTTTTTTCCAAAACTGTGGTAAAAATCCGACAACAAAAAAATTGCAAGACAAAAATGTCCCAGAGACAAAAAAACCCCACAAAAAAAGACCTATTGAATTTATTGCATTTGGAGTGAGAAAAAAAATTGTAAAAAGTTGACCTTTGACTTCAATGCAATTTGCTAATTCTTATCAATTGTTTTACACTGAAGTTGAGTGACTTGGAGATGTCATTTTTGTCCACCTTGGTCAAAATCTCTGTAGAAAGAGATATTGAGAATTGAAACTGGCCCATTTCACTTTGCCAAAAACTTTCAAGAAAAAAAATGCAGGATGATACATTTTTTTATTATGCAAATGCAGTAGAGTCAATAGGAATGCATCTTAATTTTTGCATAATTTTTGTGCACTGCCAACAAAAACACTTTTTTTAAACAAAACAGATGGACAAACTCTAATAATGAGGTTTAAATTTTTTCACATGCAAATTATAGCGTTTAATTGTTGTTTTTGACAAGACAAAATGAATGGCAAAGCTATAGCGTGAATCTGTTAAAATTCTATTACACATGGATCCACACTGCAGTTTTATTATACTTTTTTGTAAATAAAAATTAGTTTATTTGATGAAATAAAATACCTTGAAAATTACAAAATTAGAATTATGATAAAAAGGCCTCCATGTGTTATGATTATTTATCTGATGTTTATAAACAATAAATAACCTATGTTTCCATTAGTGTGTTCCTCTAAAATTCTAACCCAAATAACATTAAATTTAGATTTGTATTTTAGGGATATGGGGAAACCCAACAGAATTTTTTTACAGGCTAATAGTTTTGAAAAGGCATAATTACACCACTTAAAAAATCTCTATGGAATGAAAGCATTTTTGCATGTTTCATCACCACATAGCAGAATAACACTTTGGAATATGCGGTTTTCCACAGAAAATGCAAAACAGTGGAGCATACATTATCATAAACCAGAAGGAATGTATTATAATCATTTTTTAGTGTCTGGTTTTAGAATGTAAATCAAGAAAACAAAATGATGGGAACTGGCTTTGCGACACTATAATTAATCAGGAAATGTTGTTAATTGAAAAATAGCTGGAGATGTGATACCAAGCATGCTGTGAACTCAAAGCTATTTTTGTAAATAGGTTAACGGCTTTTCAATAGAGTTACAGTAAAGAGCAGAAAGATTTGCTTAGTAGCTATAATCAATGGCATCCAACAATGATATTTTGGTTTGTTAAAATGCTATGCTTGTTAGCAACAAAGCATACTGTACGTATACCACTGTATAGTTTTGCAGTAGCTTAATGGCAATTAGCAATTAGATTTCCAATCCAAACATGAAAACATAGCTCTACATGAACAGCAAAACATAAAGTACCCATGAATAAGAAAAAATTACTTGTGAAATTTGTACCAGATCCACATACATACTGTATTACCTTCATTGATTTCAAATTACAACTTTTTTCATTGTATAACCCTTTTCTTATCAAGATATTTAATCAAACAAATAGTGATGGTTGAGGTCTGTAATGAGTTAAAAAGGACACAAACATGGCCTCTAACATTTGCAACAGTGTTTGTGCTACTTAACATATTACATTCCCCCATATATGCTCTAAATAAGTAAAAGTAAGTGACTAGAACTTTCTGCCTCAAAGAACAAAATTTGAATATTTAGAACTCAATAGAGGGATAAAAAAAATTAACCGAAAAAAATGGTTGGAGAGCACAATTCTCTTTTCAAAGCATTTTCAATTTATTATGCAGAAAGTCCTGCACGACATGTTTCGGCCACAACAGCCTTCCTCAGGTGCACGGAGTGTGAGGTTGTTGAGAAGCACTATACATACTACGGGGACTTATTTTGCCTATTAGGATAAAAAAAATTGGAGAATTTATAAGAAGCTGGAAATAACACAAAATATTGGATGCCTGGCCAGAATTTGTGATTTTATTTAATGCTAAATAAACTATATTGCAATAATAAACTGGTTAGATTTGTCTGCCCTCAGATGAACAGCAGTTGGCTCTCACTGCATGAGCATGTGTACAATACTGTAGATAATAAACTCCATCTTATCAATGAAACAAAAGAAACACACCACAACTTAAAATCAAGTCTGAAGTTGATTTCAATAATATCAATATCAATTTGTTTCTGTTTTTTTAACTTTTCTATCCAAATGTGAGTTTTGTGAACTTGACTTTTTGAGATTTTTTAATTAATAGAAACAGGAAAACTCAGGACAAGGAAAATTGGCATCTTAAAACTTATTTTTGCTAAATTATGCCAACATTTTGCAGACCCTTTGAAAATGAAGAGTAAAATGTGATTTTAGTGTGATGAAGCAATCTTGTTTTTCAAATTCAAGTTGCATATGAAATAATAATTTTTTTAACAGCATTGCATTGTAATATGAGTACAACTGCAGCTTTGATATTATAAGTAGTGATGGGTAGTGATGGGCGAATCTCCTGCTTTTCGCTTCGCCGAAAAATTTGTGTCAAAGTTGACGCGACGCGCGACAAAGTTGACGCGACGCGCGACAAAGTTGACGCGACGCGCGACAAAATCGTTCCGCGGCTCGTTTCGCGAATTTTTCGCTGATTCGCGAATTTCTCTAGAAATATGCGAATCTCTAGGCAAAGCGAATCGCGGGAGATTCGCCCATCACTATCCATCACTAATTATAAGAACCATAAAACCAGCAAGTTGTATTGTAACAAACATTACTAAAAATGTGTAGTTTTAACCTGTCTTGAATTTCTGAAGAGCTGCTTTTGTATGTATGGTTTCTTTCCCTGTATTAATGGAATCTACAGCTGAATGTAGGATAACATGGGGGGGGGAGATGTACAAGACAAGACCACCACACAGTTTTTAATGGTCCTGCACCAGTGAGTGAAGGACCCAAATCTTAGTAGAAATATATTTTAATACGAAGCAAAAAATAGGATTGTAATTGATGATTTTATTTTCATATTTAATAGTGAATAGGCAATGACTAGAGCAATAAAGTAGAAGTATAAGGAACTTCAAATCATCATAGTCTAAAGCAAACAAATAAGGATGGGCACATTTTTTTCACCTTGTTTCGCTGCGAAAATGACACCCATAGACTTGAATGGTGTTGAGTGTCAAAAATTGCTGCAAAACAGGTCAAATTTGCCTTTTCCCTACACACAAACAATGATAATGCATTAGAATAATATTCAATTGTGCCCAAAATATCAAAAAAGCTAATTAAATAGAGGGATGGAGTTATCTCCTAACTAATTTAGTTCCCCATGTGGCCCCAGCCCTAAAATTGATAAATCAGATTTAATGCAGGCTTGTAGAAACCATATAATTAGGCGGAGGTTTTATACATTGGTAATAATGGTGGGCAAATCTGACCCATTTTGGCAAAAGTTTTCCAAAATGCATTGAAGTCTAAAATTATTCTTGTTGCGTGAAGTCTATGGGCATAATTTTTGCGGCAAAACTTGGCAAAAAATTTTGCACATAACTAATTGGTAATTTTTGCATGTATATCAATTCTATGGATTTCATCATGGACTGTACAGAGGTGGTCTTAGGGTTATGTTGATTTGTGAAAAATAATGTAGGCCCTTTACAACTGAAAAAGCTTTGTTTTCTCACAATTTTCTCAAAACCGCTTCAACCAAATCTGCACGTAATTTTCCCCATTATCAAGAAATTTTCACGAAGACTTAATAAAATGGTGAAACAATCAGATTTTATTATTTTTCCGGAAACTATTACTTTTTTCAGATATGATGCCCAAAAACTGCCACTTTTCAGATTTTACACCCAAATACTCCAACATTTTCAGATCATCGACTGAAAGCCATGAAATCTTCATATTATTGAGTGAAACCCAGCACGGCTCAGGATATCTTCCAGTTGTAAACTGGACATCTGCAATTGACTACATTAACTCTGCAGGTTTGAGATGGAGTACTTTTTTATTCTGACTTTTAACGCCATCAGGTTTTAATACAAAATGTTTCTACAAAAAGTTGTTTTTCCCACTTTAAAAGTAAAAAAAAAATCGGATTTTAAAAGTAAAAAAAAAATCGGACTATATAATACCCGTAGGGGGTTATTTATCAAAATCCGATTTTTTAAATAAAAAGGCCAGTCACTAGAATTGACGATTTTACCGTATATATTATTTAAAAAGCACAATTTAATCTGATGGGGAGAAGACTCAAAATACCCGAGTGAAAACCCGAATCATACATTTTTTGGAGGTTTTTCCTGAATAATATATTATTTCAGAGGTTTTCCTGAATCGTACAATTTTTCAGATTTTTCCCCAAAAAAAACGAAATAGTTAAATTGTCGGGTTAATTCTAGCATGGACCACAGAAACTTTTAAATATGATAGGGACCTCCACCATTGACTTATATACAACCCCAGCAGGTCTGAGATGGCGGCTTTTCAGATTCTGAGTTATCTCAGCCTCTAGGTATAATAGATCTTTTTTATAGTAAAAAAACTAAAAATTTTTGGAGTTTTAAGCAATGGTCAGGGTCTCTCAGGTCATAAACCCCAAAAGCCATTCAGAAAAACTGATATTACTTTTAGTTTTAAAATTGAAAGGGAATTTATCCAACACTCCTAAGAGGTAGGTAAGATGAGTGTAAAAATAAAAAAACAGTATTCAGTATTAGTCCATAGATATTCTTAGAGCTTTCATGAGAAGATTCAATAGAACTTAGGCCACACATGTTTTAAAGCCTTCTTTTTCTTTCTTTCTTGTCTCCAATAGCAGTTTTTTTTCCAGTAGTACAAATCACTGCCAATTCACATGATATTTCTCTTTGTTGAAATGCCAGGCTTAAGAGTAACAATGTCAACACACTTAATCAGGTTGCATTATAGGACTAAGCTGCTTGGAATGAAAGAAAATATTGCTCTATGTGAAGGCACAGCAAAATAACTGAAACTGAGATGGAAAAAATGTAATCTCTCTCAGTAATTTGAAAACTAAAATGTTCCTATTTGCTCATAATTGGATAAATGTTACATAAATGTCCCAAAATTGACATTAGGGCTTTTGTTTCAAGCTTCTAACACATCCACCCTTTGTACTGGGTGGAATCCAAAGACAAAGAGCTACAGTACTGTCTCACTCCCATTATTTGAATGAAATAATTTCATAGGCACAATTGTTCCGATTATATATTTTTTATGTAAAATTGAGTAAATTAATTTTAGAATAGTGTAAATGCCTGGAAATTAGGGTTGTGTGATTAATGGCTATGTCAAACTTATAGCAGATGAAAATTCAAATTTTGGGCCCAACTCTCCTGGGTGACCCAAGGAAAATGGTAATTTTGCCTATGTATTAAAACAGCTTTTGCTTTAAGGCCTTAAAAATAATCTGCACACAAGGTGGGGACTTATAGGATGATAATAATTAAAAGAAAACTTACACTTGGCCACATAAGCTTTCACCATCCCCCACATCCATCTACTACCACCCATTGTTTGGTGTAAAGAAACAACAGTAAATCCAGTGCAGACTGCATGCATTTCAAAGGAAATAAGTATGAGCAAAGGAGAATTGCCCCTATATAATATATATATATGATGAGTTATCTATCAGTGCTAACAAAGTGGAACAAATAAAAACAAAGAATACCACGTTGATAGCAATTCCCAATTGTAACTGAATTACTGATTTAACACTAAGGGTCAAATTTACTATTATTCCCCAAAATAAATTCGACCAAATTCGCAATTCGATAAGCATTCGACCATCGAATGCTTATCAAATTGTTTTAGGCTATCGTTTTGCTCGATATCCGATTGCTCGATGAATTCGTACAATCGGATACCGATAGTTCGATCACACGAAAAAAATCGTTCGATTCGAACGATCGAACCAATTGTACGATAGTGGTACTGGTAATGGTATTCAAGCAGGACTTAGCCTCAGAAGCCTATGGGGCAGATTCACTAAAGCGTGAAGCGTCTAACGCTAGCGCTAATTCGCCAGCGTGACGTCATTTCGCAACTTTGCAAATTCACTAACACGGACTCTGGCGAATTTTCGCTAGCGAAGTAGATAGACTTGCACAACTTCGCACCCTTACACCAGGCGAAGTTGCGCACTGACGAAGGATCGTAACTTCGCAAATTCACTAAGATGAACATTTTGCTCAACGTTAGCACTTACGCTAGACGTTACTTCGCCTGGTCAGACCAGGTGAAGTTCAATACAATAGAGGTTGAAAAAAAAATGTCAAATTTTTTCTAAGTGCCAAAAAAACGCTAGCGTATTTTAGCATAGGAGGGTGATAGTCTGAAAAAGATCGATAATATTTTTGGGGAGTTACCCTTCTTCCCCCCTACATTTCCTAACATATGGCAACTCAACTATACAGGGGGCACATGTAGGGCAATAGGACAACTTTATTTTATTTATTAAAGGTTTCCTGGGCTTGTGTAGTGGAATGTAGTGGCTGTAACATATACTTCTATTATAAGTTAAAGTTCCCGCAAATTAGGCTTTGCTACCGTAACATCGCTCTGCCTAGCGAAGTAACACTCGCTAGGAAATGCTTGCACTGAAGAAGTATCGGTAGCAAAAAGTTTACAGTGTACGGCACCCAGTGAATAAGTGTAATGGTAAATTGGCTTGGAGTTTGGCAAATTGGTCGCTGGCAGCAATTCGCCCTTTAGTGAATTTGCCCCATAGACGGGGTTAGGTCAAAAATGCTACACTTGAATAAGATTTATCCTTTACCACCTATTCTAATAGTATATCATGTTGTTTATATGTATATTTACCTCTGTGCCTCTACAAGGATTTGCTTTCAAGAACAGATGTGGTTTTTAAAGCTGACATATCCTGTGGGCAAATAAATGGTTAAATAAGAAGCTATTTTAAAAAAGAAGCCAATCAATGGCATAATTAAGAAACCAAGCATCTAGTAAAAGAGCACATGGAGAAAGATTACATGCTCGGTAGCAAAAAATCTATATTCGTGGAAAAAGCACACTAATTGAACTTTAGGCATGGAAAAATAATTGACACAGCAGATGAGCCACAGGCATGACTAAATACTAAATGATGGGATTTTAATGAAAGCACAATCTATAAGATCATCCTCTTGATATAACGCTTACAGCAGTCTAAAACTAAGTACTGTATACAATGTCAACCAGTAACAGAGCAAGAGATAACTAATCTACTCAATGCATGGGACACAAGAAGGTCATTCCACTCTTATAAGTTGCCATTTTGATATAGGTTTCTTCAGTCTGTAAGTCCTAAGTAAATCTGACATTGTTGCCTACAAAATGCCAACACAACTGTAAAACTCAACAGTTGGCTTTGAACTGAAAACAAGTCAATGAATAACTCAATACCAAAAAATAAATTATTTATTTACTGTACAATTGCCTTATCTTATATACCACATAGCATTATTTTATATAAAGTGATGCAACTTCAATTGGCCTTCATTTTGTTCTTGTACAGGTATTGGATCCCTTATGCGGAAACCCGTTATCCAGAAAGCTCCAAATTATGGAGTAGACTCCGTTAAAATGACATAATCCAAATTTTTAAAAATGATTTCCTTTTCTTTGTAATAATAAAACAGTAGTTTGTATTTGATCCAAACTAAGATATAATTAATCCTTATTGGAAGCAAAATCAGCCTATTGGGTTTATTTGTTTCCATGATTTTCTAGTAGATTTAAGGTATGAAGATCCAAATTATGGAAAGGTCCCAAGCATTCTGGATAATAGGCCCCATACTTGTACAATGATGTTTGAGTTATTGCCCTTCCTTTTCTGCATCTTTAAAGGACAAAGTCTAAAATAGAATAAGGCTAGGAAACCTGTATCTTGTATACTAAACATAAACATGAACCTACTGCACCACAAGCCTAATCAAACAAATTATTTATGCTTTCAAAATTCGCCACAGGGGGCTGTCATCTTGTAACTTTATTAAACATCTTTGCAAGACCAAGACCAAGTGCACATGCTCAGTGGGATCTGGGCTGCTTAGGAATTGTCTTAAATCGAAACAGTACAAGTCAAATAATCTGCCAGAAGACGTAATTTTAGCAATTTTTGTCAAGTAATCTAATGTGGATTTTATAGTTTTTGTATTGTTTAATACAAACTTTCTCCAACTCTGTAGAACCAGTGGCTGCAGCAAAATAATCCTTCAAATAGAATACCAACTGTTTAAATCTGGCTCCAAGATCTTTGTCCCTGCAGCTGGAATTGGAAAAATTAAAGGGAATGTAAAGGCAAAAATAAAATCCAATACAAATCTCTACACAGCCACCGACTGCTCTACAGGGAAACAAAGCTGCTGGAGTTCTTCACGGCTGGGAAGAAAGCCAGGGGCTCCCCCTGCTGTTCATAAGAATAATTGTTTCCCTGCCCAGCAGTTAGGGACCATCTGACAATTCTTATCCACAGCAGTAAATGAAGGGAGAATTTCACTGAATACAGCCATGTTTCTTATAAAAATGGTATGTATGCCACCTGAAGCAGCAGTCCTGATGCTGCCCCCCCCCCTCCCTCTACACACTTGTAACTTCTATCATTGGAGCTGGTCGAAGGGGGCCATTTAAAAAATTGAAATTCAGCACTTAAGGTTACCAGAAGTGGCTTTTTGCCACCCCTGGTAACTGGCCATTCCATGACATTAATGTATCTTTGACTAGTGATGGGCAACTCTGTGGGATTTCACTTTGTCTAATTGTTTTCTAATTAACCATGAAACTGCAAAAAATTAGCAAAATGAAATGTGAACTGTGATTTAGTCACGCAGCAAAATAATTTGTCACTGGCACATACTTGCGTTTTGATGTGCAACAGTATTCTTTTGACCCACGTTGCAATTTGATAAAACTCATCTTCTATGGGTGTTTTGTTTGTAGCTTTGGGGCTACCAATAAAACATTTCCCCTTACTTCCAAGCTTTGTAGACTATGATGATAAATGAACATGGCAACTTTTGCTTTGTGTCTGAATGTGCTGAATAGCATTGGAGTGTGTCACTTAGTACACTGCTATACATATGCCCTGCATTGTTGGAGGACTCCTATCTTTTCAAAATAAAAAAAGGCCTCCCATTTTGACAGCTTCATAAAAACATCTGTGATTATTTAAAATATCAGTGAAAAATTAAAAAGGCGTATTTTCATATATATACATATATTTTTAAAAGTATTTTGAACTTTTGAAGTTCCTCTTGGCTAGTTTTGGGCTGGTTTTGTAGCTGACTTTGGCTGTTTTTGAAAATTACAACTGGCAACCCTGTTGTCACCTTTTTTTCAGCTTTGGACAGGCCTGGACTGGCAATCTGTAGGTTCTGGCAAGTGCCAGAGGGGCCGCTATCAGGTGCTATAGAAAGTCACTATTTATTGGGCTGATTGCGCTTGTTTGGGCCTCTGTGTAATTTGAATGCCAGGGCATATTTTGACTCCCAGACCAGACATGGCTTTGGGGCTACCATTAAAAAATGTTTCACTTTCTTTTAAACTTAGTACACTGTGATAAATAAATACATGGCATGTTTTGCTTTGAAGTCAAATGGGAAGAGCAATTCACACTTATGTTTCACTCAGTAACTGCAACACATGCCCATCCTGTACACATTGGGAATAAACAGAATAAAGACTTTAAGCCATAAATATATAAAATATATATACAGTCAATTATGAAATCAAAGAGCCCAACCTTGCATCCTTGTTTCTTGTATTTGCTCCACAGTTCCATTATGAACTGGCAATGGAAAATCAATTGGCATAAAATGATGTATTAGGCAGTATTATATAATCATGAAAGCATATTTATTTATTAAGTTGGAAAAGGAAAAGCAAAGCAGTGATTGAGGTTGGTTCTACAACTTGCAGACTGAAAGGGAACAAAGTTAAATGAGACCTAGATATACAACGGATATATCTAATATGCATTCAATAAAAACAGAGAAAAAGGAAATCACATTTTTTAGTTGATGCAGTTGGGAATATACTAAGATCTGTTACTTTTATTACAAAAATCCACTGTAACTAATGGAGCTAGAGCTGATGAAGAAATGTTGTTGACACTCCCCTAGAATTCTTAACTGTGATGTTGTGCAGAACCAAGAGTATGGAAACAATGTCTTCATTGCTGCAGGAAGTACCTAATACAGTACAAAGTAGTAAGGGTATTAAGGGTTGCAATGATTGTAAGTTTTGTAATGATTGGAGTAGGGTAGTAAGGGTTGTCAGTTGCGTGAGGTTCTCAGTACCCACTCACACTCAAACTGTTTCCCATTATAAGGCAAGCTTATATTGGTAGTTTCAATGGCTCTAAACACAAATAGATCTGGTGGTTTCCTCTTATTTGTGAGCTCCTGCAGAGGAAATAGCTACGTTTCAGTGGATGGTTCAAGTTTTTGTCACACAGAAACCATGTCTTAGCTATAATATGAGTATACAAAATGCATGCAAAATTATATAATGCCATGCATCACTCGACCTTAAGATGATCCAGTCCAAGCTGAAAAAAATAATTCAGGAGGAATGTTGGATGGGATGTCTGAATAAACACTGAACTTTCACATTGAAGAAAATGAAAAGGTAGTGGTTTTACACTTTATATCCACAGATGGAGTCTTTGAGAAATTATTTGAGATACCAGATAGTTAATTTTCAGGGGGAAAATTTTATAAATGGCTCAACATATGTTGAATCTTAAGTATACCAAAAGATGTTATATTTTTTAGCTACCCAAACCAAATTAATCCCTAACAATCCAGGTTAGAAAAATATCATTACAGTGAATAGATAGACTATCCAAAGTACAGAATAATCACTAGCACTATTTCAACAAAAACAGAAGCATACAGTTTTTTCACTCCAAATGCTTTAGGGTAGGGGCAGACAAGTAGATTCTGGGAGATTTAGTTGCCAGGTGACTAATCGCCTCTTCTGCCTGGCTACAATCTCCCCGAACTACCTCCTACCTGGCTTCTGTGTGCTTCAATGAGGAATCACCTGCGCTAATTCACTTGTGGCGCTTCGATTTCCAAAGTCACATGAAGTTTCCTTTTCCGGGCGGAGGAGGGGATTAGTCGCCTGACAACTAAATCTCCCCGAATCTGCTTGTTTGCCCCTATTCAATGGGTGTTTTTCGCAGTTTTGCAAACAAAATGTGCAGATGCCAAAATGCAGCAATTTGATGTGAATCCATGCCTGGTGAAAAGATTCACTCATTACTAATAATTACTAAGATCATCACCATTACTGTTCCTCTCCAGCTGCAATACTCAAGCTAAACTAATGTTGCAGTAATGTCTACAGCTGTATTTGATAGCTTTGTCACCTCCCACTTGAATCATTGAATATAAAAAATGGTTAACAATATTATGTGTATAAAAAATGGGGAAAACAAAACTAATATTATAACAAACATTTTTATTGTCAATAAAACATGAGCTAACAGCTCCATTAGAAAATGGTTACTTTTAATGCACATAGCCCTCATTAAAAATGTGCATATGCATTTTTGACATTTGTACATTTTGTGCTTTGTGCAAGTATGGGTTGTTCCCAGTAAGGATCTCAGGAACAAGCCTCCTTATGAAACCACAAACATTTGTGCTACATGGGCAACAGAAGCTTGAAATTATCAATTTATTAAAGACAATGTTAATCACCGTCTGCTTGTCATTTAAATCCTGGCAGTCTCTTGTGATAATGCAACTGGACTGACAAGCAGATGGGGATTGAGTACAATCGTCCCATCTGCCATTAACCTTATCTAGAAAGCTCCAAATTAGACAATCGTCATTTCCAGTTTGTCATAATGAGTCCCATTTAATTATTATTAAAATTATAATTTTTTTATATATCTGCTTTTTCTCTATGGTAATTGGTTAGACAGGCTATCCCCAACAAAATACTATGTATGTTACATTTGCATGCAGTGAGGTTTCTTCTGGCTCTCTTTATTATCAATGGACAGAATCATAGACAGACTGATTGAAGAAAATAAATTTTAACTATGCTTTTAACCAAATCTTAAACATATTACATTGCATTTCATCCAGATTGTCTTACAGTGAGGGGATTGATACAGCACCCAGCAAGCTTCATTTCTTTGCAAGAGCTTCTTTACACTGATTGACATTTTAAATCAAAGAGAAATATATTTTCAATTCCCTTTGGAAAGGTCAATCAAACTTCTCTATCACAGCAGACTTTATTGTGGCTACAGTTTATTCTAAAGCGCTTCAAAATGCTACAGTTCCAGTATTTCCTACTCTTTATTTAAGGCACTCATATCAGCACATTATGTTAAAATGCATTCAAAGGGGTGAATAGATCATCTTCAGTAGAGGACTTCCATCAAAGCATTCTTTTGTGATCTAAAACAATCACTAGATTAACTGGTAGAAAAAGAATATCAGTCCTGTCAGAAGAACGGTCTGTAAATCAAGTTCATCAAGTGTCCCTTGCTGCAGCGGCTCTTCAGTCTTTGCCACAGTATACAAGGACTTTTCAGATGACTTCAAGAAATCTGCAGAGATTCTCCCACCTCATCGCTCCTACGATTGTACCATCAAACTGCTCCCCTGTACCATGCCCCCCAGAGTTCGTACCTACCCACTGTCTCCTGCCGAGACTGCAGCGATTAAGGAATATGTTCAAGATAACCGCCAGCGAGGATTCATTAGACCTTCCTTTTCTCTTGCAGGAGCAGGGTTCTTTTTTGTGGATAAGAAGAATGGTGGATTGCTTCCCTGTATTTATTACAGAGGCTTAAATAAGATCACGGTTAAAAAACAATACCCTGTCATCTCAGAGCTCTTTGATCAACTCAGAGGGGCTAAAATCTTCACTAAATTGAATCTTTGAGGAGCTAACAACCTCATCCGCATCTGACAGGGTGATGAATGGAAGCTAACATTTAACACCAGCGATGGGCATTATGAATTCCTGGTAATGGTCTTCGGTCTTCCAAAAATTATTAAATTACATCTTGGCTGGGACAATCAGTAGTCGTGTACTTGGACGACACTTTAATATTCTCCAAAGTCACTGAACCTGGGTGAAAGAAGTCCTCTCCCGTCTAACAGAAAACTATCTATTTGCCAAGCTGGAGAAGTGTATCTTTGAGGTGCCTAAGATTCCCTTCCTGGGTTAAATTATATCTTGTGAGGGATTTGAAATGGATCTTTCTAAAAATTCCATGGCCATAAAAAGATTTGTCAGTTTTGCTAACTACTACCGACAATTTATCAAGAGGTTCTATTGCACTTGTCTTGGCTTTCATTCGGAAGGGATGAAAACCTAATGCCTGGCCCCCTCATGTTTTGGAGGCTATAAGATAGAGAGTACTCCAAGCCAAGTAGAGGGAGCTGAAGACTGAATGCAACGTCTCCCAATGGGCTTCCTCTGATTTTTGCTTTTTTTTTCTTCTGCCAGACTCGATATTTACATTCCGATTCATAACAGTAGCAAAATTACAGTCATGAAGTAGCAATGGAAATTATTTTATGGTTGTGGGTCACCACAACATGAGGAACTGTATTAATGGGTCGTGGCATCAGGAAGGTTGAGAACCACTGGTCTAGACTTCTCCACTAGGAGCTGATAGGCCCCTGAAACCTAGATTGTAAGCTCCACTGGGATAGGGATATACATAAATAATGAGCAATATTAATACATTCCTATATAAATAATAAACTAGTATGAATATACCAGTACTTAGGGCAAAGAAGACAGAATTTTTTAATTTGTGTTGCATTATTTACCACAAACTATAAATTACAAAAGCCTTAATTAGACTTTTTTTACAGTTCAGTGAATAGTAAAACCTTCACAGACAGAAAATCACTGGAATAAGCAAGGAAAATATTTTGGACACTTTTGGATATTTTTGAAAACATGGTGGTATAATGATCTAAAACTGAAAATAAAGAGAGAGAAAATGTAGCAAATCAGAACCAGTTGGTAAAGTGCAATCAAGTCCCAGGTAACTACTATAGTCCTCTGAAAAAAATATTTGCTTTTATCTAAGCTAAATGCCAGATAAACAAAATAGCAGGCTACAAACTGTACACAAAAAGAAAAAAAAAAAGTCTGTGATTGGTTTAGTGTGTATTTTAAAGATAACCAGATGCAAAAAGTGGAAAAGAAGAAGTCCCATCTGCTCTATTATATTAAGAAAACATGTTACAGTATGTGTTGGAAAGCCCTTGAAAAAGAAGCACAGGTATTTCGAATAAAAATATCATGTTTTTTTAAAGAAGATTCAGAATTTGTAAAAGAGCTTAAAGGAGAGCTAAACCTTTAAAAATGAATATGGTTAAAATGCCATATTTTAGATATTGAACTTATTACACCAGCCTAAAGTTGCAGCCTTTCAACAGCAGCTATGATCCAGGACTTGTGTCCGCAACACTCATATGCTCAGTCTGCTCTGGGTGTCAGGGGGCCTATCAGCTCCCAGCAGGAGTAGTCAGGACCAAGGAGGAAGCCCAGAGGTCAAAGTCCAAGTTTGTGGTACAAATAGGGGTCAGATGAAGGCAAATCTTTGTATTGTTTTGGTACTTAAGGGAAGAGGCCACTACTGTACTGCCAAGACTTTGGCAGGCTCCATCTCAACACCCTCAGAAGAAATGACATACCTCAGGAAGGTAATCTTGAGCACCTTAAAGGCACATTTCTCCCACTTGGTGAAGAGGGAGTACCTCCTTTACTTGAGAGTGATGGCTTTCCAAATCTTTATAGAAGATCAAGATGTCATCAAGGTTAACAACCACCCAGTAGATCACAGAAGATGTTGTTCATAAATTCCTGGAAGACGGCGGGGTATTTCAGAGACCAAAGGGCATTACGAGATACTCATAATGCCCATCTTGGGTGAGCAATGTCTTCCATTCATCACCTTCACATATGCGAAAGAGATTATACACCTCGGGCAGATCCAACTTGGTGAAAATCTTGTGAGTGTCACAGACACTTTCCAAGTTGGTGGCCCCCTCACCCCCTGTGACAAATCTGATGTCCTGGATCATTGCTGCTATTGACAAGCTTAAACGTTAGGCTGGTGCAATAAGTTCACTATATAAAATATGGAATTTTTAAGCCCTATCAATTTTTAGGGTTTAGTTCTCCTTTAAATTGCTGTCAATGCTATTTTTGCACACAACACCCAAGCACAGTGAATGTCTTCTCAATGTGGATTCTCAAAAAATGGAAAGATGGGCACAGCAGTGCAATATTTTAGTGTTCAGGAAAAAACTTTAGCAAAAACAACAATTGGTAAATAAATATGTGTTACATTAACTTTATAAACGACCCCCGGTAAATTCCCTTTCTGGATTATCTTCTCTTTTAGAGGAAAAAGGCCACCTGACTGCTTGAGAACTAAGAAACAATACAGTTTGGCTTACTTACATGCTCATTCGAACAGAAAGGCTAATGGGCTCAACTCTTTACTTAGCTAGCTCAGTGCTTGTTGGTGCATTTGTAATTAATGTGCTCAATTACAAAATGTTAACTGATGTGCTTGGGTCTTCCAATTAGTTAGGTCCAGCATGTTTGAAATATGTTGCATGTGGGTGCATGAAAAATTGTATCATCACAACTCATTAACAAATGCATGAGAGATACAAAGATTAACCATGATAAATGAAGGATGAAATGCAAGGCCCCAAAGCACCAGCATCAAGGAGAAGATAGAGTGTATATTGCTAACAAAAGAATCTAGAACTCTCCAAAAGTAACATTGAAATGCTTATCCTGAAAAATCAAAGTCCCACATGACAGTGTAGCAGGAGGGCATCCTAGCATGTAATTTGTGTAAATAGATAGACCCCCTTTCTAATTATTAAATACATTGTTCATCTCTAAATTAACTTTTACTGTGGTGTAGGGCAGTGATCCCCAACCAGTAACTCGCGAACAACATGTTGCTCTTCAACCCCTTGGATGTTGCTCCCAGTTGCCTCAAAGGTTCTTATTTTTGAATTACTGGCTTAGAGGCAAGTTTTGGTTGCATAAAAAACAGATGTACTGCCAAAAATTCTCTTCTGTAAGCTGCTAGTCCATATAGGGGCTACCAAAAAGCCAATCAGAGCTCTTATTTTTCATTCTTGTGTTGCTCTCCAACTCCCAAGCCAATGGGAGAAGTCCCTATCCTATTTAATTTCTGTGGTCTGTGCTGGAATTATCTAAAAAATCTGACTATTTTGGGCAAAATTCCTAAAAATTCTGACTTTTCATAAAAAAATCCTAAAAAATCTTCACTTGATTTTATTGAGTTTTTCCGCAATCCAATAATTAATAATAAATAAGGTCAAATCATGGATTCTGGTTTGTTCTGATTGAAATTCAAGTTTTGTGGTCATTTGAGGTAATTCAAGGTCATTTGAGGTAAAATAACTCTATCACTCGACCTTTGACAATTGTGCCCCCAAGTTTTGAGGCTACCCCATCTATGAATACTATAAATGAAGGGTTCAGATTGCTTTGCCCCTGATCACACTTTAGGAAATCAGTGGATGGGCATTAAATCATTGCTAGGTATTGTGAGATATTCAGGATATTCAGGAACTGGGAGAATGAGCTCCCCTTGCCCTGGAAACATTCTTCCAGTATATACATTTCAGATGCAATTTCTGAACATACCTATAGAATTGGCCAAAATACTGTACCTAATTTGAGACTCAGTTAACCTTTAGATTCCTGTAAAACAATATTTTTACAGATTATCCACTTGAAACAGTGAGATCTAAGACACTGGTTCTTGTACTAACCATGGTTTGAGACATGTATATCTGGCAGATATAGCAGCTGTCAAGGACACAATGGTTCGGCACATTTACAAAATATATATATTTATATTACTACATGATACTTTCCATTGCCCTGATGGGCCAGATCTCAGTAAATAGTATATACACACACACACTTGAATTCAGTAGCAGTTTTTCAAGGTTTTTTGAGCTTGTAAACTCACAAATTCGAGGCATTCAAGTTTTACCCATGAATCATTCAAGTTTTTTTTTAAGCAAACAATCCAGTTTTTCTTAAGTTGTGAGGGTACTTATAGTAGAAGAAACCCTAAAACCTCACAAATTAAAATGTTGGTAAATAGGCTTTCCAATCTAATGCTTACTGCCTCAAGTCCTTGTATATAGTGATGGCCATCACTACTTGTATACTTTACTGATATCTTTTGTCCTACAACTAGCAGAATGTTTGCAATGGCAATGTATTAACTAGTGATTAGAGAATTTTTTCACCAGGCATGGAGTTGCTGTGGAAATCTTTTGCAAAACTACAGCAAAAATCCACAGAGAGTAACTGAAATTTATTAAAGTACAAGTCACCTGGGGGCACCTGGAAAACTAACAATAAGTATAACCCCATGTCAGAGTTCAAAATTAAATATAAAAAAAATCTGTATGCTCTTTTGAAAAATGGATTCCAGTGCAAAGGTCTGCTGGAGCAACACTATTGCAAATATTAGAATAAAGATTTTTTTAAATAATATTTTAGGGCAAATTTATTGGGCTATTCTTGATAAGCAAAAAAGTATTTTATACAAAAATGTGATTCTCTGTGTTCTAGTGCTATAAATATGTCATGCAAGAGAAATAGTTATACTTACCCTCACATTACAAGAAGTAAAGGGTTAATTTAGTTTAAGTATTTTAACACAATTGCCTTGCTGATACATAGCTCACTATCTATATTCTGGAATGGCAAAAAGGGGGAGGTTTTCACATGTTAAATCACACTGGTTATTATATAGAAATAAGTCTCCTTTAAGGAAAGTATAAAAATGTATTGGCATCTGACTAGCTTTCGAAAGTTTCAGTATGTTCAGTTTAATCTCAGAGCTCATAAAATGATAGATAATGTTCCTTAATCTCAAGATTGTCTACTGTACATTTGGTACCAAGTGAAAAGGTTATTTTAGGGAATTTCTTATGGATGGAATACAGTCTTAGTACCATGAAAAGTTAGCTAGTAAATACAAATACACAATGCATAGATTGTAGATCATAATCTTATCAAAAACTTGACAGTTTGGTCACAGTCAATACTAAACAAAAGGGGAAACCATCAAAGAAGAAATTGAATGTTCTTCAATGAACTGGGAACATTATTCTGTTGTTCACAGATCTTTATTTTTAAACTTTCTTCTAAAGAATGTCTTATTTAAGGTGTGGGACAAAGTCTGTTAACCTACAATAACAATGCACCTCTCAAAGCAAACTTGCCAGAAAGCTTATAATCAAAAGAACCAGCTTTCTCTGTGTTTGGCTAATGGAAAACAAGAAACTTGAGTGGAAGAGAACTGTATAGGCAGAAAATTACTGGCAATTTTCCATCTGTCAATAAGTGTTAGTAGAAATGCCACATGAATTACACAATGACTTAACTGCCACAATTACACTACATTACACCAGTAGTTTAAAAGATAAAAATTGTAAGGTTCCTTTTACTTATTAACTGTATCGAGAAGTCCAGGGTAGTTTGTCAATAGAATGAAGTATTTGTAGTGCTAACAAAAACAAATGTGATGGAGCTCTAGGGTACAGGTGGCCATACACATCAAGATCTGCTTATTTGATGAGGTCACCATGTATACGATTGGATGATATTTTTCACCAATGCAGGCCATCGGTGAGAGGACCTCATTATTGTGTAAATGCAGTCCCTTCCCCAACAAGAATATCAAACCTGCCCAATAGATATTGGGAAGAGTTCGGATTTTCAGCCAGATATCGGCCAGGCAGAACCATCAGCAGACCCGATACATGGACCAATTAGGACCAAGTTGCCAGTTTTTATTGGGCCCGTGTATGACCACCTTTAGAAATCAAGTCTGTATTTTGGAAAATTTAATTACTATACACTGTGGATCTAATTCATAAAGTTTAGGGTAATGTGCATAGAGCAAATACAGACACGACCCACCTTTTATTTGGCCATTTTACACCCTACCTGCACCAAAATGACACGTACACTTACCCTCATATAAGACACCCCGAACCAAACCACTTCCCTACCTCTAACTTGTGCCTGTAGCTGCCATGGTCCCACCAGTGTGTTTACTTAATGAGCACTAAAGACCACAATTTGTACATGAGGTCCTTATGAGTATTTACTGCTTCAACTGTTGTGTGTATTGTATTTGTCTAGATTGGGAGCCAGTGTTATAATCAATTCTTTGTTTCTAAAAAAATCACCAAGGATATAGCACAATCCATTCTGACAGGATGAACAAAGGGGAGCTTCAAAAGACATGGACCATGACAATGTTGAGCTGCACATTGAAATGGAACAGCCAAGCAAAATAAACTTTCTTTATATCTCTATTTATGTCTGTATGAACATGTTTTATTCTGGATCAGTTTTCTCAAAGGTCTACACAGGTAGTGATGAATGAATTTAGCATTTTTGGCATCTGCTAATCTTTTTTGTGGACCTGCTACAAAAATCCACAGGGAAAAATGTAACCACAACAAAAGAGTCAACAAAAAAATTTGTTGATGCAACAAAAAGTCACCAATAAATAAAAATGGTCATTGACTTTAATATATTTGAACAAAAAAGTTGCAAGGACAAAAAAGTCGCCACAAGAAAAACTCCCATTAATGCATTTGGAGTGATTTTTTTTGAACATGTAAAAATTTCCCATAGACTTCAACACACTTCGCAAATTTTCACGGTTTCCTGTTTTTCCGAAGTTTTGCTAATTTTCAGACAAAACAGCGAAAAGTTTGTGAAGCACATGCACAATACATTTTTTTCTCACTCCAAATCAATGGGGTCTTTTTTTGTCTCTGCAACAATTTTGTTTTGGCGACTATTTTGTTGTGGTGACTTTTTTTGGCTCAGTGACTTTTTTGTCTCAGTGACTTTTTTGTCTCAGTGATTTTTTTTGTTCAAATACATTAAAATCAATTAGCATTTTTTCTTATGGTGGCTTTTTGTCTCTGTAACAATTTTGTCTTGGCAACTATTTTATTGTGGTGAAATTGTTTGCAGTGGATTTTTGTCAAAGTGTTGTGAAAATAATATGCAGATAGCAAAATGCAGAATTTCACTGGGAATCCATGCCTGGCAAAAATAAAATTGCTCATTACTATACACAGGGTTTCATTTACATTGTTATACTTAATGGAGTTCTCATGTGCCTGGGGAAAACTGGTCACCTATCATATTGTATCCAATTTAGAGGGGTGGCATTGTGCAGACACAAACACCTATCTCATAACTGCTAAAACCATGACTTTTCTCAACCTGCTTATAAAGTCAGCTCTAGTTGTCAATGCAGGGATGTTCAATGAATTGTCACAGGGAGACTGAATTACAGTACTAGCAGCCTTAAACTGCTCAGAAGTGTCAGGGACCAAGGAGGAAGTTTAGGGGTTAAAGTCCAGAACAATGGTGAAGGTAAGGATTATGCAGAATCAGTCAAAGTCCAGGCACAGTTCAATAGGCAGGCAGCAATAGTTCAGAAACAAAGTCCAGGAAGAGTCAATATCACTGAAAACAATAGAAAATACAACTCCCAGGAACATGGCAGCAATTCCTATAATTGGGCGCCATTCTAGCGTTCAGAGCCCCTTTAAATATTTAAATTTGGCTCCAAAACCGGGGTGCCGCCATTGTGGGAGTGACGCCGGCAGGGGAGGATGCGCCGCCCGGAGCTGCGGGTAAGACTCTGGGCAGCTAGATCCTGACAAGAAGTAAGATGGCCAAACTTGATAAGATCTCGTTTGGCGAGGTCACCAAACAAGCGGATCTTTCCCTGATTTGCCCACCAACTGTAAGGCAATATTGGGTTAACCTGAACGTTTAACCCTTGAATGAAGAGAATGGCTGCCAGCGAGTCATAGGACTGAATTGACTAGTCGATTCTGTCCTCAGTCGCCAGGAAAATCAAACTTCCCCAATTGATATCTGGCCGATTTTTGGTCTGATATTGATCAGGGAGACCCGTTGGAAGCCCCCATACACTGGAAGATAATCTGCCAAATTAGTCTAAAGCTAGACGCAAACATCCGATCATACGAATCCTGGTACGATTTTCGGATTATGTGTGGACTGTTCCGACATTTATCTTGCCATGATGATCGGTCATTCAGTTGATCAGACAGGTTGAAAGATTTCTGTTGGCTGCCAGTCATATCTCTGCATGTATTGCTGTTCTGACAATCTTCAGTGGGAGACAGCTTTGTTGGACAAAAACTTTCCAATTGCTGTGGGGCTGAACATCGACTGATCTGTTCTTTAACTACTTTGTTTGATCTAAATGGTTAGTGACAGGTCGGGAGATGAGGACGTACTATCGTTCATCAGATATTGCAGGTAGATCTTTGTGTCTATGGCCAGTTTAAAGGACTGATATTGGCAACTTCAATCTGCCTGTGTATGGCTACCTTAAGTGGTCACTCTTAAGCTGCATATCCCCAGCTTCCAAATTATACTTTTAATAATGAGCTCAACAGTTTCCTTTATATTTCTAATAACCTCCCAATGGGGAAAACTACATCGACCAGGGAATCCGACTTCTGCTGTAAAAGGCAGAGTTCTGGCTGAATCCCAAATCAAATTCTGGATTCAGTGCATCCCTATCCTTCGCACAAGTTTACAAGTGCTTCTGGCCTCTGCAAAATCTATACATTTATGCACACCTCCCTCATGGGATTTTGTCTCAAATATAATCTCCTTAAACACAGTCTAATAAAAATGTAATCTTAATTTTGGGAAGTCATTAAGAAAACCCAATAAATAACTTCAGTATAATTGGGTAACTAATTTTAAAATGCTGTCAAATGCTGATAAATTCTTAAAATCACCCTGTCTAATGGCGGTATTTCAGCCAATGTGAACAGTGATGGGCGAATTTATTCGCCAGGGGCGAATTTGCGGCGTTTCGCCCATCACTAAATGTGAATCTTTTTAATGGACACATCTATGCTATGAAATGTGCTCCTGATATTGCACATTTCTTTGTCTTTCCAGTGATATAATTGCAAGTGCCCTTTTTAAAGCATTTTACTCAATGCTTAGCTAATCCTGTAAAGAAATGTTTTTTTTTTTTTT
>CM044438.1:11399572-11417072 GCA_024363595.1 Xenopus borealis
TTTTTTTTTTTTTTTTCTTTCTTGCTTGCTTTCTGCTTTATGTTGATGTTGACAACAAGCTTTTATTATTTATGACTATCAATAAACCTTTAATGCCAAGCTAATACATCCATGGACACGTGAAAAGCAGTTAAATGTAAAAACATGCAACGTTTTCTTTTGTGGCAACACAGCAGAATTAAATGCCTAAGGAAACAATATATTACATTGCATAAACTGAACAGCAATAAACAGACATTTTTCTCCTTAACCACTTCTCTTTATAATACATATTATAGCACAATGGACTTTCAGGAGAAGAATATGTATAGAATTTATAACTAGTGATGGGCGAATTTATTCGGCAGGGGCGAATTCGCGTCGAATTCCTGCGATTCGCTGCTGGTGAATAAATTGGCGAATCGCCAGTGAAATGTTGCTTTGCGAAAATTCTCAGAGAAACGAGTCGCGCGTGTTTTTTTGACGCGACGCGCGCCGAAAACTACGCGACGCGCATCGGAAACGACACGACGCGCCGAAGTTGACGCGACGCACGTCAAAAGCGTCCCGCGACGCGTTTCGCAAATTTTTTGCCAATTTGCGAATTTCTCTGGAAATTTGCGAATTTTTCGGTGAAGCGAATCTCGGGAGATTTGCCCATCACTACTTATAACATATTATCTTAAGAAAATGTTTTGGAAGCTTCTTTCACTAACACACAGAATTCTAACAAAATAACTATGATTTGTACCTGTAGATGATGGGCCCCACTGCACAATGATAGAAAACTAGGAAGCTTAGTAATATATGGCAGATGTACCTTTTCAATAGCACCTATAACTGTGCCTAAAGGTGGCCATACACGGGCAGATAAAAGCTGCCGACAGACTGTGTTGGCAGCTTATCGGCCCATGTGGGGGGCCCTCCGACGGGCTTTCCCAATCGATATCTGGCTAAAAGTCGGCCAGATGTCGATTGGGCAGGATTAAAAATCCCGTCGAATCGCGGCCGCATCTGTTCGTTGATGAGGTCCCGCGATCCAACCGCCCGTACTGATCCGATCGTTGAGCCCTAGGGCCCACGATCGGATCAGCCCGATGTCGCCACCTTAAGAACGAAATGTGGGTGTGGATATAATTGATAGTGATGAGCGAATAGCAGCGAATTTCCGCGATTCACAGCAGGTGATTACATTTGTGAAATTTTGGTGTTTCACGAATTTTTAGCCGCTTCGTAAATTTCTCTTGAAATTTGCAAAAAATTAGGCGAAGCGAAACGCCGCCAATTCACCCATCACTAATGATTGATTCAGTTTAATAACTTAACATTGACAGAATTAGCAAAGAATTTATTGCTCTAATCAACATCAACAGTTAAACTTGATTCTGTTACTTGGGGGTCTCCAACTGTGATCTTTCAACCCACAAAAATGAGTATTGCATTAAAACTAGTACAGTTCAGGGGTTACTTATCAAAATCCAAATTAATTAGATTTTTTAAATTAAAAATCTCTGACCAAACTAGAATCCATGATTTGCTCTTATTTGTTAATAAATAAGCATGATTTAAGCAGATCGGGAAAATTGAAAAAAAATTCTGAATTTTTTTTTCAGATTTTGGGACAAATTGCAGTGCAGACCACAGATACTTCCAAATAGGATAGGGACCTCTCCAATTTACTTATATACGACCTCAGCAGGTCTGAGATTGTGGATTTTCAGATTCTGACTTTCTGCAGCTCAGGATGTAATAAATCTCGAAAAACAAAAATCAGATATTATAGCAAAATAATTTTTCGAGTTTTAAGCATTCAGACTTAATATCCCCCTTCATGTCAATGGGAGACTTTTTTTTGTTTCTGTTAAAATCCTTCAAAGAGTGTTCAACATGGGCAGAACTACTGCTGGTGCGGGGGGTGTGACTGCGTCTTGGGGGTAGGGGGGGCTTGTTGCTCTGCCTAGATGCAGACAGTTTTGTTTTGGTGCTCAAAACAAATGCTGAGCACCAGGAAGCAAACAATTTGAAATGAAGGTAAAGAAAGAAGGTTGAGTAAAAAGGTATAGAAAGAGCTATTTCCAAGAGGGGTGGTAAGGGTGAGGTGCATAGGCATCTTCTCTCACACCCACTTGTCCCTAAATGTCTGCATCATTCAAAAATGAAAATTAGGGAGCAACAGGAGGTGCAGACCACAACCAGGCACTGTCATTGCCCTGTCAGTTAGTTGTGTTTTAAGCAGAAACATAAAGGGGATATTTATCTTCCAAACACTTTTTTTTCAGGTGAGTTGTCTTCAGATTGCTCGCTATAAACAAAGGCTTTTTTCAATCGCTTTTCATCTTTTTTTTATCGTATTCCCGAAATTTAAGTTTAAAGTTCAATGTTCCTGCCTCTAATCTTTCAGTCTGGTAGCTCAGTGATTCAGGAGCATCTGAACTGTTACAAGTTGATACAATTAGTTGATACATTTGTCAGCAATAACAGCTGCTTTTAATGGAACTCTAGGATTCTGCTCAGCAGGGACAAAGCTAACAAATGTATCAACTAAGGGGCCGATTTATCAAGGGTAAAAATTTTCAGTAAAAAAATTCAAATGTCAAGCTATTTTTGTGTAATTTGACTAGGCAATAGTTCAATTTTGCATAATATATAGTTTTAAACAGCTTTTAAAAAGCTGCACAAAATGTGCAGCACAATTGGGCAGATTCTCTAAAGAGTGAATTGTTGCCAGCTACCAATTCGCACACTTCGCCAGGTGAACATTCTGTAAAATTGACAAAATTGCAATATTGGAAACCTTCATGACCTTCTGCGCATGCTCAGTTGATCTGAATTGGTAAATGCCTCCTACTGCGCATGCGCCACCAAATGCCTTTGAATCCAGGAAGCACTCGGGAGAAACTCCACTTGAGAGGGGTAAGTAACAACTTAGGGGTATCTGACACAGTGGCCCCAAGGGTCAGACTGGGGGGTCCAGGACCCACTAGGGTTGCTGGCTCAGGCCCCCCCTCTCGGCAGTCCCCAAGGCCCCCTCCTGACTTTCTGCTCTCACCCGTCTCCACAACGCATCATGTGCATGCAAAAGACAAAACCAAGGGCCCCCTCCTGACTTTCAATCCTGTGCCCATCTCCATGAACACAACACATGCATGCGCAAAAGCACAATGAGCAGAAGATGCATTACTTTTTGTGGGGCAGCTGGGGGAGCGGGTGTGGGCCGACATTGGGGACCTGTTCTCTGAATCAGGGCCAGAGGAGGGTGCGATCAAAGATGGGTGTGGGCTGTGCCGGCAACAGAAAGGTGCGGGTCTGGGTCGGCCCTGTTAGCCCGGTGTCCCATCAGTTGAGGTTATATTGCCAGTATCGTTATTTGTTACAGAAAATAACAGAGAAGGAATTTCAGGACAGTACCTTACATATATCAGTACAGACAAGTACTCATTATAGGGATATTTAAAAAATATATATATTTATTTTCATACCATCATCTCTTGTATATAATAACACACACATAGAACTGTACTGTTGTTTGTAGCAAAATTAACCAATAAGTCCACTGAGAACAAGAAGTAATCATTATGAATATCTGTATGAAACCATGCATATTTTATGTTGATGGGTTGCTATGGATGTCAGCTCATCAAGTTGCAAAACAAGTGCTCCAGGGAAACTATGAATATGCCAAAGATGATAATAATCACCTTATGGTGCAATAACTCATCAGAAGATATCATGTACAAGTGGATATTCAAATCTAATAGTTAATGTATTATTTCTTTTCCCTGAAGTCAGCCTTGACAAACAAAGTGATTTAAAAATGTTAACTCTCTGGAGACATTAGGAGCTCAGATTTTCAGGTAACATTTGAAGTGATGTGCTTTAGGCACTTAATATTAGGACCCATGTGTGTGTATATGTGTGTGTGTGTTTGTACTACCATTCCTTTCCATTATTAATATTTTTTTTAAATGTGACTTGTAGCAACTGTTTTTAGAGCGCAGAAGGAACAGAAGAAAGGATTTTAATGGTGAGTAAGAACATTAAGTGGGTTTTTTATCAAAAACTGAAAATAACTCACAATTTTCTAAAACTACTCCCACCATATCCACACTGATTTTTTTCTCTTTACTTATCAACACATTTTCATGAAAATCTCTTGTTCAGGAAAAAGCTGGATACTGTAAATCGTGAAAAGTAGTTGGCGAAACTGTGCCTTTTTTAATTTCTTGTCTGAAAACAATGACATCTTTGGATTATTGCACAAAACCATGTGCAAATCAGGATATCTTCAGGACTTCTCTCATTGACTTCTACATGAACTTGGCAGGTCTGAGATGGAGCATTTTTTTGTTCAGACTTTTAATACCCTGGGGTGTTTTTCCATGAAAAAGAAGGGTTTTACCCTTTAAAAAGCAAACTAGATGAATTCAGATTTTAATAAATAACCCCCAATATCTAGCACAATACAAAGTAATTGGGGCACATTTACTAAAAATATTTGAATTTTAAAGTAATTTTTGGCTACCTCAACCACCAAATAGGTCAAAATTCGATTTGAACTGAAAAAACTTGTAACCAAATTTAAAAATTCAACCATTCAAAAATCAAAGTACTGTCTCTTTAAAAAATTTGAATTCGACACTTCACCACCTTAAAGCTGCCAAATATCTATTTTAGCCTATGGGGGATCTCCTGGAACCTTTAAAAAGTGTTTTTGTAAGTTTTTGAAAATCAATTTGAAAATCAAATGTTTTTGCCAAAATCGTTCAAATCGATCAAATCAAACGTTGCATTATAAAGATTCGAACAATCTTCATTAGATCAAAAACAGACCGATACGAACAAGAAAAGTACATTTTCGATTGATAAACCCCTTTAAAAAATTTGACGTTCGATTTTCCAATTGTTTTCTATTCGTAATTATACCCTTAGTAAATCTGCCCATATGTGTACATAGACTTTGAGGCCTATCCATCAAAATTTTAATTTATGAGGCTTTGTTTGTTGAGAAAACTCATCAAACTCAAATGTGAGCTCATTTCCAAAAAAAAAAAGAACAAGACCCCTCAATGAACACAAAAACCGTTAAAAAATTTTGAACGCAACATATTCCCATTCTACATTTTCAAGAAATCTAGCACTTAGATTTTGCCTAGGACAACTATTGTTGACTTTTACATAAACTTGGCAGCCTTTGAATGGAAATTTTTTAAATTCAAGTTTTTTGCACTTATGTGTTGAAAATTTGAGTTCAAATAAATCAAATAAAATGTTGTGAGTTTTGATGCAAATATCTGAAATTTGAATCATTGGAAAAAATTGAAATATTGATAAAGTACCCCATATTGAGTAGTATATTATTTTTCATGATAAGTAAAAATACAGCAATTTACTTCAATAATATTCCATTGTGCTTTTATTTTATTGCTATGGGGCAGATTTCTCAAATTCACATGAATGATTATTCATCAATCAATCACATTATCAAAAAGACTCAAATTCAAATTTTCAACCAGCGAATTTTGAAAATGCGATCGAATCGAATGAGTCGAATACAAATCTATTTGAATATTCAACAGTCGAATAACTTGCTCTTTAAATTTTTATTCGACTGACTAGTTTGCCAGATTCAACCTACCGAATTGGTTTTAATTATTTTTGATAGAATAAAAAAATAGTTAAAATCGTTTGAATCGTTCGGTTCTAATGATTTTATCGAATTGCAGTAAAAACCTTCAAAGGATTTCAATTCGACCACAATTCGACCAATAGTAAATCCTGCCCCTTAGTGTAGACTCAGTATAGATCTTCTTTTCTTGACAATATAACCAAATAAAATTATTTTAGCAGCACAACAAATGCCATAAATGACTACTGGGAAATTATGTCAATATGTTAATATTCAACTGTCTTCTCCAATTAATTTTTTTATGCTTATCTCAAATACCAGAATATACCACATGAGTAAATCATAATACCAATGTTAAGAGGCAGATTTACTAAGGGTTAAAGTGAAGATTCAAATAAAATTAAAAAAATTCGAATTTCATAGTAATTTTGGGGTACTTTGACTATCAAATAGCCCAACATTTGATTTGAATAGAATTTTTTTTTTTAAAGTACTGTGTCTCTTTAAAATCCTTTGAATTCAACTATAAACAAAAGGAACACCAAGAGCCCCAATAGTGTAATATGTATTGGTAAGGGATAATGAAATAAGAGTAAATAGCATATACTCACAAACCAGGGTTACCAATAGGCAACCACTGTAAAGGCAGGTGGGGAGATTGTCCTGACCCCACTCAGGATTAAGAAGTCGCTCTCTGTAGATAGAAAAAGGGTATCAACCCTCCACCCAGGGTGGACTTATTATTGTATAGAAAGAACAGAGGCGCCAAAAGGATAAAAGGATATAAACGAGTTTAAAAGCCAAAACTTGGTGGACTTACCTCCTCCAAGCAGACACAAAACGACTGTAATTCAGCAGTCAAAATTTATTAACGAACTCCAATCAGTACAACGCGTTTCACGGGTTCAGACCCGCTTCTTCAGGCAATAAACATAGGAGTTACAGCATCTGGCAGTAGTATACACACTCAGCGCCTCTGTTTATTGCCTGAAGAAGCGGGTCTGAACCCGTGAAACGCGTTGTACTGATTGGAGTTCGTTAATAAATTTTGACTGCTGAATTACAGTCGTTTTGTGTCTGCTTGGAGGAGGTAAATCCACCACTGCCTCCTCTGATTACCAAGTTTTGGCTTTTAAACTCGTTTATATCCTTTTATCCTTTTGGCGCCTCTGTTCTTTCTATACTTTGAATTCAACTATTCACCACCTTAAAGCTGCCAAATTGCCATTGTAGCCTGGAACCTGTCCTGAAATTTTTTCTAAGTTCTATGAATTCGAAGGATTTTGGTTAAATCATTCAAATCTTTTGAACCGAGAGATGCATTCAAAAGATTTGAACGATTTTTATCTGTCTATGAGGAATTATTTTAGAAGCGAAACTTGTCAAAAATTTGGCTTATTTCTACTATTAACATCTTCAGATTGTTCAAGGGACTTCTGCCATTGACTTCTTAATATGAATTACGCAGGTTTTATGTGGAGAATAGTTAAATTACAACTATTTCCAGGGTCGAAATGTGATAAATCTCACATTCAAATTAAAATTCGAGTTGGTGGTTTTAAATTCAAATTTGGCCTGACCAAAAAAAGATTAGAAAATGAAAATTTACCATTAAAACTTTAGTATATCTGCCCCTTTATGTATAGAGCATGACTGGGGAATCACTTAAATAGCAATGCTTATGCTGAAAACAATATTTTTTCTATTAAATAAAGCTTTTTTTTATTTTTTTCTGTAATTTTTTATCTTGAGGATTTGGTATTTATAAACACAAACACTAAGGGGCACATTTACTAAGGGCTTTCCTGAACATTTGTCTATGTCCTGGAAAATAATTTTTTTTCCTGAAAATCGTTCGAATTGTTTGATTTGTTCGATTTAAAGATCAAACAAGTCATATAATTCTAACTTGATCGAAAATGGAATTTTTTATAATTCAAAATTCGACCAATAGTAAATCTGCCCCTAGTTGTTTGCAATATAATTGTAATTCTTTTATTTTTAACTGATAGATAGTGATTGGCGAAACGGGCGCGTTTCGCTTCGCCGATAAATTCGCGTTGCGTTGTTTTTGACACGCGTTGCGTCGTTTTTGACGCGCATCGCGTCGTTTCCGGCGCTTCGCGTCAAAAAACGACGCGCGACTCGTTTTTGGTGGCGAATTTTTGGCGGTGAATTTTTCCTGCCGTTTCGCGAATTTATTCGCCAGTGGCGAATTGCGGGAATTCGCAGCGAATTCGCCCCTGGTGAATAAATTCGCCCATCACTACTGATAGATAATGGTAGTTGATGTGAAAATACTCCTGTAGTTGTGTTTACATATTGCTTATCATTTTCTATTTTATCATATTGTTTCCCCATTTGTACTTACAACACATTTATGTAATATTCTGTGCTGAGAATTATTTTTTGTAATGCTGATATTTTTAATACCCCACAGAATAAATCAGGGATTTGCATGTACTATCAATAAAATCTCTTGCAAATACAATATTACAAGTTTTACACCAGAATAAAAATGACTGCATGCCTGCATCACCATGGAAACTGTTTTCCATTAAAAAAATTGGATTAAAAGTGTGCCTTTATATGTGTAATTGTTTACATGTGCATTGTAATTGAAAGAAAAAGTGCAATTTTTGTTCATAAAAATAAATCAATACTTGCTATAAGCAAAGAAAACATAATTTAACAGTAACCAACTTCTTAAATCAGACGCTCCTGGCTTTTTACATATAATCCAGTATACCAAGGATTATGCTCTAGGGTAGCTAGCAAGATGCTACCACAGGATTCACGGAATAACCCATAAAATAATTAATGATATTTAGACATAGTTTAATTATATCACACGTTCAAGTACCACAAGTTTATATTTAATCTCAAGTACACTGTTGACAAGCTCGAGTAGGAGCACAATCTTTTCTCATTGACATTTTTACTGGTACAGGTCTATCCATATTTATAAAGTGTCAAAGAAGCTATACTGCTAATGATCTCCATATCCTTCTTTAAAGTTTCCTCAAGCTTATCCATCCCAGTGCGGCTGCGCCAGGACTTAAACTTCAAGCAAAAGAACAGGCAGTATCTACAGCAGTAGTACAGTTGCTCCCAGTTGCTCCTCATGGCCTCAAAGTAGGAGCTTGTTTTTGAGTTCCTGGCAAGGAGGCAAATTTTGCTTGCATTAAAACATGTTATACTACCCTGCTGTTGCTCATGGGTTAAAATGGTTGGGTACCCTTGGGGGTAAAAGAAAATGGTGCTAAAGGAGAGAATGGCCAGGTGAATGTTAGAAATTATATTGATAGAAAACCTTCAGAGAAAAAAAAGCTATATATTAAGTAAGAGAAGAGAAGGAAGGTAGAGGAGAGGAAAAAAATCAAGAAAAAAGATAGAAAAAAAAGATAGAAAAAGTGGACATAGAGGGGTTAGAAGGTTAAGATTGTTATTGAAAAAATGTGTTTTATTTATATGTTTTTTCATCTACTGTTGGTTTAGTGGGGGAAGTTTTGTAGGGTGTCTGAATACCTAATTGTGGTTTAAAAAATTATGTCTAAAGCTGGCCATAAATATAGGGATCTCTCCCCAATTTGCCCACCTTGAGGGCCTGAGAGGCCCAATGATTGGATCACAACAAGTAGAATACGGGCAGTAAGATCAAGAAGCGCATCAACAAACCGATGAGGTCATCCATCTAATGGGACTTTTAAACATTTAAAACCTGTCTGAGGGCACCATACACTGCCCAATAAGTTGCTGACTTCATCTGCAGTATCCTTCCCTGTATCCCCAAAATATGATTTCTAATATCTTCTTTAATGCCAAACTACTTACAGTTTTGTAATTACTGTAAGAAGTCTTTTGGAAAGGTGAGTTCCAGTTATCCATACAGGTCTAAACTCATTTTTAACTCCCCCCAGTCTCTGTATGTTTTTTCATTATTGTGTCTAAAGGATGTAACAAAATATTTAGGGGCAGATTTAGCATTGGTCGAATTTCGAATTGAAAAATATATGTGAATAGGAAGTGAAGTAAAATCCTTCGAATTCGAATACCGATTTATAAGGATTTTACCGCAATTCGATTGGTCGTACGATCGAATAGGAAAAAATTGATTGATCGATAAATCGTTCGAATTGATCAAATTTTTTTTATTCGATCAAAAATAAGTAAACCCAATTCAGTAGCTTTGATCTGGTGAACTAGGTGGTGGAATACAAATTTAAAGGGGAAGTAAATTGAACGTTGAATGATTGAATATTCGAATGAAATTTTATTCGAATAATTTGATTCGATTGAATTTACAAAATCACTGGTTGAAGTGGTCTTCAAAAACATTAGAAAATTCAAATGTTTTTGAAAATTCGATCAAACTTTGAATCCTTCATGTGAATCTTGTAAATCTGCACCTTAATGTTGAAATTAATTAGGGGGAGTATGGGTGACCACAGAACAGCAATATGGAAATTCTGCTTTGTCTAGGTTTAAAAAAGTGAAAGCTTTAATCAAGTCAGTGATACGTTCCAGACTTTCTGGGTTTAATCTCCCTTTGTGTTTTGACCATTCCACTTGCATTATAAGAAGGCAACAGATGTATCAATACCTTGTGAAGTTAGTCTTCTAAATTTCCTAAAATATCTAGGAGAGCTAATAAGTTTTTGTTTTTACCAACCCTACCCTAATTGATCTTTTAGTTCATCTTCCATAAATACCCAAAATGGGATGTCCAGAATAAAAGCAAGCCCAAACCTAACTTCTACCAGCCTTCATACTGGCCCCCGTTCATTGTTTTGAGACAAACTCTAAAATGTTTATTTTATTTTTTTTAGTTTTAAGCAAATCCAACCTTTTGAAATTGTGCAGCTTTAAAGTCTAAAACTATAATTGGTTTATGTTTAAGACATACTGTATATTGGCTTGATTACTCTGTATCTTAGCAGTACAATTAGTGTGTAGTAATTATATCACTGAATTAATTTGATTGGAGAAATGGACCAGCACATACAGTAATAATGTTCGATGTTTGTTGCTAGATCCAGTATAAAAAGATGATTGAAACAATGCAAAGAGTCTATCAATATACAGTACCTGTATCAATCCTGAAAACACAATGAAACTTGGAGGACCTTAACAACCTGTCAGCAGTTATTTACATGGTGCAGTGTAGTAAAGAAAATCAATCGTCCTATGAGAGAAGGGTATACTTTGCAGCCAACTACCTTATTAGTTAAGTGGTAGACAAAATCTAGTGGTTGTGGAATATGCTATTTATTCATATTGACAGCAGAATAGTGAATGGGGGGAACATGAAAAAATGTTTAGCAGGACATTTATGCTGGAGTTGTTCTTTGTTAAAGGATTGCAGCTGAGAGTCATGGAACATTTAAGATTGAAGGAGAAGGAAAAGCCCAATACACAGTGGGTGCCAAATGTTACAGCACCCTTAAGGGTTGCAAAGACTTTCCTTAGCACTGGGCCAGTGCTCCTGTTAGCAGAAAATTGCACCAGTATTGACAAGTGAGCAATCCTTTTTGACTTTTTGTACAGTAGAGTTAAAGGGCAGACTTTAACAACAAATCTGTCTTTTTTGCTCTACAGTACTTCACATGTCAGCCACTGTTGGACCTTTCCTTCTCCTTTCAAGTTGTATCTGTATAATCTCTCATGGAACTAATGTTACATATGTAAATAACTCTAGAATCCCTGACACAATGTACAGTTTAATAAGGGATTTATGTTTTTGATGTGTTGCATAAGTGGACAGATCAAGAAAATATAGACTATGAAAACATTAAGGAAAGCATCAATGTATGCATCAACCACAACTTTCTTCTTCAGTGGCAGCTTACTACTATTCACGAGGATGGCATATGCTATGCTTGAGAGCACAGACAGGCATAATTGTAAGGGATGGGGGTGAAAAAAGTTTTGTCAATTTAATGCTAGCGTAATGTCCATCTTTGAAAGTAAAATACAATGTAGAACTTTAATAGCTAAACACAGGCAAGAGTTGGGTTGTGTCAATAGCTAAAACAGACTTGAGCTAAAGGAAGTTGCTGAAGTACCACAAGCTCTTAGCTAAAAGTATATGTAGCTGCTACAATTTGCACCCCGTTCCCCAAAAGATGTATGCACCTTTGCATTTGTTTTAATGGGAACATTTGCAGTGAATGATCTCCCCACCCTGTTACAGAGGCAATGGAATTCTAGGGGGGAAATTCTGCATTGTATAAAAAATACATGGTGATTTGTATCTGGAAATTGCACTTTGCGCATTTCACTGTGTTTATAAATGAGCCTTAAAGTCTCTCTGGGGGTAGGGGGTGCTGTTTTTATATTTATGGGGCTGCAATATATTATAAAGCAATGTGTTCATAGTGCTTTCGATTAAAACGGATGCACACCCCAGCACTTTGAGAATGTGACAGAATACTCATACAATGCTGAAAGAAAAGTATTTTTTATTTCATCCACTATTTAATGCATTTTAGAAATTTACACAAGTTATTAAAGCAGTTTTAAACAAAAACCTAACCATCAGAGATTTTTGTACAGTACACAGTGAAATCAAATGTAATAGAAAAAAAAATAACATTTTCCATTTCGAAATAGGAAAACAATTCATCCAGAGCAGGACAGCCAACATTTCAAAAGAGATTACATTACCCATAGGATAAGAAAAAACTAAGCCTGAGAACAGACATTCATCAAACTGTAGTTGAGCTATAGCTCTATTGTTTTAAACTATTCACTAGAAGTATTTAGGTTAAGACGCTAACAGGTTTAAACAATATTTAAAGCAACTTTTCTCTTGGATCTCCTAAATATGTTCCTATTTTTATTGCATGAGATCATGATTCAACTTCCATTTGGCATAGTCATAAATAACATGATCTAATTTCTTGTTCCACAACTTTCACACTACTTAATAAATCTGTAAAGCTTCCATTGCGCAAACTACAGTAGCTTGGGCTCTTCAATAACCCAGTAGTCTGACAGTTGCAAAATCGCAACAGCTTTGGTCACTAGATTTCTTTAGCCTTTAAAGGGGATACAAACACCTTTTTTGGTACTATTTGTATTACCTTATCTGTCTCAAATTTAAAACTCTGCCCCTTCTTTTAAATACTGGTTGTTGGAATTGAATGCATCTGCTCTTTATATATGAATGCTATTCATAAGCACTTATGAAGATAAATCAGTCAGTTACTACATGTTCTTCAATCATGCTACAACAATTTGATATTGAAAATAAATGTTGGATTCAAGCAGAGGGAATGTCTCTTCTCAGAGTACTCTATATGAATAAACAAGGGAAATGATATGAAATAAATGATATCTGGGAGGATAACATAAGCAAAGGTTGGAGTATGGTTGAGTCCAGAGAGTATGAGGTCTGTTGGCTGAGAGGTACCAAGGTGAGCCATAAAGTTAGGTTATATGGTGGTTGACCAGTCCTGTGGAATTCACTGTTGGTGATGATAAAAATAGCTAGTAGTAGAGCAGCTGAGACTCCAGCCAGGACGAAGAAATGGGTCAGCACTCTGACACTGCTAACCAATCTGTGATCAAGTGTGTATGGAAATGGGCCTAAAGATGCACTGTTTCAATAGAGAGGCCATCTTTAAGACAAGTCTTATCATGTGCCAGAAACATAGACCTATTAGTGCCACCTAATTTAGAAAGATTAGAAGGCAGGTAGGAAGCAGCAATGCACACTGGGAATCCTTGTACAGAAATGGGATGTGTAATTAAGAATGCTGGGAACTAGGCGGCAGATTAACTAAAAGGTGAAGTGACTAATGCTGGCGAAGATTCACCAGCCTTACCGCCCGCAGGTATGGGTGTTGCTTCGCACTCTATCGCCAGTGACTTTTCTCTCTGGTGAATGGACGTTACTCTGCAAATTCCCTAAAATGTGAATTTTACTGAACGTTACTTCTTTTGCCAGACTTGCCTTCGTCTGCTCAGACCAGGTGAAATGCAATGGAGTAAAAAAGTGTTCTTCCTCAATTTTCAGTTACTTACATAATATTCTAAGTTCAAAAAATGTTGGTGTATTTTCCTTTTTTCAGGGTGATAGGCTGCAAAAGTCCTAAAAAATATTTTTGTAACCGGTTTCCCCTCTATTGACTTCATGTGTAGGGCATTATAACAACTCTATTGGCTATATCTAATATAAGTAATTCTAAAACAACTGGACTTGCTGAATAATTATTGAAGACGTTTCACTACTCATCTGAGCTGCTTCTTCAGTTCAACTAACTGGTATGGGAAATCCTCAGCATATAAACTCTTCCACTAATCCAATCACAATGGCACATTGTAACGCTTCAAAGAGGTGACATCTGAACTTGATTCTGTGTAGTTACTGTGATAAGATTGCCAATGTGTCATGCAACTCCTATGGTAGTCTTCTCTCCCGGTGCTCGAAGGTGGGGGAATCGGCAACCCCCTATCTGGCAAATGCAAAATATCCTCGGCACACAGGGATAAATTCAGCAGGGCAAAGTCCTTGCAATTTTATTAGATGCAGAGTGCAATGTGCAGCGTTTCGGGGAACCTCCCCTTTGTCAAGCTTTGTCAAGTTGCATTATGCAACTGCTAGACACAGGTTTTACTTGTGAGAGTTGCATAAATGGATGTGTGAAGTGTTCTGAAACTGTTTGGGTACCAATGTGAGAACAGCATTGTATGTAGCAGACAGCTGGTATCGAAGGCCCCCACCTCTATTCAGGGATGGTTTCTCTACCTCGAAATGAATCGCTTCTTTCACGCCTCTTTCAAACCAGCGGTGGGAGGATACTGGCAAGGATGCAAGTGTTGGGCCCCAATTTGAAGACAAGTCTTGTGCATTTACCTGCTACGTGGGAGCAACTTCTAAGTTCCAAAGGGAGAGGTCATTTTGGGAAATGTAGCACTACCTGGGGCATAAGAGCTGTGGGTAAGGGACATTCCATTTGAAATGAACTGTGTTGTTATCGATCGGCCTCTACACATATGTAAAGTAAAGTCAGAATACCATAATTCTAGTTATGTGAACATAAAGTTTTGCTGGATCAGCACATATGAAAAACCAAATATGTGTACTGACAAGTGATCAAAAGTTGAACCAACTGTGAAATAAAAATCCTTACGCGGAGGGTGGGATCTGTTGACGCCCATAGATTTTAATGGGCGTTTGTGACATTCCACCAGCCGTGAATATTTGGGGAAGCGAAAAGGGTCAAATTCACACATCCCTAGCTAGAGTGCTAGACACTGGATGTAGTGCACACACCCATCATCAAGTTTACAGTGGGAGAGGCATTTGGTAGAGTCGGGTACTGCGAGGTGTGTTCTATACACAGGGGGTCTAAAGCGCTTCACTTTGCCATTTAAACATACCTTTAGGGTATCCAGCTTGTGGGTACATTATTCTGCATCAATCTGTGCTGTTCTTCAGGGAATAGAACATGTGCCTAATCAGAAGAATAGTATACAGTAATATATCACGTTCAACCCAAATTTGTAACAATGTGTTATCACCCAAATAATCAAAGTATCCTTTTACCAATGTTTGCTACATAAATGCAGTGATACAATGAAGGAGGGAAATTTACATCTAGTTGCATAATTACTATTTTTATATTACTGTAAGAGGGAGTCCGAGTCATCTAATGTTTATATGTCAGTCTCATGATCATGATACCAATAACACACTAAAGAACATATTGTGCTAATAAAATGGGGACATAGGTAACGCGTCATTCAGGTCCTTGGGTGCCAAGGTCTTGAGTGTAAAAAGCCACATGCTCTCCTTTTGTAGCAACGATAGAGCTCTATTGCCCCCCTATGTCTATATGTTTTTGCACTAAAAAGTCCTGTGAGTGTGGTTCATTTTTGTTTGCTTGCATATATATATATATATATATATATATATATATATATATAAAAAAAAAAAATATATATATATATATATATATATACTGTATAACCAATGCAATTTGCTGACAGTGGCCCTTTAAGCCATGGGGCATATTAGAAAGGATCCGAAAGAAATCATAAACCATAGTCTGTAAATAGAAAAGTCTGCTGAAAGTTAAGCACTGAACAAAAATTCAATAAATGTAATGAAATGTAATGTAATGTAAAGCTGTGTTTTGCCAAAACAACATAAGTATTAATATAATTTCCTATTCTAGCTAAAAAGTAACTGAGTGTACTTAAAACACAAACCACTTTACACTTCTGCTGTTAACAGAAATTGAAAGCCGGGGATATTTGCTGACCGCAAGTTCTTTCAGAAGCAATATATATTTAAATCATGAAAGTGTCTCACGCAGCAAACACGAGTCTTAAAATTAAGAGCAAAAAATGAAAAATTAGCCAGATATTTAATTTTTGCATAAAAATATGTGATGTGTAATTTTCTATTCAGTTTGTTCATTGCGTCGTTTCCTTGCAATTTGACTAAATGTTCCTCCGCATATTCTCATTACAGGTACCTCTCGTTTATCTTGTTTATACCAATGAAAATTTGGCAGCCATAGTGTAATACAGACTCTCAGTGGAGTTCATTTAATAAAGTGGTGTGATTGCAAAATTCTTCACTAACCAAAAATTTTGTTTATTGTACACTGTAAACCATTGGTAACAAGAGAAAATAGGATAAATTATGTTACCAAAGTAATCAAGAGCATGATGTGCTAGTGAATGAAACTGTGCACACAACATTATAGTTATATGGTGGTCTAGCAGCTTACCCCCATGCACGCGGGAGCGCCCGCCATGCCTCCAGCGGGGATGCTCACCGCGTGCATCCATCCTCCTGCTTGCTGCTGGCTTCCCTAGTGCTCGCGCGCGGTGCACTTCCAGGTTTCTTAAAGGCACCGACGTGATGACGTCAGCGCGCAATGGCCAAATTCAAATGTTAAAAGGGAGATTCAGTCTGCAGCTTGTTGCCCGTGATAGGTTCAGTTTTGCTGAGTTCCTGGTGCCTATAGCTTGTGCCTAGTTACTGATCTGATTCCTGTTGTGACCCCTGCCTGATTTTGACTACTCCTGACTTCTGTATTCTGACCCTGCCTGTCATCCGACGCTGATTCTGGCTGATCCCTCTGCTTGATTTACCTGGTTTGACCTTAGCCTGTCCCTGACTATTCTACGCTCTCTAATCCTGATCCTGACCTGTCTGACTATTCTACTCCGCTTGTGCTGTTCCGGCCCACCTGTTCCACTTGGTGGTATTCTTCAAATCCAGAATCCTTGGTGAGATGATCGTGCCCCTGTGCTAGCCCGAACTCTTAGCTTTGCACCTCTCGTTAAGTCCAGGTGGCATCTAAGTAAGCTGAGGGCTCCTCCCGAGGCCAAAGGCGGTCACTTAACTGGTGATGCCAAGCTGAGACCAAGGTGCTTAGCAACTGTTCTGGTATTGGGTGTCATTCGTGACATATAGTTTGCCCAGCAAAGGAAATCATTCACTGCAAAGCAAACCATTATGACTTTTCAGAAAAGTCAGACCAAACTATAAAACATGATGTGACCTAATTTATAATTGAATCTGATCGGGACAAACTTGATAAAATAGACTTTTTTCCCCAAATCACTTGATTTTTCTCAGATTTTTGCCCAAAAAGTCTGAAATAGTCAGACTATTTGCAGTGTAGACAGCAGAAACCTCCAAATATGATATCCACCTCTAGCACTGATATACAGCTTCGGCAGATGTGAAATAGCTGATTTTCAGATTCTGACTTTTTTCAGCATTGGACTTTAATAAATCCTGGAAAATTAAAAGAACATTTTCCACAACAAATTAGGATTTAGTTAAAAAAAACTTGAGTTTTTGCCATTCGGACTTTATTAAATAACCCCTTAATTGTGCTAATGCCCATATTGTTTCCAGATAACCAG
>CM044438.1:11422072-11435379 GCA_024363595.1 Xenopus borealis
CCATATGTTAGGAAATGTAGGGGGAAAGAAGGGTAACCCCCCAAAAATATTATCAATCTTTTTCAGACTATCACCCTCCTATGCTAAAATACGCCAGCGTTTTTTTGGGACTTAGAAAAAAAAAATTTTTTCAACCTCCTATCTACTGTATTGAACTTCGCCTGGTCTGACAAGGCGAAGTAACGTCTAGCGTAAGTGCTAATGCTGAGGAAAATGTTCATCTTAGTGAATTTGCGAAGTTACGATCCTTCGTCAGTGCGCAACTTCGCCTGGCGTAAGGGTGCGAAGTTGCGCAAGTCTATCTACTTCGCTAGCCAAAATTCACCAGAGCCGGTGTTAGTGAATTTGCCAAGTTGCCAAATGACGTCATGCTGGTGAATTAGCGCTAGCGTTAGAGGCTTCGTGCTTTAGTGAATCTGCCCCATGGACTTATACAGCAATTTGGCCTGTTTTAGGTGGCGAATAGTCGAAGTTGAGTTTTTAAAGGGCCTATTAAAGAGTATGATAAATCTCGAAAAAAATCGAATTAGAATTTTTTTAAAAATTCAAATTGAAATTGGATAACTCCCTAGTTGAATTTGACAGTTTTAGCCATTAAACCCTCAAAAATGCAAAATTCAGAAACAGACCCTTGATAAATATGCTCCTCTCTGTTTTCGAATTATGCCATGATTTTGAAGGTGGAGAATATATTCACAAAACAGATTCACAGATTCCGAATTTAAGTTACTGTCAATGCTATTTTCACAACCTTGCACAATGGGCACATTCATGCAAACACCCATCTAAATTGAGAGTCAATTGTGAAAATGTATGCACAATGCAAATTTCCAAATACATGGAAAGACAGTCACAGCAATAGTTGCAATATTTTAGCATTTAGGAAAAAATCATGGGCAATACAACCATTTGCAAATAAATATGTGCTGCGCAAACTTTATAAATGACCCCCACTAACTTTATTTTCCTTCTTACTAAATGACAAGAACTTTGCTCAAATAAATTCAGCTCTCATATGTTAATGAACAGGCATGTTTAATTACCCAATCAGTTTAGGTGAAAGCATAATTATTTACTGACAATGTAAATTAGTGCCTAAATTACTGTTGTCATTTGTAAATATCACTTAAGTTTGCATAATTCATATCACCCAACTTTACCCGTACCAACTCAGCAAACACACAGTTTGTGTAAATATATACTGTAATATATACTGTATCTATTCATTTTTATTTTTGAAAATGCTCAAATTCTCCCAGAGTTAAAGCACACTGTGTATTTTAAAGTTGTGTTGACTGACATTTTATTCTTGCTTTGGGGCAGTTTTGCACAAGAGCAGAAATGAAGCACTTGGAATTGTGAATATGAATGCAATGTGAATTGTTGTTCCCTTAGGCTCACTCCATCTTAATAAAAACTCTACTTCCAACAAGGGTTCAATAATTGATTTACATGAAGCTTTGGGAGTGCAATACCTTGGAAAGGTCATAAAATAAGAATGAATTAAGAACTGTGATAAATACAAATTGCCCTGGAAAGCTCTGTATATCCTTGCATGTCTGAACACACATGTGGACGCACAGAAGCACTCAAAAAAATAATTACACCTGTATTTTTGAACAGGCTTATGGTAACCAGTGGTCAGACATGCTGAGTTGAAAACTTATTCTAGGGAAAATACAGAGTTATTTTAGGAAAAATATTGGAGTATACATAAAAGCACAGCCATGGCAGGCAGCTAATCCAAATACTGTATTTGCTGCCTAAAATTGAAAAGTCACAGGCAAAATGATTCATTGTGGGCTAGCTATGCATTGTATGCTAGCTTATATCCAACTTGTCCCTTGTTATACACAATAAGGGGCAGATTTAACAAGGGTCGAATTCGAGGGTTAAAAAAAACCTCGAATTCAACCATCAAATTTTGGTCAAATTGCAATCCTTCGAATTCGAATATCGAATTTGTAGGATTTTAGCACAATTCGATTAATCAAACAATCGAATATAAAAAATTTGATTCAAATGATTTTAACCATTCGATCCATTTTAACCATTCAATTTTTTTTATTTGATATAAAAATGCAGAAATAACCCTATGGGAGCTTCCCATAGGACAGGGGTGTCCAAACTTTTGGCTTCGAGGGCCACATTAAAAAGAAGAAAAATTGTCTGGGGGCCACACATGAAATACACAAACACTTTTGATTTGTACACAAAAAAAAAAGAACTACAATAACAGATGGATAACCAGATGGAGCTATACACTGAATAAGGGACTGGATAAGGGACACCTGGATATTAAATAGACTTTTTATTATATTATTATTACTAACTGAGTCCCTATTCTCCTATATCTTTTGCAACATGACGTTTTCTTGAGAACTGAGCGTTTCAAGCTGGGCCAAATTCATATCCATCCTGGGTCGCATTTAGCCCTCGGGCCGCAGTTTGGACACCCCTGCCATAGGGTTATACAGCAATTTGGTAGGTTTAATCTGGCAAACTAGGCAATTAAATTGTTTTTGAAAGAGCAAGTACTTCGACCATCGAATGATCTAACAGATCGAATCTGTTCGAATCATACGAATCGACCCAAAAAAGTTATTTGAAATTCGAATTCAAATCTTTTTGAAAATTTGATTGTCTTTCGAATGCTTCACCTGGATTTAGTAAATCTGCCCCTAAATGTTTGAATGTAATAAAATTGTTTCTGGTTTATACGTCATATATAAAAATACAGCAATAGGATTATACAGAATGTTTCATGCCTTACTTGGCAATTAGGACAGGGCTGACCTGGTCACTCAGCCACTGCACTCTTCACCTAACCTCTGCTCCCAACACAAGTCTAGACTGAATGAACACTAAAGGTGACCATACAAGGGGAGATCCGTTCATTGGCGACGTTGCCAAATGAACGAATCACTCCCCGATATGCCCACCTTGAACAGAGATGAAATGGGTGATCAGATTGTGGGTTCTTATCAAAGAAAAGAAGCGGCTGCGATCCAACTGGATTTTTTGCCCTGTCCGATTGACATCTGGCTGCCTTTCGGCCGGATATCAATCGGGGAAGCCCATCAGAGGGCCCCATACACAGGCCAATAAGCTGCCGGATTTTATGAAGAGTTTCAATAAGCAGAGTGATGCCATCAAAAATAAACACTGCATATGCTGTTCTAACAAAACTAACTGCTTATAAGGAGTGTAACAGAAGCTATTGTGTGATATAGTTATACTTGTAAATTAACACCGCCATAAATCTGACACACAAGGTTCCACAAGTACTTCTGTTACACTATGTGAAAGCAATTAGAGGGATAGCGGCACATACAGTGTGTCACAATGCTTACACAAACCAAATATCACTAACCTTTTCTTCTACAGGTGCTCCTCTGCCACCCCAGTCCAACACTCATTGCTGGGCTACCTAGGTATTCTTAGGGGCAGATTCACTGAAGCGCGAAGCGTCTAACGCTAGCGCTAATTCGCCAGAGTGACATCATTTCGCAACTTCGCAAATTCACTGACACGGACTCTGGCGAATTTTCGCTAGCGAAGTAGATAGACTTGCGCAACTTCACACCCTTACGCCAGGCAAAGTTGCACACTGACGAAGGATCGTAACTTCGCAAAATCACTAAGATGAACAATTTCCTCAACGTTGAATCAAAATTTTCTTTTAAAAAAACTTGAATGTCAGGAAGGTTATTAACATCTTCAAATGAGTCAACAGATCTCTGCCATTAACTTAGGTGGTGAATATTCTAATTAGAACTGTGATAAATCTCACATTTACATAATATTACATTCAAGTTGGTGCTTTTAAATTCCAATTTGTGAGTTTGACACAAAACAAAATTTTAAAATTTGTATTTATCATTAAAAAATGACAAATACAAGAGGTCCTCTGCACTAAACCTATTATCAATATATTGAAGACATTGAGACATTTTGTGCATACAGCTACTAAAAAAATCCATACCATTTAAACAAAAGGGATTGTTTGTACATATATTGCAATATATTTAAGCTGGCCAACTACATCAAAGTTATCCCATATCCGCCTATCCCTACATTAAATTTGCATCTGATTAATAAAGAATTCTATTATGAATCAGATGCAAATTGAGTGTAGTTCTGGCCAGATATGGGATGACTTTGACGTAGTTGACCAGCTACAGTGTATATATACATATACATTTATGATGCTTATTTTTTTCTTTAGATTTGATTTCTGTGCCCTTTACCTAAATACTCCACCATAAACTATTTTCCCAAATAGTCAAGTCATTTTTATTATTGTTAGACTTGCAACTACTTGAGCATTATTGGAAAAACCTTATAATATGTTTCTTGTTCAGCCTTTAATACAGGTTCAGTACGACTGATTGGCATTTATTCAACAGCTACGTTAAATAAACATGACTCCTAAATTATATTTCTCAGAAATCTCACTTGCACCTTAACAAATAGCCAGACCTGTCAAGTGAACTGACAACAGACAAAGAAACTCCTGTTTAATTATGTATTTGTAATTCTATCACTAACAGAGATGTTAACAATATCCCCTTGGACAGTGTATTGAACAGGCCTTTGAAAGAGTGCAGCTATGCTCAGGCCCCTTACACATAAATAATTGAAGGATGGTGTATTTAACTATGTAGTGCTGTAAGTAATTATTCGAAAACAGATTTTTCTGGGAGACAACTGTTGAAACAGATGATGGAGTACAGAGTTATATCAATGCAAAGCAATAACCCCAATAGAGCACAAACATATAGTCAATCTTTGTTGTCGGATCGCGGGCCATCTCTATGTGTAATCGGTCCCATGATCCGACGCCTGTATAGCCTCCATTATGATCTGATTTTTGGGCCCACGGGCCCACGATCGGATCAGCCCACTCAATGTGGACATATCGGGGAGAGATCCACTCGTTTGGCGATATCGCTATGGCCACCTTTAGCAAACCCAATTATCGCTATAGTCTATTTTGTTGCCCTAAAAAGTAGCTGCTACTAGTAGCTTTTTGTGTCATCACCATACCTATGTACATTTTAGTATAAGAGTCCATTAATTCTATAACACTTGCATAGAAACATTACTTGTATTTTACTTGTATTTCACTCTCTTATCATGTCGCGTCTAGACTATTGTAACTCTCTCTTAATTGGCCTTCCCCTCCAGAAACTCTCACCTCTCCAGTCCATAATGAACACTGCTGCTAGGCTTATACACCTCAGCAACCGCTCTTCCTCTGCCATACCATTCTGCCAATCCCTGCACTGGCTTCCACTCCCCTTCAGAATTAAATTCAAATTACTGACCCTGACATTCAAAGCACTTCATAACTCTGCCCCTCCCTACATCTCTGAACTAATCTCCATTTACTCACCCAACCGCCTACTGACCTGCTACTCAACTCTTCTCTCATTACCTCCTCACATGCTCGCATTCAAGACTTTGCAAGAGCTGCACCCCTCCTCTGGAATTCTCTCCCACGGTCTGTCCGACTTTCTCCCAATCTTTCAGCTTTCAAGAAATCTCTAAAAACCCACTTTTTTAGAGAAGCCTACCCTCACTGTTAACTACTCAATGCAATACCGCTTACATTACTAGATCTCTCACCCACTTTACTCTGATCTTGCCCACTCCCACACCTTGTGTATCATTCCCTTCCCGTTAGCTTTTTCTGTACAGGGCCTTCCTCACCTCCTGTACCAGTATTTATTGTGATGTATGTAACTCCTTATGTTCTATGTATGTAATTCATGTGATTTGGTTGTATAATCACATTCACTTTACAGCGCTACGCAACAAGTTGGCGCTATAGAAATACATGTTAATAATAATAATAGGCTTTAAAATGTTCTCTGCATAGAAAATCATCAGTCTTTGTTTGCGTAGATATTATACATACCATGCACCTTTGCAAGCAGTGGATGTTCTTTTATTGCTTGATTAAATCTGAAAATGTTGTTAGAATATTGCTTTTAAATTGACTTGAGCAATATTCACACCATTCAGCAAACGTAACAGAGCACAATAATGTAGAAGTTATGGATTGCTCTCTAGTGATGGGCCAATCTGTGGCGAAAATTCGCGAAACGGTGAAAAATTTCACGAAACGAGTCGCGCTGATGTTTTGTCGTGTGCCCAAGTCGACGCGCGCTTATTTTGACGCGCGTCAGAATAGTTTTGATGCACAGTGCATCAATACAATACAATAATACAACTGCCAGGTGAAATGCATACCCCCAACGGTCCCTTTTTTTGGAGGGACATTCCCTCTTGACAGTGCAACCTGCAGTCCCACAATTCATTTGTATTGGAAAGTCCCTCTTCTCTGCATGGAATAGCCATAAAAAGAAAGAAGTTTCTAACTTACTGTAATTGGCTTTTGTCAGAGAACCTAGGTGCAAAAAAGATGCTTTTTAACCATTTTGATATAATAAAATAAGTAATTGATTGCATTTGTAACAGTTTAGATAAGGAGAAATATTTTCAAACATTCATAACCTGCCAAATTTGGTAAAACGAACATGTTAATTAGTGGGTGTGGCCACAAAAATGGGTGTGGTCAAAATGTTGCAGCTCTACGCATGGAAAAAAAATTTCTGTCCCTATTTTTACTTCCAAAATGTTGGGAGGTATGGAAATGTGAAAAAAATTGGAAGAAGAGCAATTTACACGTGTGTTTCACTTAGTATACACACATGCCCTGCATTGTTACTGGACTCTTATCTTTTCAAAAGAAAAAAAGGCCTCCCATTTTGCCAGCTTCTTAAAAACATCTGTGATTATTATTTAAAATAGTGAGCCATTAAAAAGGCATATTTTAATATATATTCATTTATTTTAAAAAATAGCGTGAAGCGACGAACAACGCGCGACAAACTCGACGCGCGATGAAACGAGACGCGTGACGAAACGAGACGCCTAGGGCGAATTTGTTCGCCCATCACTATTGCTCTCACCTGGTGTATATATTCCCAAATTTCTTTATTTGATTGTGACCCAGTAACCTCTAAAATGTAGCAATTTAAGAATCAGATTCCGATTGGTGGTTCCAATAGTATTTATAGTACATTAGTGAAACTTTCTGAAAGGAATTTCTGATTCCTTTCAAAGTTATAGTTCTTGAGACCTAATTTTGAAGAAAATTTAATAGTCTTACAACTGACCAGGATGTAAAATCACAGTAAAGTATTTCTTAGTTGTGTTCAGATAGATAAGGGGAAAATTGAGTAATATTTTCACATGCTTTAAATTCAGAATTCAGTGTACTTGCCACCAATCAAGGCCAGACCTAGCAGTTTGCATGCTTGGACATTGGAACATTAAAGGGCACATATCTTAGAAAAGTTCTCCTCATCTGAGATGAGGGCTAAGACCTCTCACAATGCAAGAGCTATTATTTTAATAGTTTATTAGTTTAAATGTTTACAATATTTATTAATGTATGTCTCTAAAAAGCTGTCTGGTTTATATCTTCATTTACCAGAATAGCTCCAGTGAGGCCCATGGTGAACTTTGTTGTTAGACTAGATTTTAGTATTATTCAGATATAAATGTTATTTACTCATTGTGGGCAAAAATCAAATACTGTATCCCTAGTGAAGAATCATATAAACAGACTGGCATATGAACCCAACATCAGATACTGTATCCCTAGTGAAGAATCATATAAATGAACCCAACATATCTGGGGGCTTGTCCAGGATGAACTTGACACCCCCTGTCCATGGTCATCAAAACAAACTCCAAAACTGAACAGCATCAAACTCTGTTCCATAATCCTTAGTTTGCAATCAATGGCATATTACTAGTGATGGGCGAATTTATTTGCCTGGGGCGAATTCGCGGTGAATTCCCACGATTCGCTGCTGGCGAATTAATTCGCGAAACGCCAGCAAAAATTTGTCAGCGAAAGTTCGCCAAAAAAAACGAGTCGCGCGTCGTTTTTGACGCGATGTGTCGAAAACGACGTGACACACGCCAAAAATGACGCGACGTGACTGAAACGATGCGACGCACGTCGGAAATTATGCGACGCGAGTCAAAAACGACGCGCGACTCGTTTCGCGAATTCTGTCGCCAACGGGTGAGCTTCGCCCATCACTACATATTACAGTAGGATTTACAACAGCGTTCACTTGGCTCTTTATTAACGGTAATCTTTGTATGTTAGCTAACAGCAAAATGGCTAATGTAGAGCTATAAACATCATTAGGCTGCCTATTTTACAAATCTTAGGGGTATGATGGTACAGTTTTATGAGGAGGGTTTATATTCCCTTTGTATATAAAGGCAAGTTATAACTCTTGTTCAACAGAGAATGCAACATACTTTACGATTTTCCCCTTATGGTTTTGAAGATCAAAAACTGCAGTATATTTATTCATATTGTCAGCGGAGATTATAATATTTGCAAGTCCTGTTGATGTCCTTTAATTTAAGATTTTCATATTTATGATTAACTATAGAATAATATCTGTAATTAAATGGAAGATTGTAAAAAGAACATCGGGAGCAAGAAAGTCTTAATATCTAATGTGCCATGAATAGAAAAAGTGTTCTTTTTTTTCCCTTTTTTCCCAGCTACTGAGCAATTCAAAGTACAATTTGATTTAATGTGCTGGCTTGTCATGAATACCCCTTTGGATCTTATACTTTATTAATATGCATCAGCATTAAAAAGAAAAGCAGATAATACATCGCACATTCATCCTCTTTACAAGATAGTCTGAATTTAAATAAAAATCAAAGCGGGATATGAGAAACATAAATATTACACAATTAATCCCCTGTAATACCAATTTAAATTTCCAATGGAACAAGTTTAAAATAATATCTGTACTAAAAAACATAAAAATTAACTAGAATGTATTTCTTGGCTACCGCTGTATCTCTGTCGTGCGCAGTGTCTAATGAATCAGTGAGCGAACAATTTGCTTGAAATGGCATTGTATGGTCACTGGATATATATTCTTCTCCAGGAGATATACATAGAGAAAAAAGGTGTATTATTAGTGCTTCTGAAATGGGGAAACTAACTAACCCACACACAAGTTTTACAGATCATGAAGAAAATGTGTTGAAGTGATTTAAGAGAATTTTACATCAAAGGCCATGGAGATTATCATGTCAAGGATAGAAGCACATCTCCTGTTATGTAGACCTTGACGTATGAGAAGGACTAGCTCAGTCCTTGCTTTATAGAGGCATAAATTGCTGATGTGGAACTTAAGAGGAACATTTAATGCTTTCAGTGCCCTATCATTTGTAGCATTTCTTTATAGAAATATAAGTGAGTGTAAATATTTTTTTTGGATTGTTATTGATCTAAAATGCTAAAGGGATACGGTCATGGGAACATGTTTTTTTCAAAACGCATCAGTTAATAGTGCTGCTCCAGCAGAATTCAGCACTGAAATCCATTTCTCAAAAGAGCAAACAGATTTTTTTATATTCAGTTTTGAAATCTGACATGGGTCTAGACACTTTGTCAATTTCCCAGCTGCCCCTGGTCATGTGACTTGTGCCAGCACTTTAGGAAGGAACTGCTTTCTGGCAGGCGGTTGTTTTTCCTTCTCAATGTAACTGAATGGAACATGGGTTTTTACTACGGAGTGCTGTTCTTAGATCTACCATGCAGCTGTTATCTTGTGTTAGGGAGCTGCTATCTGGTTACCTTCCCATGGTTCTGTTGTTAGACTGTTGGGGGGGAGGGGTGATATCACTCCAACTTTCAGTACAGAAGTGAAGAGTGATTGAAGTTTATCAGAGCACAAGTCACATGACTTGGGGCAGCTGGGAAATCAACAATATGTCTAGTCTCATGTCAGATTTAAAAATGAAATATAAAAAAAATCTGTTTGCACTTTTGAGAAATGGATTTCAGCGCTGAATTATGCTGGAGCAGCACTATTATCTGATGCATTTTGAAAAAAAACAATTTTCCCATTACAGTATCCCTTAAAGGAATTGTTCAGTATAAAAATAAAAACTGGGCAAATAGATAGGCTGTGCAAAATAAAAATGTTTTTAATATAGTTAGTTAGGCAAAAATGTAATGTATAAAGGCCAGAATGACTGAATGTATAACATAATAGCCAGGACACTACTTTTCAATGCTCTTGTTTTTCCACTGACAGTAACTAGCAGTAACCAATCAGTGACTTGAGGGAGGTCCACACGGGCCATAACTGTTTTTGAATCTGAGCTGCATTCTGAGGATCAATTGCAAACTCACTGAACAGTTATGTCCTATGTGGCCCCCCCTTCAAGTCACTGACTAACTCAAAGTTAAAGGGCTGAAAAGCAGGAAGTTGGATTCTGGCAATTATATTAGACATCCAGTCACTCCAGCCTTTATGGTTTGCATTTTTCCCTGACCAACTATATTGGAAACATTTTTTGTTTTGCACAGCCTATTTATCCAGTTTTTATTTTTACACTGAACGGTTCCTTTAAGGAACTTATAGGGGCCAATTTACTAAAGGGCGAAGTGGCTAATGCTAGCGACTTTTCACCAGAAAGCCCATCCGCAGGGACATGGCCAATTCACTAACAGGCACAGATGACAATTAGCTAGCAAAAGAGCAAATTCACAAAATTTGGGATTTTACTGAATGTTACCTCTTTTGCCAGAGTTTCCTTCACCACCTCAGACCAGGGGAACTGAAAGAAAACTACATCTTTCTCAATCTGATGTCAGTGACATCACATCCTGAACCCAGGTAAGTCATAAAAAATATAAAAAACATAGGAGACTTTTCTATTTTTAAAGCGAGAATATCTTCAAAAGTCCAAATTATTAAAAATTTCTACAGTATGTGAACACTTTTGGGCCTGTCACATATTTTAGGGTGGGTTGCGTCTAGGTAATTAGAGGAGCTCATGTTGTCTTTATTCAGCTACCTTGGACATTTCTAATAAAAAGTAGCCATTTCAAGCATTTACACCATCTCTGAAAAAGTTGTATATACGACTTTTACATGTCTAACCTATTCAAACTGACTTAAGTGTAAGATTACTAGCGAATTTTCGCTAGGCACAAACCATTAGCGAATTAAATGCATGCACTGAAGAAGTATCACTAGCCAAAAGACACCAATATTTGGCACCCAGGACACAACCTCGCATTTTAGTGAATTATGGTTATGTTGACTAGTTTGCGCCTGATGAAATGCTCTGAAGTATGCGAAGGTGTCTCTAGCAACAATTCACCCTTTAGTGGAAATGACCCAAAGATTCTAAGCAACATATGAATCAATCTTCACCTGGTTTGTTGCATTATTACAATTTCAATTCTACTTTGAATTGCAGCTGAATATGTTTCCTGGTTGTCTCTGACCCCAGCAAATAAAAAATCAGACGTATCCTTATTGTTAGACTTATGTTTTAATTCCATGTTTGTCTTTAATGCCACTTCATATTTATTATATATTCTGACTTCCAAACTGCCTATTTGCTGGTAGGATAATTAAGCTAGAAGCTAATTTTAAGGTGATGTATGCTTTTAATGAAAATAGATAGCAAAATAAAGACTTATTACAGGGCCAACACTTAAAGTGACAAATATTATTTAGGGGCAGATTTGTTCTTTTTAAAATTCTACTTTTTTAGAAACTCTACTCCATTGATCCCCAACCAGTACCTCGTGACCAACATGTTGCTCTCCAACCCCTTGAATGTTGCTCTCAATGTCCTCAAGGCAGGCGTTCCATGGTTGCATAAAAACTAAGTATAGTGCCAAGTAGGGCCTTCTGTAGGCTTCCAGTCTACATAGGGGCTACCAAATAACCAATTACAGCCCTTATTTGGATCACCAAAGGATTTTTTCATACTTGTGTTGCTCACCAACTGTTTTTATATTTGAATGTGGCTCATGGGTAAAAAAAGGTTGGGGACCCCTGCTCTACTCACTAGCAAATTTAGGAAAAAGCTTAAATTGAAAATGTCAAGTACAAAACTCAATCACCATGAAAATAATATTATTCTATTTTTATACAAAATATGCCTTCAAAAAACTAGCACTTCCATTTTACTTAAATACACTATAACTTTGCCTTTAGAGTGCTTCCACATACCCCCTATTTTGTACATTTTACTTTAGCTAGAAGCTGTGGCTGAGCTTCATGTGGTTTTTAATAGCACCCCATACCCCCCCATTGAGCTAGATGTGGCCCTATGCCTTTAAAAATGGGCGTTGGTTTGGACAATTCCTCTCCCTTTAAAAGCCGCATACTGGCAGGGGAGGATCGATCCTTTATACTGAAACCAAGGTTCTACTGACACTGATTACAAATAATGCTACTATGCAGAGAGACTCCTTATACTATGACAAAAAAAAGGTAAATATGTTAGGGTCCCACATGTGGGGTTTACCTTGACGTGGTATGGCGGCTTTTCAACTTTATGATCATAACTTTGTAACTAAAAACCCCTGTTTTGCAAACTTACTTTGGAGACAGGGGCCCAGGGAATGTGCATTAAACTAACACTTCCATTATACTTAAATACACTATAACTTTGCCTTTAGAGTGCTTCCACATACCCCCTATTTTATATGATAGGTCAATCACTGGTTGCCATATCATAGCCCTGCCCTGTGATGTCATCATCCTGCCCCATCCAGACCACATGGCAGCAAAAGGTTGCAACCCTAGCTTGTGCTTTTGGAAATAATACAGATTATATTAATACAGGTATGGAACCAGGGGTGCAACAACGGAGGCGCAATCATGCCAGATTTTTAAATAAGAAAGTAATGGCGACAGGGATTTAAAGACTATAGAGGAGAAAGATCCTGCGGTTTGGCTATGAAGATTATCGTTCATCCAGGTCATGGTATATATATCAAAAGTAGGGATGCACCGAATCCACTATTTTGGATTCGGCCGAACCCCCGAATCCTTCCCGAAAGATTTGGCCGAATACCGAACCGAATCCGAACCCTAATTTGGATATGCAAATTATGGGTGGGAAGGGGAAAACATTTTTTACTTCCTTGTTTTGTGCCAAAAAGTCATGTGATTTAGCTCCCTGGCCCTAATTTGCATATGGAAGGCCTTCATTTGGATTCGGTTCGGCCAGGCAGAAGGATTTGGCCGAATCCGAATCCTGCTGATAAAGGCCGAATCCTGGCCGAATCCCGAACCGAATCCTGGATTCGGTGCATCCCTAATCAAAAGTAACTCAAAGCAACTGGACTTGTTGAGATATTTTAATGAAGACGTTTCACTGCTCATCTGAGTCGCTTCTTCAGTTCAACTGACTGGTGTAGGGGAGTTCTCGGC
>CM044438.1:11439580-11524583 GCA_024363595.1 Xenopus borealis
TGTTCTCCCCCTTGAAAAACTTGTTGTGGATGCCTCTGCGGGCCCCCCTTCAAGCCCGGGACACTAGTCCCCCCTGTCCCCCCCGATGGCGGCCCTACTTACTTGCCCTGTTAAGAGCATTCCGCAGTCTGTACAGATTGAACGTGTTTTTATCATGATGTCATGATCCCACTTCCTCCTCCTCTGCGGCTATGGATGAGCCACCCCTGAAGCGTACCCGTAGTTACGCTTCAGTGCAGCACAAGCGATGTCAGGCTGTGCTGCAACTCCTCTCCCTGGGCGAGAGGAGTCATACTGCACCTGAGCTCATGGCCGCCTTCCAGACTCAGGTGCAGAGGTGGTTTACTCCCCGCAAGCTCCAAGCAGGGAACATTGTTTGCGACAATGGTCGCAACCTGCTGGCCGCCATCCGCATAGGCCACCTGACCCACGTGCCTTGCTTTGCACATCTCCTCAACCTTGTGGTACAGCGCTTCCTCAAGAGCTTCCAAGGGTTGGGTGACATGCTTGAGAAGGTACGTAGGGTATGTGGCCATTTTCGCAGGTCCCCCACCGCGTCTTGGGCATGGATACAGCGGCAGCATAATCTGCCACCCCACCGACTCATCTGTGACCTGCCGACGCGCTGGAATTCGACCCTGCACACGGTGGAGCGCCTCGTGGAGCAACACTGGGCGGTCAGCAATTACCTGCTAGAGCACAGTGCCACTCAGGGGGCAGATTTAGGCTACTTTGGCGCAGTGGCAGCAGATGAGGCAGCTCTGCCGAGTTCTTGCCCCCTTTGAGCAGGCCACATGCTTTGTTAGCAGGGACAATGCGTGTGTCAGCGATGTCATACCCCTGGTGTTCCTCCTCAAGCGCACGTTGGATGGCCTGCTAGAAGAGGGTGACGTGCCTGAGGAGGAGGAGAGTAGGCCCCGTAGGCAGGCAGATGGGGCTAGGAGGCAGGATGTGGAGGAGATGGTGCCCGCTGAGGAGGATGAGGGAGAGGAGGACTGGGTGCCTGCACAGCATGGGGAGCAGGGCACGCGCCACCCAACTACCCCAGCTATTGTCCGCGGCTGGGAGGGTATAGAGCAGGGGCAGGTTGAGCCAGATGACCTGCTGCATCTGGAGGGCAGTCAAGAAGAGGTTGGTCGGGGGAACCTCTTTTACATGGCTGCCCATATGCAGACTTGCCTCTGGAGCGATAACCGGGTCTGCTCCATCAAAGGTGGGGTGGTCACTGAGAAGCGGACACTGCTATCCACTGGCAGCGTGGATATGCTGTCATTTATTAAAATGAATGAGGCCTGGATAGGCGGGGATATCCAAGTGCCCATAGCAGACAGCAGAGACTAGCCTCATCTCCTCCTCTTCCTCCTCCTAGCCTCCTCTCTCCATTGCTGCCTATACTCTCCTCCTCCATAGTACTGCCTATCCCATCTGTCTGCACCTGCTGCCCTTGCTGCTGCTGCTACAGCCTACTACTAGCCTTAGTAGAACTGCTGCTGTGCTGCATTGTCGGCAAATTTTTAATCTGGTGGGGGTCTATCATCAAGGCTCCTACTGCTACTGCAGATACTACTGCTGCATTGTCGGCAAATTTTTAAGTTGTTGAGGTCTAACATGGCTTACAAAAAATGTTGTTTCTAATATTGCCTTAGTTGGCTAATTTCTTATGGTTGATGCCTAATATGGCTATATCTTTATCAAACGTGTTGTGTGTGAGGCCTGCCTAATGTCAATACTGCAGGTCCTAATACAGTAAAATTCATTACTACTGCTGTTGCTACCACTGCCTCATCCTTTATCAAACGTCTTGTGTTTGATGCCTGCCTCATGTCAATACTGCAGTTCCTAATACAGTAAAATTAATTACTACTGCTGTTGCTACCACTGCCTCATCCTTTATCAAACGTCTTTTGTGTTAGGCAAATGTCATTGTCATCTGGTTGAGGCCTACCTCTTCTACTTTTCATTCTAATAATGTGTTCATTCCAATACTACCACATAGTTGGCAAATGCCTTCTGGTTGAGGCCTACCTATACTGTCATGCGATTTAAAATATTGAGTATTATTCCAGTACTGCTGCTGCTGCTACTACTACTATTGCCACATGCTTGGCAAATGTCATTATCTTTTGGTTGAAGCCTACCTTTTCTAATTTTAATTCTAATAATGCTGTTTCTATGTAAGGAGATGACCTGGTGGTCTAGTGGGGGGGACAGCAGGGATTCCCACCATGATCCCTGTGCACCTCCTCTTCTGCCTTCCGGTCTTTTAGTGTGAGTGAGCACCCACTTCCGGGTTATTATGCAATGGCGCGAAATTCAAAAGTTTAAAAGGCCAGCCAAAAGGGCCTCAGAATATCACTCTCTACATTATACTAAAAGTTAACTCAAAGGTGAACAACCCCTTTAATGAATGGATAGCATTTTTAGTGGTCTGGGCACTGCCTGATATTACTACCAAACTGATTAATAAGGTACATGTCATACATTACCTTGCCATGTCAATGCTGAATATTATAACCATACTGCAGGTATAGGTGAATATATTTCAGTATTCCGGGAGCTGGTGTTTACAACTGGTGGTTCACCTTCAAGTTAACTTTTAGTATATTGTAGAAGGGCCAATTCTAAGAAACTTTTCAATTGGTCTTCATTATTTATTTTTCATAGTTTTTTAATGATTTGCAATTTTCTTCTGTTTCTTTGCAGCTTTCAAATGGGGGTCACTGACACCATCCAAAAACAATTGCATTTTGAAAAAAAAAAAGTTTTTTCCAATGACAGTATGTCTTTAAGGGAAAACAGACATTTTCACATATAAAATATATATATTTTAATAACGCAGAATTGATGACTAACACAGGATGAACTTTAAAAAAAAAGGAATATTTTGACCAGATAAGAACTACTTTGGAAGTGATCTAATAAAAATATTTAAAAATAACTATCAGGGAGCCCATTCGTGTCCACAGGTAGTTGATAAGCCTTTTCAGTCTGCTGCGCTCAATCTTCAAGGACCACTTGATGTTTGGAAAAATGCCAAGGAACAGAAGTATTCTGTACCAAGTGCCATTATTCAGCTATGGAAAAGGATCTCAGCTAGAACTTATTCAGCTTGACATCTGTCGCAAGGAAGAAACATGATACATTATTAAGAGATAATCTGCAGGAATGCGTTCTGGTATTTAATCTTATCAGTGGGATTTACCATGGGTTTATGATCTATAGGTATCACATGTTTTTTTGAACATCTGAATGACAAATTATACAAAGTTTTTTTGCAATAGATTTCACTAAAACATTCAATATTTTGCCTAAAATAAGGTTATTTCAGAATGACTAAGTGACTGTGGTCACATTGTGGGATAAATTACATTTATTACAGAGATATCTGTCTGAAAAAGAATAATAATGAATACCAGTTTGGGTGAATCATATAGAAATTCTCACAAAGCCATGCTTATCTATATGTGATTCAGCTAGAAGACTTGTCTTGCCTGCCAGTGCAAATCAAATCCAGTGAAATACTCATGCCAAAGTTGACACTTATTGGGCATGGCGAAATTGATTAAAGTATTTCTCCAGATCAGTGGCAATATTTATATCTGAGCTGAGGACAGGCGTGAGGACTTTTTTAATTTACTGCGGGCAATATGAATTTTACCTTGGCCTCAGCACTACTAGAATGTTGCAAGTAGAGGGATATACTATGTTTGCTATAGACTACCTAAAAACATAACAGATTTATGTTTTATGACTACATACATAGTTAATTTTGGTTGAAAAGAGATGATGTTGGGGAGTTATATTTTACTATTCCCTTTCATTAAAGAGCATTCTAATGCCATGTCATTTAATGTAAATTCAAATATCCTTCCTTGGATAAATTATGAGTAATCTAAATGCTACAGTGAAAAGTATTTCTACATCAATAGGATTAGTTTGTTCTGAGGGTACATTTAAATGTCACGGGATCAGAGGTTCCATTGGTAAATATTAGTGATGGGCGAATTTATTCGCCAGGGGCGAATTCGCGGCGAATTCCCGCGATTCGCCGCTGGCGAATAAATTCGCGATACAGCAGGAAAAATTCGCTGCCAAAAACGAGCCGCGCGGCGTTTTTGACGCGATGCGCCGAAAACGATGCGATGCACGCCTAAAACGACGTGACGCGCGCCGAAAACGACGCGATGCGTCAGAAACGACTCGTTTTGCAAATTGGCGAAAAATTCGCGAATTTCTCTGGAAATTCGCGAATTTTTCGGCGAAGCGAAACGCGGCCGTTTCGCCCATCACTAGTAAATATGTGATTCCATACTGTACACACACACACATGCATATATATGTATACTATACTCGCCCATACAGTATGATATACAGTATGTCTGTGTGGGACTCTATACATGGGAATAACTAAGGGTCAGATTTACAAAATTCACGTGAATAATTTGAAGTTCGATTGAATTTAATATAAATTTGAATTTGAATCTTTGAATATGCAAATTAGGCAAATTTGACCATTGAATATTCAAATTCGAATGATTCGAGTATTCGAATAAAATTTTATTTGAATATTCAATGGTCAAATAACTTCCCCTTTAAATTTATATTCTACCACCTACTTCGCCGGGATCAAGCTACCGAATTGGGAATCATTAGCTGAGATCGAATATTCAAATCGATTGATCGGATTTTTTATATTCGATCGTTCGATGCGGATTTTACTTCCCCATTATTCCCATGGTCGAATTTCAAATTTTATTTTTATTCGAAATTCGACCATTAGTAAATCTGCCCCTAAGTGTGCAGTTGGCTTTAGGTTATCACACAATTTACTGGAAAAATTATAACTGTGTATATTTTATTTTCCTGTGCTTGATGTTAGCATAAATGTGTTTATGGATATTATATAAAATACTATAAACTGAGTAGAAATTTGAAATTAGTCATTTATTTAAACTGAAAATAGAAATCATTAAAATTCACTTATGTACTTAAATATATAATGCTAATATCTGTTCTGCTAATATCTATTCTGTTTAAATGAAAAGATGGAATAACACACACTGGAACTGTTAGTGCATAGCCTCTGTGGAGGCATATTTATTAAAGGTTGGATTTTAATGGTTTTAGAGGTTTTTGAAACATTGATTAAGGGGCAGATTTATCAAGGGTAAAATTGAAAAAAATAATTTTGAAATTTGAATTTAGATGTAATTTTAGTGTAATGTGACTAGTAAATAGTCCAAATTCAAATCGAATTTGAAAGAATTAGGATATCAGCATTTATCATTCAAGTTCTACTATTCCCCGAAAGCAGCTTCGACAGAAAAGTTCTGCCATAGACAGTGTATTTTCATGAATTTTTTACACATATATATATATATATATATGACTATGTCGTTACTTACTATTTACCAATCATATGGTGATGAAATAATGTTTGGTTCCACTTTTGAAAGCAACAGTGATGCCCAGAAACATAGCAATACTTGTACACTATTAAAATAAAAAGGATGTGATACTTGTCAAGAAGAGCATTAACATGGTGTCATTTCAAACATTTGCATTTGATCTTTCATCCCCACACTTGATCACATCCTATAATACTCACTTTATTGAAGAGCCCTGTTAGACAGTATGTGACCTTGTTAGGATTGGTGGACCCCGCTGGCCCAGAGCCGATCCCCGCTGGTACTTCCCCAGGCCATTGATCTCCCTCCCTTGATGCACTGAAAGTAAGTTATTTATGCATGCTCAGGGCAGGCGGCCCTTATAGGAGGATGTGAGGGTGTGGCAGGGGACCCTTCGCAGGTGAGAGGGCCCCTGGGGCAACAGCCCTAAGGGGGCCCTGCACCCACCAGTCCGACCTTGTAAGATTGGGAACCATGCAGTGCTAAGTTATACAAACATGCCAACCCCTCTTGGGAAAACACAGCAAGCATCCTTTCTTGAAAAAGTTTATACCTGTATGCGGTCTCATGCTCATCAAAATGCTGATTATGTTTTCTAAAAGGTACAACATATTTTAGTAATCATTAAACTGGCATTAGCTGCACTAAAGTCATGTCATCTGCAAATATAAAGTGAAAAGCAGGAGCAATTATCAATCAAAATCCAAAAATTTCTGAGAATTTTTGGTAAAATAGTCCAATCACATCCGCACAGATTTTCCCCCCTTATTTATCTATACATTTTTCTTAAAATCTCCTGTGCAGAAAAAAAATTTTTGGTGGCAGAAAACTTTTTTTTGGGCTTTTTGCCTGAAAATCCTGAAATCTTCAGATTATTGCACGAAACCCAGCACAGATCAAGATATCTTTGTGACTTCTCCCATTGACTACATGCACTCAGCGGGTCTGAGTTGGAGTACTTTTTCATTCAGACTTTTAACACCCTCAGGTGTTAAAAAAACAAAAAAAAAATTAAAAAGTTTTTGCCAATTAGACTTTAATAAATAACCTCCTAAAAGTTTAAAGAATAAAATGCAGCCATTCACTGCAAACCAGCAAAATCTAGGAAAGGGGCTGCAAAATGGTTGAAAAACTGTTTCAACATTAACGCTACCTTCATTTAACATCAAATTACTGAGAGTTATTTCTTACTTACAGAAATGCAATGTTTAAATACAATTTCAAATGCCATTGACAATATTTTTTATCCAGAATGAAGCATAATTGTGGCCACAGTGGTGGAGTTGCGACTGATGGTAGTTGCATCGGCTAAAATTTTCTAATTGTGAGTGGCATCATTTCTACTGCTCAAAAACACCATTTAGCTCTTGATAATAATCCCATAGTTATACATATTTTGAATAAGTACAATATAACAATAGATAAACTGTACATTATAGAACCACTCATAGGGACAGATTCACTAAGATCCGAAAATTCTCCAGCGTAGGCTTCGCTAACGTTCGCAGCACTTCGCAAGGCAAATTTTCGCTAGCACTATGCAAATCCACTTAAGTGCGAATTTACGCTCAGGTCGGCGAATGGTAGCGTAGTTGCACAAGTTTTACTTTGCTAGGCAGAGCACTGTTACGCTAGCGAAGTCTAATTTGCATACGGTGGGAACTTTAACTTACAATAGAAGTAACCTTATGTTATGTTACAGCCACTACATTCCACTACACAAGCCCAGAAAACCTCTAATAAATTATATAAAGTTGTCCTATTGCCTTACATGTGCCCCCTGTATATTTGAGTTGCCATGTGTAGGGGGGAAAGAAGGGTAACCCCCTAAAAAAATTATCAATCTTTTTCAGACTATCACCCTCCTATGCTAAAATACGCCAGTGTTTTTTTAGGACAGAACAAATTTCACTTTTTTTTTTCAACCTCCTATCTATTGTATTGAACTTCGCCTGGTCTGACCTGGCGTAACGTCTAGCGTAAGTGCTAATGTTTATGAAAATGATCATCTTAGTGAATTTGCGAAGTTACAATCCTTCATCTGTGCGCAACTTCGCCTGGCGTAAGGGTGCGAAGTTGCGCAAGTCTATATACTTCGCTAGCGAAAATTCACCAGAGTCCGTGTTAGTGAATTTTCGAAGTTGCGAAATGACGTCACGGTGGCGAATTAGCGCTAGTGTTAGCTTTAGTGAATCTTATTCTGAACTTTTCAGAAATTCAATGACAGTCGTGATTTTAGAGTTTGTAAGTTGTTGTTTCTAAAAGCCGCTAAAATCCAACCATTAATAAATAAGTAATTAATCTCTTTTTTACATTTGTTCACCTAGCCCTTATTCAGATATACTATACATCTGCTTGAAATTAGTGAAGAGTGAAATTTTTTGCAAATTTTTGTCTCAAATATTACACCTATAGACTTCAATGGAAGACAAAAATTGTCGTGGGACAAAATAAATTTGACATGCCACGTCACACGACAAAAATATTTGATGCCCATGCATTTTGACAAACTTTTGCTTTTTCATGAATGTTTGGTGAAGCAAACTACTTGAAATATAAAAGTTGAGGAGACATAGGGGTAGATTTACTAACTAATGAAAATACGCTAGCGTCCGGTGGCACCCATCGCAACACTTCACCAGGTGAGAATTCGTTCAGTTACAAAAATGCGGACTCACGCCCTGGGCAACAGACACTGGCAAATTTTTGCTATTGTTACTTCAGCAATGCAAGCAATTCAAAGCTAAGATGCACTAGAGTTCATTTCTGCCTAGCGCAAAGTTGTGAGCTCAGGTTAATTTTCATATGGCGGGAAATTTAAAGTTGTATGGACGTCTGTATGTTATATGTTGCAGCAAATACATTACATTTCAAGGGAATTCTTAATAAAATTTGCGCTTAAGAATTTGCGCTCAGGGCGGCCATTCGTTCGCCAGGCAGAGCGCAGTTACGCTAGCGAAGCCTAATTTGCATACGGTGGGAACTTTAACTTATAATAGAAGTATATGTTACAGCCATTACATTCCACTACACAAGCCCAGGAAACCTTTAATAAATAAAATAAAGTTGTCCTATTGCCCTACATGTGCACCCTGTATAGTTGAGTTGCCATATGTTTGAAAATGTAGGGGGGAAGGAGGGTAATCACCCTCCTATGCTAAAATACGCCATCTTTTTTTGGGACTTTTTGACATTTTTTTTTTTAACTTCGTCTGGTCTGACCAGGCGAAGTAATGTCTAGCATAAGTGCTAACGTTGAGGAAAATGTTCATCTTAGTGAATTTGCGAAGTTACAATCCTTCGTCAGTGCGCAACTTCGCACCCTTACGCCAGGCGAAGTTACGCACTATCTACTTCTAAAATTCGCCAGAGTCCGTGTTCGTGAATTTGCGAAGTTGCAAAATGATGTCACACTGGTGAATTAGCGCTAGCGTTAGACGCTTTGCGCTTTAGTGAATCTGACCCATAGAGTTATTATAATGCCCTACACATAAGCCCACTGTATAGTTTATGTTCTATAATTCAGAAAATGTACAGAGAACCCGGTTACCCAAAAAAAAATTTTTTGGACTTTTGCAGGCTATCACTCTGAAAAAGATGCCAGTGTTTTTTTGAAATTATATGCTTTTTCTATTCACAGAATATGAAACAGAAGATTGAGGAAGATCTATGCCCTCCATTGCACTTGAACTGGTCTGAGGTGGTGAAGGCAAGTCTGGCTAAAGAGGTAACATTCAGTAAAATCCACATTTTAGTGGATATGTAAACGTATGTATGTAAACGTGTGTAACGTCCATTCGCCAGAGCCTTGGAGTGTGAAAGACTGCTAGCATATATCTTATATATCTTACTAGTGAATTAGCTCCTGTGCTCATTTGTAAATTGACAATGTCCCTGCGGGCGGTAACACTAGCGAATTGACGCTAGCATTAGCCACTTCACTCTTTAGTAAATCTTCAAATAAGAGTTAAATCACAGAAACTGCATATAATGTGTAATACTATAACCTGAACTATGTTGATTTTGGTTCCAAAAGACTAGAAATATATATAATAATTAAGCAATTTGCTAAAGAGGAAGAATTTTATAGCAGTATAAAGAAAACAATTTTAGGAAATAACATTCAAATGATTGGGGCCAGATGCCAGGATTGCTTTATTCTCAGGTGATTAGCATTCAGTTACTGCCAACGTTCTCAAACTTGGCACATGCTTGAAAGACAGTTTGTTTAAATCCAGGGAATGGTTGTTGATCAAATATATATAAAATAGAAATGATTTTCATCCGGTTTTGCAAATATTAGACCTGGGAAAATGCATGGCATCTCATAAGTAGTGATGGGCGAATCTCCCGAGATTCGCTTCGCCGAAAAATTCGCGAAACGAGTCGAGGGACGCTTTTGACGCGCGGCGCGTCAAATCGCGTCGCGTCACGTCAAAAACGACGCGTCGCGTCAAAAAAGTCGCGCGACTCGTTTTTTCGGCGAATTTTCGCCAAGCGAAATTTCGCTGGTGATTCGCGAATTTATTCGCCAGCGGCGAATCGCGGGAATTCGCCACGAATTCGGCCCTGGCGAATAAATTCGCCCATCACTACTCATAAGTTCTGAATTGTATTCTAAAATATATCTAAAACACGGGTAGGCAGATTCATTCATTTTATATTTGAATTTTTTCCTATATTCAATAGTGAAAGTCTACAGAATTGTAAAAAAAAACCTTTTATCTCGTTATTTTCTTTTAGAACCTCCAAGCAAAACAGCTTTTTAGGTTTATTTATTATAACATTTTCCCTAAATTTTATTTGTGAAAAAACTCATTGTAAGAGAGCCTAACCCTGGTGGCCTAGTGGTGCGGAGGGGACGCCCGCTGCGCCGCTCCATTTCTTCCTACGTCAGCTCTTCTAGACTTCCTGTATTTTTAGGCGCAGGTGCGCTGACGTATGACGTCATTGCGCAATGGCGCCAAATTTGAAATATTTAAAGGGGCATTTCTGGTTTTCACATTGCCCGTGATAGGTTTTGTTCCTGGTGCCTTGTACTTTGTGCTGTAAAGTTTCTAGTCTATCTGATACCTGTGTTTGACCCTGCCTGGCTGTTTTGACTACCTGACCCTTGCCTGAAACCGACTTTGATTCTGCTTAACCCTTCGATTGACTTTCTGGTTTGACTCCTGCCTGTTATTTGACTCTGATCCTGTCTAAGTCCTTCTGATTGATTACCTGGTTTGACACTCATATTTCGACAATTTCTTTTGGATTTCTTTTACGAAAAAAGCATATTTTTCAGAGTTTTACCCCGAAGGCATGAAACACAGCACACATCAAAAAATCTATGGGATTTCTCCCACTGACTTCTATGCAACTTTGGCAGGTTTGAAATGCTGGAATTTCACTGACTAGTGATGGGCGAATTTATTCGCCAGGGCGAATTCGTAGCGAATTCCCGTGCGCCGTTTTTGACGCGACGAAAATGAAGCGCCACGCACAGAAAACGGCGAGACACGACGGAAATGACGCAACACGCGTCGAAGTTGAAAATGAAGCTACGCGTCGAAGTTGACACGACACGCATCAAAAGCCAGCCACTCCAGCATTTATAGACTTCATTTTTGCCTTACTAACTGTATTAGAAACATTTTTTATTTTGCACAGCCTATCTATTTAACCAGTTTTTATTTTTACACTGAACTGTTCCTGTAATAATCTAAACAAATTTGAGTTTAAAAAAAATTTGATTTTTTTTCCCCTAAAACTAAAAGCCCCCCTTAGTGCTTGTAACCAAGATAACACCACTAAAACTTTTACTCTTTACAGTTTCATAAGTTTTGATTATTTTAGAATCAAAAAAATGGTGCTCCAAGGGAATATAGTCTACCCTGACCCCTTAAATAGTGAGCAGCCCCTTAGCATGACTTTATAAATACTTTATGAAGTGTGCATTTGGGTTTAATTTGGATTATTTTGCTTCTACAGGGTTATATCTAGCCCATGAAACAATCAATTAGAAGGTTTTATGTGTTATTTGTTAAAGAACAGGGAGTCAAAAATACAGTGAACTTTAATTATTTTGTCAGCAACTATTTCATGATATGAATCTTGGATTTCGAATCTGATTATTTTTTCTGTGCATTTTTTACAGATGAATCTTATTCATCTAGTATTATTACATACTAGCTGGGTTTAGTGCTTTGGGGCGTCAATGTATTTGGTTTATTTATTTTTTGTTGGTATTGATGCTCATTATATTTTATTTTTTTAATTCAGATTTTTGCATTTTGGCAATTAGGCCCACTGTTTCACATAATTTGGGTTGAACTGGAATTTAAATTTGATCTGCAGACTCATAAAATCCCCCGTACAGTTACTTTTGACTTTGACTAATGAAATAATCTTAAAAAGTTACATAAGTATCAGCTTACTAAGTGCACTATAATTAATCCCTGAATACTTGATAGAATTGCATGCTGACAGCACACTATATAGTATTGACTTCTAAAAAGAGATTTAGCGATCCATTGGCTTAAGCTTTTGTATATATGTGCAAATAAAATCTCCTTTATAGTGTTGTTTTCAGTGGTTAATAGTGATGGGCGAATTTATATGGGCAAATAAATTCACGAATCGCCAGCAAAAATTCTCCTGCCGAAAATTTGCTGGCATAAAAAAAAATGAGTTGCGCACCGAAAACGATGCAACACGTCAAAAATTATGTGACGTGTCGTAAATGACGTGACGCATCAAAAACAACGCGGCGCACGTCAAACACGTGCCGCGACTCGTTTCACGAATTGTTCGCCAATTCGCGAATTTCGCTGGAAATTCGCTAATTTTTCAGCGAAGCGAAACGGGATAGATTCGCCCATCACAAGTGGTTAATTTATCATATCATTTAAAGGGAAAAGCTACAGTTTGAATTTAAAGATTAATAAATAAATTAGAAAATTTAATAATCTCAGGTATTTTCTTTTTGTCTCCCATTTTACACATCATGTTGGTTATAGCATATACATATATTAACTTACATTTTTAGACTAACCAGAATTGAAATTGAAATTGAAGGGGTCAATGAAAAATATTCCAGTCCAGTATCTTTCTATTAATATTTTCTGTGTCCCATCTGAAAGGCATCATTTGATATAATGGTTTGTATTTTTAAGTGTAAAATTCATTTTAGACAATGGATTGTTCGCTATTTAGCTTCCAGTTATTTCATCAATTTCGCCTATGCTATAGGGATTGCCTGCCTTCCAATGCTAATGCAGCTAATTATAACAGTTCAGAATCTGCACATGGATTACTGAGTTGCCAGACTAAAACTTCAGAGAAAGAAACATTAAAATTAGAATCTGGAAAAATTGTCAAAAATAAAAAATGGAAAGCAATTGTAAAAAAAAAAGTCTTTATTTCTGGTGAACAATCTGAAAACTAAACTAAACTAAACTGAAAAAGTGCTTTTGGCCCTAAGCTGTAAACAAATTTTTTTTATACAATTACATTTTTTACTGAAAGGTGTTGGTAATGTGTCCTGGTGTTTTTTTGGGGTTTCTTGACATGTGGGGGAAAAATAAAAACAAGCAACCCAGATCTGGACAAAGAAGGGGTTGAACTGTGACATTTAAAGCTGACAGTGAGGTTTGGGCATGGAATGTTGATGTTCTAGGTGGGCGGTGAGTTGAAGTTCATGTTGAAGTGTAATGGCTGCATGAACCTTTAAAGGGGTTAAAATAAAGAATTTATTTTTATGTAATTTTATGTATTCTATAGTGCAGACAAAAGCAGCAACAGATGGAAGTGGCCAGACAGTTGGGAAGGTTGGTGAGGGCTAGCTAGTAGATAATAGCGACCAGTGAGTAGTGAAAGATAGGGAGGGCTAGCACAGACAGTCTATTGTCCCAACAAGGATTAATAGTGTGGCCTAGAGTCCTGAGGTGATTGTACACCAGAGAGGGAGGTAAGCATTTAGGAGTAGGTGAGTGAAGGGCCTACTTGAGAAGTTTGGGCAATGTATGTGAGGACACAGCAGAGAGTCATAGACCATTAGGCGAGTGACCCCCTGACCTGCCAGTGCATCCCATAGGGTACAAGCCCTGGAGGCTTCTGTGAGGAAAATTCTGTGGTGTACTGTATGTGAGTAATGATTTTGTATGGAAAATACTCTTGTGGGGAACCAGAAGCTAAATCTATAGTAGGTTGCAACACCAATCCGTTTTACAGTGTCTCTTTCTACAGTAAAAGCCTTGCATGATTGAGAATCTATGAGACATAATCTATCAGACATGAGGGAACCTACCTGCTAATAAAAGCACTGTTATACCCTACCTACCATACCTTTTACTGCTTGGATCCATATGTTTGAAAATTACATTATTGCTGCTGACCAAGAGGGGATTTTTTCTGCTAGAAAGCGTTGCTTTAAATATTCACTGCCTGGGAGCAGAAGGACAGAGTATATTCTATAAATTACTATTACCTAATGAGACTTATAAATCTGCTCTTACTGCTACTGTATAAAGAACTTTTTTGTGGCAAGAGTAAATGTGGTTGAAAGATATAAATTTTGTGGATGATGTAATGGCAAATGGACAGAACAATCTGTGGCAGCTTTGAGAGCTGGTTGTTTGGGAATATTTGTGCTTCGAGACCGGTGAATACATTTGCAAAAGGCCCACAAAAATTTTGACATTGGCGACAAAAAAATTGATGTCGACAACAAAAAAGTTTGATGTTGAAGTGTGTTAAATTGTCAGTGGCATCAAATTTGTCAGCAGCATCAAAAAGTCCAGTTCCACAAATTTTTCACCCTTTCACAAATTTCTCAGTAAATTCTCAAAATTTTCTCTGAAGCGAGAAAAAGTCATCCATCACTAGCAAAAACTCTCAGTTAGGGAACAGCTGGGAATGTACAGACTTTGAATCTAGCACCAGGGTCTAATAATGCACATTCACAGGCAAAATACAATGAAAAGGTTTAATCTACACTGTGCAGTAACCGTTCAACAAAACACACTGCAAATGATGCTTGATGTCTTGCAAAAGCTGTACAGTGCCGCAAATTCCAAAAAGTAGGACATTTTTTTAAATCTGTAGTAGTTCTGCCAGATGTTCAGGATGTCACTGCTCCAAATTTTAGTTTGTTAAGTGAGGATAAAGCTCACATATTCACTATAAAAAAATTTGTGAAATGATTAAAAATTTGCGAAACACATTGAATTCAATGAGTGTTTTTTGATGCAAGTGACATTTTTTATATGCACAACTATTTTGTCCAAATGCATTAGTCAATGGGCATCCAAATAATCTTGATTTCTATGCATGCGACTATTCTGACATGCCACAAATTTTTTTGACGCAGGGAATTTTTTTCGGGCAAATTTAAATCCACGAAATTTAGTTGCTGGTGGCAAAGTGAAGATATTTGCTGCAAATTTGTGCCTGGTGAATTTTATCGCCCATCACTAGTAATTACCTAACGCTATCAGAGAGGCTGTTTCCCAGGAACTAAAGAAACTGGTAGAACAAGATGTGGTTGAAAAATCTGAATCCTGCAAATGGTTTTCACCAATTGCCATAACAATAACTGTAGTTATTCAATTGTGTGTTGGTCTATGTGACTCTAATAAAACAGTTGTTATGGATAATCATCCCTTGCCACACATAAAGGAAATCTTTTCAGAACTCCGAGGATTTCCCCCCTGAATCTTCAGAATGCTTATCACCAATATTACTGCATGAGGAAAGCAGAGACCTCATTGCATTTATCACCCATGATGAACTACCTTACGGACTTGCTTCAGCACCAAATTGTTTTTGTGTCTTCAATACTCCATACCTGATGTGTATGCACAGACTTGGATTATATATAGTGAATAAAGTACCCATTATTGTAAAATATGAGGATATTATAAGTAATTGAGGAATTCCATGACATACAAAAGCATGCTTTTATGCTTTTATACAGGTCATGGAATTCTGAGGTTACTTTTAATATCCTCATATTTTACAATAATATGTTCTTTATTCAGTATATATAATCCAGGTCCGTGCATGCACATCAAGTATGGAGTATTGAAGACACAAAAACAACTTGGTGCTGAAGCAAGTCCATAAGGTAGTTCATATTTTCCAACAATTGGATCCATGTGACAAAAATGACATCACTAAGTTCTGTTTATAACTGACGACATCAGTAAGAGCCATTTTAAAGGAAATAATCTACAGTTCATTTCCCTATGGGACAAAACTGTAAAATATTTCCTTAGAAATGGGGCATTTCTACGTTAGTATGAGTCATGTATAAGCTAGAGACATGTCCTGCTGCTGCTCTTGCTCTGCAGCTCTCCTATCTGCTTCTTGTACTCCTCCCATTCTGACTGACAGTCTCAGCTCTTACAGCATGGCGCTCTCCTCCTATTTCACACCCTTTCAGCCACACTTTAACTTACAACTACTTTATCCCTGCCCCTGCCTGTTCGCTCCGTGCAGTTTCTTCTTCACATGATGCCTCTCCAGTCTCCTGTTTCCCTTCTCACTGTCCCTCTCCAGCCACCCACCATATCAAGTTTCACTCCTCCTCCCACCTTCAATGTCCAGTCTGGATATCTGTCATTCGCTCCCACTCCTTGTGTCAGCTCTGTCTGGCTTCCTCCATAGTGCCTCCCTGGCCTCCCTCCTCGCTTGCACAGTCCTCTCAGGTCTCAATTTCCCCTCCCCTCCTCCCACCATCTGAAGTTTCACTCCCCTCCCAACTTCATTCCCCTGTTTCCATCTGTCTTTCCCCCACATCCATTCTCCTTAACCTGCAACATATGACATCAACCATAGCAAGGAAGAAGGCAAGGTTTACAATAAAGCTAAGAAATTCAAATAAAGGTACCTACAGTACCTCAAAAAACAAACTGCAGAGAAACAGATGGAGAAAGCTGAAATCATCAAGGGGAGGGGCAATCAGCCAGGGTCAGACTGGGCTGGCGAGACACTGGTAAATAACCCCACCCCACCGGCCCAGACCATTCCCTGCACTAATCTTCCGCCACAACCTCCCATCTTCGGGCCAGTCGTAAAAAACAGTGTGCCCATGCATGCACGTTCAGCGGGGGAACTAGAGTAGTGGCAGAGGGCCCCCAGTGTGACTCTGACAATATTATTTAGTAGTATGCAAGCAAATTCATTCTTTACAACTCCATTGTAGCAAGGATATCATTATACACTGAACACATTATTTCTGTAACAAATAAAAAAGGGGAAACTCATGAAAAAATATATTTTAACTTTAAAGATGGAACAATATTCTTTTAATAAATAAAATGACTATATGATGTGCTATCCTTGAATAGGAGTCAGTTATTTTGCTCAAATAAAAACTCACATAAAAATACTTGCTTATATTTCCTATTTCCTAACTTTATATTTGCTCATTTTTCATAACATAAAACCTCATACTGGGTTTAGAAATTGTAAATAGTTGTTTAAGAGCTACTGCCATCTCCTGGTACATGAAATGTTTTTCAGCATTAATATGTGGCTTGATGATCCCACACCATACCAGATGAAAGTATTATTACTTATGTTCATATGTGAACATTAAAAAAAATCACTATTCGTCTCGTGTGCTTTATGTATCTGCATATGAGCAAAGCAATTCTCTAAGTATGGAACCAAAGCTAGCTTTTTTTTTTTATCAATTTATTTTGGGAATGTTTGGATGATCTTCTGGAAGAGGTAACACAGTCCCAATCTACAGCAACCAATCCCAATATACAGCTCCAGTACCATGGCTCTTTTTTTTGTGTCCCAGTTTATTTTATATTTCAAATTAATGTTTGAGCTGGTCCTTGGCCATAGATTTCACATGAAGGACAGGCATAGAAACATGTCCAGAAACCATTTTCTTAGCTTAATTCTATGGAGTTTGGTAACCTTATGCAAAAGAGAGTTGGTGAAACAACTACAATAATTATTCTAAGGTGGTTATTAACTCAAAAAAGGTTTTTTTACAATAAAATCCAAATTTTTAGATTAAAAAAAGCTTAGATTTTTCAAGATTTAATATACACAGAGGATGCAAAAACTTAAAATCTGAAAATACTCCAACTTCAATCTGTCGAGGTCCTGTTGAAGGAAGAGATCCTTTTTGCAATTTTTTCCTGTTTTTTTTATGATAATCCCAACTAGGGATGGCGCGAACTGTTCGCCGGCGAACTTGTTCGCGCGAACATCGGCTGTTCGCGCTCGCCGGAAGTTCGCAAACGTCGCGCGACGTTAGCCATTTTGGGTTCGCGTATAGTTGGTGCTTTTTTTTGCCCTCTCAACCCAGACCAGCAGATACATGGCAGCCAATCAGGAAGATCTCCCTCCTGGACCACCCCCACACCCCTGCCTGGACCACTCCCCTTCCCTATAAAAACCGAAGCCCTGCAGCTTTTTTTCATTCTGCCTGTGACTGCTTGGAAGAGCTAGTGTAGGGAGAGAGCTGTTAGTGATTTCAGGGACAGTTGAAAGTAAGTTTACTGGCTAGTAATCTACTGTTCTTCAAACAACTGCCATCTAGCTGTGTGAGCTTGTTCACATTCAGTCTAAATATCCATAATATTACAGTGTCCACAACCACCTGAGTGACTTTTTTCAAGCAGCCATAATATATTTTACGTAATCCGTATCCACCGCTGTAGTAGTGTATACGTTGACCTTGTAGCCATTATTTGCCCTGTAGGCATTTTTTGCCCAGTCTGTTCTTCAAACAACTGCCATCTAGCTGTGTGAGCTTGTTCACATTCTGTCTAAATATCAATAATATTACAGTGTCCACAACCACCTGAGTGACTTTTTTCCCTTTACAGCACAAAACGCAGCGCTGTGTCAACAATGTATTTTTTAGAAACATTTTTGCCCTTGATCCCCCTCTGGCAGGTCGTTGCACCCTTTAAACAACTTTAAAATCATTTTTCTGGCCAGAAATGTCTTTTTTAGCTTTTAAAGTTCGCCTTCCCATTGAAGTCTATGGGGTTCGCGACGGTCGCGAACCGTTCGCATATTTTGTCGCAAGTTCGCGAATATGTTCGCAAACTTTTTTTCCGCGGTTCGCGCCATCCCTAATCCCAACATTTTGGGCTTTCCTATCAATTTCAAGAAAAATTCTGACTTTTTGGAAGAAAAATCAGATTTTTCACTGACAATCTGTTTTTCCAATATGTTTTTTTGTGTTTTTAATGATAAATAAGGGTAAGTCATACATTCTAGTTTGGTTGGACTTTTTTTTATTTAAAAAATGAGAAAATTATGGATTTTGATAAATAACCCCTTTGGCAGCAAAATATGGTGCTAGAGATCCCCCCAAACATTTTTTAGAAATATGGGAAATCCTATAACACTATTTAACCTGTCTTAAAAGCAAAAATTAAAAATGTAAAAATGCTCAGGGTTCTTCTCTAAGCACTTTTATAATTTTCTTTCCATTTCAGAGCCAAAAAAGCTTGTATTAACTGCTTATCTATAATACATTTTGTAATAAAAGTGTCACCTGCTGGTTGGTTGCTTTACTTGTACAATCAAATAGATATACCTTCAGAAGGAAGACAGAAAAGTGTTCTGATATTTTTATACTCAGGAAAGAAATCAGAAGCCACATATGCCCTTCCCCATATCCTTTCTAAGTAGTGCAACATCAGAACTCTTCACTGGTTTCCTTCTGAATGTATACAGTATCTCATGGACAGTCTTTGACTGTCAGGCAGGAACTGACCAGCAGGTGGTGTTGATTGTTACACAATTAATTATATTCGCAGCTAATTAAAACTTGAAAAGGTCTTAAGCGAAAAAAATAAACAAGTAATGTAAATTACATAATTGCTTAGCAATTTTACATTACATTTTTTTAAGGTTTAGTTATTCTTTAAATGTTATAATGACCCTGCCTATAGAACATCCTCTTCAGAACATTACAATTATTTGCTGGTGCCATGTGAAGAGACTTTTATAAGTCTGTGAGAACTCACCTTCTCCTGTACTCCCATGGAGTACAGTGAATCCTTGCCTGGCAGGGTTTTATTATATATATAATAATATTTAATATTTAATATAATATATTAAAAACATAATTATAAAACTGAATTGTGGGGTGTGGTCTCATCTTGAGCCTCAAAATACTGGTTAATTGGCCCAAAGTTGAAAGCTCACTGGCTAGATCAACTTAAGGTCCCCATAGACACAAAGATTCTTCTTTGATAAACAACCGATTTGTGGGAATCAAACGATTGTGCATCTTATGTACGACATTGGTCAGAAAATTGATCAGCCAGGTTAGAAAATTTTCATCAGCCACAGTGAAATCTATCTATTTGTCCAATTGTTTGCAGGGCCTAGCAGACAGCTACCCTCAGTTTTCATGGCTTCAACTAGACAACATCGCTTGAAATGGTCTTTTTAGTTAACAGACAAATCGTACATTTAAACGATCATTTCAAGTTAAGCATGGTCTTAGGAAAACAGAAAGATCTTTTAAAAATCTTTACATCTTTAGTCAGTTTTAGAAACCTCATTCTGTCCCTGTGTTTATCATATCTTAGTGTATCTGTTTGCCCTCCCCATTAAAGGGGGTGCTAAACGTTAGCCTCCCCCAAGTGATTATTTTTACTTACCTGAGACTTGGGGCCAGTGCTCCTATCAGCAGAAAGCTACACTGGTACAGGGTTAATCGGCAAGCATCATAGAGTGATCCTCTTCCTTCTTCTTCAGTTTTCAAATGCTCTAGGCAGACACATTCACAGCTTTTTTGTTAAGATTTGGCTCTTTGCTTTACTGCACATGCGGAACCAGGAGAAGACAGAGAAAGCAAGTAGAGGATAGCTCTGTGGTACTGGAAGTATCCCGGGCCAGTGCATGTTTCTCCTGATGGAAGCACCGGCCTGGGGCGTCAGGTAAGTAAATAGAATCACTTGGGGGTGCCTAACATTTGGCACCTCCAAGTGTAATTTGCCTTTCGTTGTCCTTAAAATTAAAAATAATCTTTCAAGCAAGCATGTATTTTATCATTTTGCAAGTTCCCTGCATTGTGACATCCCCTGAAATTCCTGCCATTTCAGTAACCGCAAGAGTTTTATTGTACTATAACAAAGACCTTTGATCCGAATCAACTCTGCATGAAAAATACAATGTTAACATTTGGGTAATGTTGAAAATACATTGATACCAGGAACAAGGCAAAGTACATGCAGAGTAAAGGCAATGTAAATCTATTACGAATGACAAGACAAGATAAGCCTTTGGTAATGCATACTGTATGCATTCACTAAAACCTAATCATCTGAGTTGAAGGGAATACAAAGAAAACGCAAACAGAAGGGAATTTTATCCGATTTGTAGCCAAATAAGGAACGTGTGTATTGTTCCCTGCATTTTCTGCTACTGCTGCTACATTCACATTTCAGCAAATGAAAATCACTGTTGTATAGGATAGCAACTTCAGATTCAGTTGATAAGCATACCTGCCATCATTCTGGAAATAGAAAGAGGGACAAAAAGATTTGCTGTGTTGAGCGTGGTGAATTTGTTTTGATCACACTCATTTTTGTGGCCACACCTCCTAATTACTATTTCCATTGTACAAAGTTTGGCACATTTCTGTGGTTTTTATATGTTATTACAGTTTTGCTGATGAAGGCCAATGCCCCTTTAAAGGGATCCTGTCATGGGAAAAAAAATTTTTTCAAAATGCATCAGTTAATAGTGCTGTTCCAGAAGAATTCTGCATTGAAATCCATTTCTTAAAAGAGCAAACAGATTTTTTTTATATTTCATTCTGAATTCTGACATGGGGCTAGACATATTGTCAATTTCCCAGCTGCCCCAAGTCATGTGACTTGTGCTCTGATAAACTTCAATCATTCTTTACTGCTGTACTGCAAGTTGGAGTCATATCACCCCCTCCCTTTCCCCCACCCAGCAGCATAACAAAAGAACAATGAGAAGGTAACCAGATAACAGCTCCCTAACACAAGATAACAGCTGCCTGGTAGATCTAAGAACAGCACTCAATAGTAAAACCCATGTCCCACTGCGTACTATTCAGTTACATTGAGAAGGAAAAACAACAGCCTGCCAGAAAGCAGTTCCCTCCTAAAGTGCTGGCACACTATTAACTGATGTGTTTTAAAAAAAAAAAAAAACATGTTTTCCTATCACAGTTTCCCTTAAAGCTGCAAATTACAGTTTTCCCAAGAGACCTGCTTATTTTAAATTGTTCCAAAAGTATCTAAGTATCTATTCTGGGCTAACTGCCAAAAGCCAATTAAGCTAGAAACTTTGTATCTTTTTCTGGCTGTGCAGGATATCAAAGAGAAGGCGGGACATTTCAGTAACAATTCAGCACTGCAGGTTGAGTTGTCACAATTGGGACTGTACTGCGAAAAACGGCACAGTTGAAATGTATAGTATGGTACTGTTTCTTCTCAAACTAAGCAAAAGTTTTTTCCCTGCAGCTGGCAGGCTTATGGTGTGTAAATATCATTATCCCTGGGCTTCTTTTACCATCGCTGGATCTGTTTCCGGGAGCTTAAACATGTGCTAACTAAAGCACTTGCACATATATTCCCTTGCACCTAGCATTAATAAACCAGTTACACCAATTTGTATGAATTAAATCCAAGGCACAGCTAGACAAAAGGATCTCCGGGATTTAAACCAGCTATTTATTGTATGATATGTGTACCCTCTTTTTTTTTTTTAAAGTTAGGTATGCCCAGGTGATTGTACAGTATATATTTACCTGAAACCCCAGGCCAGTGCTCCTATCAGCATTAAACTGCCCACCCGAGGCTATTCCAGTGAGCACCACAGAGTGATCGGCTTCAGGTTTCTCCTTTCCTCACATGGGTGCACATACACCGAAACGCGAAAAGGCTATTTTATTCTACAGTTCATGCTTCTGCCCTGGGAAATTTGAAGTAAGAAGAAGAACAAAGCTGATTACTCCATGGTGCTCGTTGGAAGAACCCCATGAACGTTGCAGTTTTCTGCTGATAGGAGGACCAACCCAAGCTTTCATGTAAGTACACTGAATGCAATCATTTTGGGTGCCTGACTTTAGGTAAGTAGGCCTTTCCTTCTCCTTTAAAGATTTACTGATGAGTGTAGAATTCTCAGGTCTGGCTGTGTTGGAAGGTGTGAGCATTTCTTATCATTTTTTATTCTTCTAGACCAAGAACTAGTTAAAACTTTTATAAAATGAAATGTGGACTTGGCATCAAGACTGTGGCGTGACATCCTTCCAAGAGTTTGGCATTCCTACCATAAATAGCCATGTGTGGCATATTTTGTCTGTTTACATTTTATTGATATTGCTGATACTCTCATTCCATCACCTTCAGACTGTCCAAAAACAACACACACACAGAGGTATGCCCATGCTGCCTCGTACATATATTCCCAAACACAACAAACTGCACAACAAAATAATGGTAATGTATAATGCATAATGGACACAAAGCTTTAAATGCACAGTGGTATTATCATAACAACTATGTTGAAATAAGATATTCCATATACAGTAAAGCACCCGCTATTATATATTATACTACACATGATCTTACGGAAACATGAACATTATGTAATGTAATGGACTTGCAGCACTATAGTTGCAGGTTCAATTCCAGCCAGGGTACCATTTGCAAGGAATCTGTATGTTCTCTATGTGCTTCACAAGTATGCAACCTCCACATGCTATATTTATATTGTTATGATACAGTCATATATTTACTCAAGTTTCTAATATCAAATTCATCATATTTCAAACCACAACTGCCTAGATTCTAAGGTCTATGGAAACAGAATTGTAATAGTCAAAACAGATAAAGCAACAGCCCAAGAGTATAGAGAGCTAAATGGGGCACTAAAGTTTGGAATTGTCCAGAAATATTCATGTTTTTGAAAGAAATGGATACCTTTATTTAACAGGGTATGATTACATTGATCAGAAATTATAATCATTACATTGATAATGCCATGACATTCTGACATTCCTTTTATTTCAGACTGCTCTATTCATGGATCCTTAAATTTATTGTTCCACTTATAGCAATTCCAAATTTGCAGACCTTTGGTATTCACCCAGTCAGTTTCTGAGAATGCTCTGCTCATGCAACATTTCAAACAGTGACTTCTATGGCTCTCCCCAGTGGTACAACTGGGCATTTTTACTCTGACCTTACAGTGAAGCTCTTCCTGTAAGAGCTCAATAGGGTTGTGGCATGCTAATTGTCCCAGCCAGTGCATCAAAATAAAAGTATTCTGGCTTCATGTCTCTTCCTCAAATTTATTTTACCTGTCCAAGAAGTCTGCTTTGGGTAGTTGTCCTGCTGCATGTTGACCTCAGTGAATGGCATTATATTGTATGTTGCATCATGTTGTATCATGATGGGAATATCCGTGCTTTAGAATGGCTGTCTGCATAGAAAATAAAAAAAGTGTGAATAAAAATTATTCTCCCCAGCCACTTCCAGATACTTGAGGCAAAATCTGGCATTGGAGCTTAGGTGTGGGAATACCTGGATCCTCCACTTATAAGAAGGACTTTCTGCCACATGCCAGTTGAAGCTGACAGAACAGGATTTAGGTCACCAATTAACTGAAAAGCAGCACTGAGTTGCAAGTTTTTAGTCATCTGTAACCATACAAAACTAAATATCATTGTTTAAACCCCTAGTAATGACAGTGCCTTCTGGGTGCAAGCTGTGTAGAGGTATTTTTTAACTTCTAGCCTCTAGGAGTCAGTATGACATTACAGTATTTATCATTGTAGCAAACACTGCTGACTTGGCATGATTCAGATTCCCGTTGCCACAATAGGAAATATTTCCAAATTACCAGGGAGAAAAACTATTTGGCAGGCAACACAAAGTGACATAGGGTAAAAAAAAAAGTTATTCATCATATTATCCTCCCCTCTCCTTCCACATTAATCAATAGGATTTAAGCAATTGGGATTAGAGCACCCAGATATTATCTGTTGGTAGTTGGGCTTATTGGTTGTGCCTATGTTTGTAAGTAATATATAAACTATACATGGTTAAGCTGCAACATAATTACTAAAGGGGTTATTTATAAAAATTCATATTTTTTCATATTTTTTGAAATAAAAAAGTCTGACCAAACTAGAATCCATGATTTAACCTTATTTATTATTAAAAAATCTAATCGGATTGGGGGAAAACTCAATAATTTCAGAGACTTTTCCTGAATTGCTCGATTTTTCACAGGTTTTTTCCAAAAAGCCCTGTAATAGTTTGATTTTCGTGGCTAATTCCAGCATAGACCTATCCAAATAGGATAGGGATCTCTCCCATTGACTTATATATAACCTCGGCAAGTCTGAGATGCAGTATTTTTGGATTCTGAATTTTGTATCCTTGGGCTATAATAAATCTAAAAACAATTTTCCACTAAAAGTTTGGATTTTATAGTAAAAAAAAACTCAAAAAACATCTAACTTTAAAAAATAACCACGTAAGTGTTGTAGTAGATATAATTACTATTTGTACCATTGCTACTTAGCAGCTTGCTTATATGAACTATAGTAGTGTTTCTGAAGCAAACCGATCCGTTTTAATAGCGCAGGGCAACACTATATGATATTTTCTTTACTTTAAAACACTTTCATTTTTTGGTGTTACTGTTCCTTTAATTTGTTTTTGAGAAAATGACAACTTGAGAGCCCTTTTTTTCAAGTCTTGTTGACTGTGCTGAGAGAAGTTGCCTTGTTTTGCTGTGTGTCAACATTTGCCAAATTGCATTGTAGCCAATGGAAATGCAAAATCACTTGCATATTTAGAGTTCTATTGAACTCTCTAAAAATGTAGGGCAGGTGTTTATCAGTAAACTGAGCTAAATATGCATGTGATTTTGCCTTGTTTTATTGGCAGGTTGGAAGAAAAAAAGTAAAGGAATGGGACCTGTTATCCATCATGGTTGTTACCCAGGGTTTTCTGGATAACTGATATTTCTGTTATTTGGGTCTTCATAACTTGTCTACCAGAAAATCATGAAAACATTAAATAAACCCAATAGGCTGGTTCTGTTTCCAATAGGGATTAATTATATCTTAGTTTGGATCAAGTTGAAGGTACTGTTTTATTATTATAGAGATAAAGGCAACCATTTTTAAAAATTTGGATTATTTTATATTGGTTATATTCTTTCCCCTAGCACAGTGGACCTCCTTCCATTGAGGTGCAATCTGTCACAATTGTATAGGTTCATACCTTAAATCTACTAGAAAATCATGTAAACACTAAATAAACCCAAAAGGATGGGTTTCCTTCCAATAAGGATTAATTATATCCTAGTTTGGATCAAGCACAATGTACTGTTTTATTGTTACAGAGGAAAAGGAAATCATTTTTAAAGATTTGTATTATTTGATTATGGTCGAGTCTATGGGAGTGAGCCTTTCTGTAATTCGTAACTTTCTGGATAACAGGTTTCTGAATAACAGATCCCATACCTACACCACGAAAAACCCATAGACTGTAATTTACTTTGCTTCAAAAAAGTAGCCTGTAGACTTTTTATTTTGTTAAAAAACAGTTGGCACCAAAAACATGTCACATTAGACTTTAATGTATTTTGCTATTTTTTCACAGTTTCTCAAATTTCTTTTTCCCTGAATTTTTTGTTGAAGCAAAATTGGACAGATTTGTCATCACTAATACCCTGTGTGAGAATTTTAGCAAAAACCCTTTGATTTTAGGAGTCAGTCTTGTAGCAGTCACTCTATAATGTAAATTCAGCCCTTTGTCAAAGAATATATAGAAGCATAGGCACACTGTTGGACTGGGTCAGAGGCACAATGGGGCTTCCAGAAAAGGAGCCCCCACTCCAGGCCCCCCAGCATCAGTTGCAACCCACCTCTGGGTCCCCACTATCAGGGTGAGATTAGTGGGCTGTGCAGGCCATAGACAGGTGAGGGTCATGATCAGTATGGCCAGGGCCAACCAGGTTTTACCAAGTGTTCGGCCAGCCCAGTTTTACCCTGTATAGGCATACTGTATCTGTATAACAATATAGGAATCACTATTGTTTCCATGTATTTGCCAGTATATGCAGAAGGACAGAAGGCAGCCCTATATAACACAACACAAGACGTTGGGAGGATGGAGTTACAAATAATGTACCTGCCACTGAATATATAACTAATGTAGGCAGTGCTGTCTTCATGGGATGTTGGTGTAGAACTTAGGTGTTCAGCCTCAAAAGAGAGAAAGCAATGGTAGGTGAGAAAGACAGGGCTGCCTTGCATCCACCAGTGCTGCTGTGTGTTGCATTTTAATATACTCTCTCTCAGGGTGAGAACTAGTAGTGGGTAGAAGAGGCATGTGCCGAGGGTGCAACAGTCAAGGGCAGCAGAGGACATAACTCTTTTGCTTATCTACCCCTATTTTAAGACCTAGGTGAGAGGGAAGGAAAGTCTGCTACCTGCTGCACAATTTTAAAACAGGCACTGATGGGGGGTGGAAAAGTTTGTCACTCCCCTGCCCATCACTTGCCACACCCCACCACCTGGCTCATTACTGCGCACTCTTGTGCTCTGGGGGGCGGGGTTGTGGTCTGGGGGCTGCCTATGGAGACCTTAAAAAGTGGCCTGGTTTTGCTTCCCCTTGCCACAAGTCAAAAGTTAATTAGAACCAAAGGGATGCAACTTTGTACCCTATAGTGCTCCTGCAATTGGGGTTTGACTTGCATCTCAGCCCTAGGTCATCATGATTGGCATGATACCTAAAGCAGTACAAGCAATACTTGTGGACAGTGCCATAGCTATAGAAGAAGCAGATCCCAAGGTCATGGGGAGCCCAGCCACTCATGAGGGTGAAGCATAATGAATAGGTAAAAGGGAGGATGGGCTAGTGGCCAAGAGGAGTGGAGAGGTCATGGGTGGGCAGCCAAGTGGGAATGAGGTGGGATGAGAGGGTGTTCCAGAGGGATGACAAGAGAAAGGGAGGGAGGGTGGGTGGCAAAAAAGGGAGGGAGTATTGACAGGAGGGTGGTAGAGAGTAGGGAGGGATGGAGAAAGAAGAGGCAGGCGGACAAGAGGGAAGGAGGGAGGGAAAGTTGTGGCCATAAGGTCGAAATGCGCTCTGGGTGGCTGGGCCCCTTTGAAGTTCTTTTGGAGGGGGGTCCTGTGTGGTCTAGGTTCACCACTGCTTCACCAAAACAGAGCACAGAGACCCGCAGCAATTCGTTTAGGCTGGGGTTGGGTGCAAAATGCAAAAACATTTTGCAAAAACATTTTGCACCTTTTTTGTTCTTACCTTTCATTTCTTAAATTACCCATATGGTGCAGCACTGCTACCCTAATACTTAGTTCAGTTTTAGTTCAACTTCCTTCCTCCCAAACACTTCCTTCAAACTCATGTTATCCTTTTATGTTTAAAATAAAAAGTCATAAACAGGCTGATGCCACACTATGTCCCAGTGCTTTCTGGCACGTCCTCAGCTGTACACAATTGTTATGTGGGATTCACTAGGAGTCAGATGGGCATTACTTAACTCCACCCGTCCAGTCCTATGTTGTATACAAAAGTTGAATGGGAGCTGCTAAAAGAAATTTAGACCTCAGAATATGCTAAACGTCTCAAGGCTCTGTTGTTAATCCTTGTACTGCCTACACAGGAGACACGCTGCCTTGTCTGTTCAACAACAACTCCTTCCAGCCTGATGAAGTAATGAATTATTGAGGACACAATGGGTCACTGCTTTTAGGATGCACTGAACCTCATTACCTGGAGTTAAAATGTATTTTTCTTGATTGTTTTTAATAGTGTAACATTTTGTTAAAAATGGCAGTGGGGAGAGCTGAACTGCATAATCTCTCTCCAGAAGAAATTGAGTGTGAGAATATCTCCAAATCCAATTCTAACATGGGAAGTAACAGAGAAGCAGTTTACTGTGGACCTGTATTTCTGTCTCCAGAAGCTGATCCCCCTGGTAAGTTCCACTCCTTCACCTTGGGTCTCTGTCTTACACAGAACGGCTCTTATGATTAATAGTTTGTGTCTGCTTAATGTAAGCCTTACGGCATTGCTCTATAGTATCAGGACTAACCCTGGATTGCTGTGTTTGCATTCTGCTTCCCCTACAGACTCAGTAAGTGGAGAAAGAGGGGCTAGATACAATATTAGTATCTTTGTGTGACACAAGTGCATACAGTGCTATAAGTAGTTCAGGCATGCCAGTTTGCCCAGCATAAATAATGCTTGTGTAAAATAATTTTCAAGCCCATTGACTTCAATGCGTTTCACGAATTTTTCAGCAAAATGGGATTTATTTGCCCATCACTACTGATAGCACTAAAATCTGAACTGTAATAAATGGGCCTCCCTATATGATTTTAATTATATGGTGGGCCTCGCTGTATAATTTTAAATATAAGGAAACCCCTAGTAAGTATCAGATGCAGTTATGGTCTGGGTCTGCTCTGATTTTAGGGAAGTAAATGTACTATGCACCCTCTAAGAACAACATTTATTGTAGGTGAGGAAGCCCCAGTTTCAGTCTCTTGGACAAAAGAGCGGATGGATGTAGAATATAGAACCTTAAGTCAGGTTGGACACCGTAGAAGACATCGGATGAAGGCACACTATGAATGAAGGCTTTTACACAGTGTCAGGTAGCTCCTGTTAAAGGGAGCCTGGGGTTATGAGATATACAGTGTGAGCTGCTAAAAGCAGTTCTACTGTATGCCTGCCCAGCAAGAAGATTACAGTGTGGGGTAGTTCTTCAGGTGAAACCTACCAGACTGTAGAGACTAATGATGGGCGAAACGGGCGCGTTTCGCTTCGCCGAAAAATTCGCGAATTTCCAGAGAAATTCGCTAATTTTTTGCCGATTTGCAAAACGACGCGCGACTCGTTTTTGCGCGGCGAATTTTTTTGGGCGAATTTTTTTGGGAGTTTCGCGAATTTATTCGCCGCCGGCGAATCGCGGGAATTCGCCGCGAATTCGCCCCTGGCGAATAAATTCGCCCATCACTAGTAGAGACTCAAGAGGACAGTACCCGTAAATAGTGAATGGAATGTATGTTAAGCACATTGTGAAATATTCTACTTGTCATGTTGCACCAATAAATACAGTGTTGCCTGGGTTAAGCAGCACTATGACCATTTGGGGAGGGTGGTGGTTAGGCATGTAGTGTTCCCCTACCTTGTTTGATAAAGGGGCGTGGCCCCAAAACATTGCACTTTGCACTACAGTAATAAAATCACAATGTTTTGCCCTGCTGCTCCACATCCTGGGTGTCACGATCAGTGGCCCAAATCCCACACAGGAACAACCAGAAGGGCCACTGGGTCAATATCTTAAGTGCAATCACAGTCGTTCCCCATTGCCAGCCAGAACTCCTGCTCTGCACCTCTCGTTTAAGTCCAGGTGGCATCTGAGTAGCTGAGGGCTCCTCCCGAAGCCAAAGGCGGTCACACTACTGGTGAAGCAAGAGCTGAGACAAGGGTGCTTGGTGTTTGTTCTGGTATTGGGTGCTGTCAGCAGATCATTTAGATTAAAAAAAAGTCTGTCTCTTCTTACCAAACCTTGGAAAAGGTTTGGTACACATTACTCCAGCCAAGGGATCTATTTCTAAAACAGACCAGGATTGCTAGGATCCAAAGAACACTTTCCCATTCTTCCACCTTTTCTATCCATCTGCAGATGCAGCCACTTTTGTGATGTGTGTGTTAAATGCGTTGTGACTCAGGGTTAACTGAAGAAACTGTGTTATCTAAAGTTATCTTAACTCATTTAATGCATTTAACCTTTTCATAAGCATACCAAAGCTCCATTGTTTTCAATGGTGAACTCTTTAATTGGATGGGATGCTGTGACACAATATTCTGTGTTAAAGGGCACCTATTGGGGTAAAATGATACCCCCAACCAAAAGTGCGGGCTGATAGAGCCTGCATTCCGGTTGGGGGTTTCACTGTTTTTTTAAAAAAAATCTGCCCCTCGCAAGTGCTAGCGGCCCCGCTCCGGGAGGGAGCTCCCGGAGCGAGCAGCCGTCTCTCCATAGGCGCGCGTCTTAATGACGTCACACGCATGTGCAGAATGAAAAGCTGCCAGAATTCAGGCCGCTTTTTCATTCTGCGCATGCGCGCCTATGGAGAGACGGCTTCTCGCTCCGTGAGCTCCCTCGCGGAGCGGGGCCGCTAGCGCTTGCGAGGGGCATATTTTTTTTTAAAAAACAGTGAAACCCCCAACCGGAATGCGGGCTCTATCAGCCCGCACTTTTGGTTGTGGGTATCATTTTACCCCAATAGGTGCCCTTTAAATGGGATTTCTAAATTAAGTTATTCTGTGTCAAACACACAATCCAAAGTGGCTTCATCTGTCTCTTCGGCTGCATATGCTATGATTATACATGAGCCATACTCCTTAAAACTTGACTGTAAGGGCAACTTGCCTCACGGACTCTTAAAAGATTAACCTATTTAGGTCCATGCCCCCTCTAAGGTCCCAGTCCTTGATGTCATCCCTGCATCAACAACCCTGTTCTTTATAGTTTTCGTGAATCCTGTCTGCTTGGACATTTGCATGTAACCTTGATTTTGATTCTGCCTTATGACTGACTATGATATTTTTAAACCAATTCTAACAATGGCTAGCCTGTACAGTTTCTGAATTCTACCACATTAAGCATTTAATAACTGAAGAGGCCTATGAACAATCTTTCAAACAAACACTACAGTGGAACTAATTCTATAGCATTCTATTTAATGCTAATGTATTGTGAATAAAATCTAATGAACACCTGTATACATGTCACTGCTGATTATGTCTCCATGTGCACGGGGAGCGACTGGGAGACTGCTGAATTATTAACTGCTCCATTAGATAACATCATAATAGGAGCTGCTAAAAGACAACATTTCTATGTACAAGATGATTAAGAGGGGAATCACATTGTGGCTGTCTTTCATTTACTTTTGAAAGTCAAGGTAAATGGGATTCACTCAACATGATGCCTAAGATTTCATGGACGTGCTGTATCAAAGAAGTTTAGATCAAATTTTTATTTCAAGTTGTAAGACTTGAACATTCCCGATTGGTGACAATGCTGTGCATTGGACATTCACACCTTCTGAAATATATTATGACATCTGGCAAATATTTTTACAAAAATATGTAACTAAAGGAGAAGGAAAGGTTAAAACTAAGCAAGTTTTGTCAGAAACGTCTAGATACATTCACCAGAAAACCCTCAAAACAGGGCCGAAACTATGGGTAGGTTTAGTAGGCACATGCCTAGGGCACAAAGCTGGGGGGGGGGGCACCAGGCATGCACCTTCTTTGCCTCCTACTCCCTATTCTGGTCCCCTCTTGCAGCTATGGATGGCACCTACTCCCTATTCTGGTCCCCTCTTGCAGCTATGGATGGCACCTACTCCCTATTCTGGTCCCCTCTTGCAGCTATGGCCGGCATTTGTGTCCTTTTCATACACATACCCGCCAATTGGGTGCTGCAACTGGCCAGGTTGCTTAGTGCGCCTGCCCAGCTTGGCCCTGCTCTGCCTTAAAGTAGTGCTGATATGAGTCCTCTGTCAAAAGAAACACCACACGCACTTCTGTATCAGACTTCTTTCTTACAGCTTAAACCTCCAGTGCACAGGCATGCTCAGTTTGTTCCACTCTCCTTCCTTCCTCCCTGCTGTAATCTGAGATCAAAGCTATGAGCGAGCAGGAGAGACTAAGGCCAGAAGTTATGTCACACCTAGCTGATATGGCAACTGCTATCCTAAACAAACAAAGAGCTGTTTACTCAGGTATGGTAAAGTATTCTATTTTAGATTGAATTAGTGTGGCTTATCTATTGGCAATAAACAGCTTTGCTTCTCCTTTAAAACAATGTTTGACCAAAGCCTTTTGGTTAAAAATTTAAAATTATTCCACCTAGAGAAAGCCAGCTTTGCTTTGTTTAGCTGTCTTGTTGAATATTTTAAATTCAATTGGACCCACTATTGTTTGCATAAACCTATGTGGTAGTTCAGTGGTTAGGACTGCTGCCTTGTCTGGTCTGGGCACTATTTGCGAGGATTTTTCCCCCATACCACACATACAGGCAGGTTCCCCGACTAACTGACTTCCTCTTTTCTGTTCAAAGAAATTTTTTTGACAAACAATTTACACTTTATCTGAATCCTGAACCTAATCTGGACCCGTATGTACATTTTAGAAATCTAACATATTTGCATGAATTGTGAATACAATTTCTTATTTCTTTATTTTCTTTTAGGTGGGCACCTAGCTTTCTTACATAGATTTAAGAGCCAGTTGAAATTATGTCAAAATTCAGCTGAAACTGAATTGAAAGGAATTAGGTTTCTGGCAAAATCTGCCCTAAACAAGAGAGACTATATATATCTAAGGGGCTTGTTTTTGAATTTCAAATTTTCCAAACTTACTGTACATTTTAGCAATTCACTAATTGGCAAGTGTCTATATAAGACAATGGCGGGTATATTTTCAACATTCAGGCTAGTTTATTTTTCTAGTGTACAGTATTTCAACATTTAAAAAAAAATGTTTCAAAACATTTTATTTAGCAAAAATAAATGGAACAACAACATGTCTGATCTGATCATGTTTTTTCTTTGAAATAAGGCACTCAAACATTTCCTATCTTATTTTTTATACATATATAAATATTCTAGTGATAAAGAAAATAAAATAGTATTTTTTTTCTAAAAAAATCTAATTGAATCACAGTTTTGTGGTTGAATGTAAAAGAAAAATGGAATTTAAAACTTGATGAATTGACCTCTAACTTCTATTTTATTATCCCTTTAACAAGTAATGTTGATGAATCAGACTAATTAGTTAATCGTAATAAGTCTAGCATTTTCTAAATTCATCTATTACAACAGATGTATTGTCTACCAAAACAAATAATGATTCCATGCAAAAATAAAACCCTTTTTGTTGAACAGTTCTCTCACAATGATGATGAAAAGTATTTGGCTTACACTGTGATTTATGAAATAATTAACACTAATGAGGTGGACGTTATCAAACCTTTACACCAATTTAAAGCAATCATAAATTCCAGCCACAGTTTTACAGCCCTAAGTTTTTTAGTTTTTTATTTCCCATAGTTTCATCATGGTTTTGTTGGCTATAAAAGTGAACAGTATCATGATGGGTAAATGAAATGATGTACAGTAGCAAGAAAGTTTATGTCCTTGAGTTCTCCGATAATTGTTGCAACATAATTCTAATAAAACAGATTATTAAACCTGTTCAAAACAGATTCCAAAAAGGAGAGTTGTTTACCGTACCTCAAAAGAGGGGGAGACAAAAAAACAAAAATGCAAGTATAGTGTAGTATTTCAAAATAAATGAATTACACCCAGTGCATTAAAGATTTTTTAACCACTTTCAGTGCATTTTAAATTCCCATTCGTTAAATTATAATAAATGAAAAAATGATTTTCAACTTCTCCACCTTCAAGCAGTGTGTAAAAAATCCCAAAAATAATAGTTAAATAATATCCAAAGGGTTTACCCACATGGGTTGGGGTTTGTTTCTGATTATACTCACAAACGTTTTAAACGATATGCAGCATTGAATTGTATCTCAATCTCCTCCGTTTGTATCTTTATAAGAAAGTTGCTTTAAAATCGCATAAAAAGTTTTGGCTGGAGTCCCTGCACGGCTTCACATGCGGTTGCTGAGATCGCGGCACTCGTGTACAGTCCCGAGGTTACCTCCGCAAAAAGTCTTTCCCAGCAGATTGAATGTTTCCGTGTGGTTCCGTGTCCTGCTCAGTCTCTTCCGACGCGTTTCGCCGCTTACCAGCTTAATCGGGGAAAGAAGAGAACCCTGGTTGTTACTGTTTGTGGAGGACAAAAGTGTACATTGTGGTTTGAACCTCACCTTTATTTTATTGTTAGATTATTAAACCTGTCAGCTTTTCTTTCTGACACAAATCATTTAATGCTTGTCGATGGAATACAAGGGTATAATATTTGATAGTGGCAAGCATTAGGATCACACTGGGTTATGACAGTGCAAATGACAAAAATGTTACTCTAAACAGGGAGTTATTTACTAAAATTGATTTGTAAAAAATTGATGCTCTGAAATCACAACTTTTTCGAGTTGTCGCCCAAAAAAATAAAATTTATTAGATTATCAAATGAAAGCCAGCAAAATCTGCTTGAAACATTCAAACATGTTCCAAACAGGTTTAATCAGCCATTGACTTCACATGATTTTGACAGGTTTTACTTTAAGTGCTTTTGGATTATAATTTTTTAGCAGCTTCTCTACTCTACAAAATCTGATATATTTTTTTTGCCCTGTTAAACTAAACCAGAGAAACTTTCAATAAACAGATCTCTTAGGGGCAGATTTATGAAGGGTCGAATTTGAAGTGCAAAAACATTGAAATTCGAATTCAAAAAGACCAATGGAAGCTTAATTGAAATTTTTTTCCGCTCAAAAAAGTACATTTTGGATACAATAGGTCCATATTCAATTAAATTTGATTAATTTAAATCAAAGTAATATTGCATTTGATCAAATTTGATTCAAAGTTTGATTCAAAAAAGCTTTGAATTTTCAAAGTCCACCAATTCTCCAAATAGGTTCTAAGAGGTCCCTCATAGGCTAAAACAGCAATCTGGCAGGTTTTAGATGGCAAATGGTCAAATTCAAATTTTTAAAGAGACAATACATGATAAATTTTGAAATTCAAATTTTCTAGTTTTTTGCAAATTCAAATCTAGTCGAAGTACACAAATATAAATCAAAATTCAAAATTTTTTTACTTCAAATTTTCACTTTGATATTGTACAGTATTTGCTACTGATCCTCAATTTTTCTACCTCTCCAGCATACAGGTAGGGGTTCTGCTATCCAGAATGCTCTGTGTAAGAAAAGTACCTGGTGGTCTAGTGGGGGGACAGCAGGGATGCCTGCAGCCCCCTCGGCGGGGAGGCCCACCGCGCCAACCGCTGCCACGTGCTGCTGCTGCTCCTCCTCTGCCAGCATCTTCTTAGTGTGCGCTGTGCACGCACTTCTGCAATTTATAGGCGTGAAATTACGCCAGCGCGCAATGGCACGAAAATTTTTAAGTATTTAAAGGGACACTTTTGCTTTGTTCATTGCCGTGATAGGATTTGATTCCTGGTGCTTTCCTGAGCCTTTGTGCGTTTGTTCCTTGTATCCTGCTTGTATTATTCCTGTGTTTGACCCAGCCTGTTCCTGACTATTCTGATATCCGTAACCTGACCCCGGCTTGTACTGTTCCGATTCTGCCTCATCCCTTCTGATTGATTACCCGGTTTGACCCTTGCCTGCCTGACGATCCTTGATATCTGCCTGCCTCGACCCAGCTTGCTTGACTATGAACTTGCCTAAACCTAGTGTAATCTTCGGCCTGACTTTAACAACAGTCGTGCCCCTTTGCTTGCCAGAACTCCTCGCCTTGTTCCTCTCGTTAAGTCCAGGTGGCATCTGAGTAGCTGAGGGCTCCTCCCGAAGCCAAAGGTGGTCACACTACTGGTGAAGCCGAGCCGAGACCAGGGAACTTGGCATCTGTTCTGGTTTAGGGTCCCAACCGTGACAGCTCTGGACCTGGGTTTTCTGGATAAGGGATATTTCCATAATTTAAATCTCCATTCCTAAAAATCATAAAAACATGAAATCAATATGATTGTGTTGCCTCCATTAAGGATTTGTTTCATCACAGCTGGAATCAACAACCAGGTACTGTTTTCTTATTTGATTAAAATGGAGTCTAAGGGAGATGGTCTTCCTGTAATTTGGAGCTTTCTGGATAACTGATCCTACACCTGTACTGTTAATTTAACAGTCACATATAAACTGCTCTAAAATAAAACTACAATTCCTTTGGACCTACTTGCAACTTTTTTATACAAGTAAAATCGTTGAGCATTATGATAACAAAGGTTTGTCGAATGCAGTACAAATTCACGGCAGTAGTCTAAAGACTGCTAAATTCCTTTATTGGGGAGTGAGCATCCAATTATCACTGCATGTTTCGGGCGAGTGAAGTAATAGTGATAATTGGATGCTCACTCCCCAATAAAGGAATTTAGCAGTCTTTAGACTACTGCCGTGAATTTGTACTGCATTCGACAAACCTTTGAATTACTCACGAGGATATCAACACAGGATATCCAGCAGGACTACCACTGAAAGTATATCGGTGAGCTGCAGTTCAACTTATTTGTTTGGAATTACCTCATTATGATAACATACTGTATGGGAGTGCAGGAACATAGAGATCTTAGCTATCTGCATCTGTTCTCACTCCACAGCCATATTGATATGTTATTGGTGCATCTTTGTCCAGGAACAGCAGCTTGACCAGTACCAGCTGGTATTCCATTCTACTTAAATAAAATAATATTGGCCATTACAGATATAGCATCTTTCGATCGAACTTTTCAAACGATTCTCAGCAAAGTCCTTTGAATCCTTGGAACTTAGAAAATTTTTCAGGACAGGTTCAATGAAGTCCCCCATAGGCTAAAATGGCAATTCGGAAGCTTTAAGCTTGATTTGTAAGGGCAAGTAATTTTAAATTCAAAAATTTAAATTTTACATTTTTTTTTCAATTTTAATTGAGTTTTGGGCTATTCGATAGTTGAAGTGTCCCAAAATTACTTTGAAATTCAAATTTTAAAAATTAGAATTTTATTCAAATTTTAACTTTGACTCTTAGGGGCAGATTTATCATTGGACGAATTTCGAATTGAAAAAAAATTCGAAATTCGACCATGGGAATAGGAAGGAAAGTGAAATCCTTTGAATTCGATATTCGAATTTGAAGGATTTACCGCAATTCAATCGAATTTAGTAAATCTGCCCCATAGTAAATGTGCCCCTACTGTATGTCTTCTAAATATTATTTAAACCTGAAATCAACTCAATAGGCTTGCTTTGCTTCCAATAAGGATTAATTATATCTTAGTTGAGATCAAGTACAAGGTACTGTTTTACTAGTACAGAGAAAAAGGGAATAATGTCTTTTTTAAGTTATTTAATTATAATGGGGTCTATGGGAGATGGCTCTCCCGTAATCTGCAGCTTTCTGGATAGCGGGTTTCCAGATTATGGATAACTAGTATACTCAAAGCTACCCAAATGCTGTAATACTGACAGGTGTTTTACTTTTGCTGTGTTATCTCCTTGGCATTCTTCCTATCCTAAATGTTATACAAGTGTAGAATTCCCCAAGCATAGCATTTGGCTTTAAAAATCATTTACTGTACTATGCGGCATATCAGGCATATCATGAAGTCAGTTTTTAATGCGTTTAGATTATATGCAGGGAATTCAGTGCTGAGGCCTTATGCCAGCTCAAGTACTACGTGAGGAAATATTTATTTTTTTACTACATTTTCCTTCCCACAGGAAAGAGCAGCAATAGATATGAAAATGTATTATTTTCCTGCTTGTAACCAGAGAGGAATAAAAAATACTTTCATTGCAAATGACTGCAGGGTTTCTACATTTGTGTATAAGTTACAGTAGCCCAACAATGTGTTTAGCTGTCCCATACACAGAACCGCTTATACCCAGCGCAGTTCAGTTTAAAGGGGTTGTTCATCTATAAATAAACTTTTAGTATGACGTAGAGAGTGAAATTTAATTATTCCACACCTCTCCAACAGCCTAGTTACCCACCACCAGAAAAAAAGGCATACATGAGTTTGCACCAACATACAATTTATTTACAAGTTATTTTGGGAAAAAGACACTCTTTCAGAGAGATTTACAGGCAGATTTATCAAGGATCGAATTTCAAAGTAATGGGAGTTTTTTTGAACTACCATAACTAGTGATGGGCGAAACTCCCGCGTTTCGCTTCACCGAAAAATTAGCAAATTTCCAGAGAAATCGCGTTGCATCGTTTCCGACGCGGCGCGTAGTTTTCGGCGCGCTTCGCGTCGTTTTCGTTGCGTCGCGTCAAAAAACGACGCGCGACTCGTTTTTGTTGGCAAATTTTTTGGCGGCAAATTTTCAAAGTAAATAAAAAAACACTTCGAATTCCAACAAATGACTCTGAATGGGTTTAAGGAGGTTCCCTGTAGACTAAAAAAGCAATTCAGCAGGCTTTAGATGGCAAAAAGTCAAAAGTTGACAGTACAATAAATTTCAATATTCAAATTTTCTATTTTTTTTTTGGAAATTTGAATTTGGACTATTCCCTAGTCGAAGTACACAAAAATAGCTTGAAATTAATTTTTTTTTTTACTTTGAATTAAAAAAAAAAATATTCATTTTGCCAATGTTTATTCTTCTTAAGAGGTAATGCCTGGGTTCTGGTGGCAGTTGAAAAAAGGTCAGCTGTGCAGATTTAGGAGGAAGGTAGAGATGACCATTTAGCTGTATGCAGCTTAAAGATTTCTTATTGCAAAGTTGCATTGAGGAGGGGAGTCTAAATGGGCAGTGGGACCCAAACAGTTACCCTCCTCTATTTCTGGAACTTAATGCGGTGGTTGAGAGGAGAGTCAGGGAGGAAAGAAAAAGTTTTGTGTAGCGCTGAAACCTATTACCCTCCAAAACCATCTTCCAATTTGCCTGATTACAAGGGCTGTAGATGGTAACATTATTATAGAATTTCCTGTTGATTTTAATTTTTTATTTGTGATTTTTTTTTAGTTATTTCCATTTTTATACAGGGGCTCTTCAGTGTGCAGTTTCATCAATTTGGTTGCCTGGTTCCAAATTACCCTAGTAACCATCCATTGATTTGAATAATAAAAAAGTAGTACTAACCTTGCAGAGCATTTGTTTTTAGATAGGGCCACTGACCCCCATTTGAAAGCTGGAAGGAGTGAGAAGACATTAAATAATTATAATAAAAAAGAATAAATGAAGGCCAATTGAAAAGTTGCTGAGAATTAGCCATTCTATGGCATACTAGAATTTACCTTACAGGTGAATTACCGCTTTATATTATTTCTATAGCATACCAAAAGTTAGTTCTAAGGTAACCTTCCTGGTTGACATGAGCAGGTTTTACCCTTCCTGGAGGTGCTGTCTTTCATCATTAGGGATGGCGCGAACTGTTCGCCGGCGAACTTGTTCGCGCGAACATCGGGTGTTCGCGCTCGCCGGAAGTTCGCGAACGTCGCGCGACGTTCGCCAATTTGGGTTCGCCTTAGTTGGCGCTTTTATTTTGCCATTTCTCCCCCAGACCAGCAGATACATGGCAGCCAATCAGTAAGCTCTCCCTCCTGGACCACCCCCACACCCCCTGGACCACTCCCCTTCCCTATAAAAACCGAAGCCCTGCAGCGTTTTTTCACTCTGCCTGTGTGTGCTGAAGAGATAGTGTAGGGAGAGAGCTGCCTGTTAGTGATTTCAGGGACAGTGGATAGTAAGTTTGCTGGCTAGTAATCTACTGTACTTCAAACAACTGCCATCTAGCTGTGTGAGCTTGTTCACATTCTGTCTAAATATCCATAATATTACAGTCTCCAGAAAAAGCACCTGAGTGACTTTTTTCAAGCAGCCATAATATATTTTACGTAATCCGTATCCACCGCTGTAGTAGTGTATACGTTGACCTTGTAGCCATTATTTGCCCTGTAGGCATTTTTTGCCCAGTGTGTTCTTCAAACAACTGCCATCTAGCTGTGTGAGCTTGTTCACATTCTGTCTAAATATCAATAATATTACAGTGTCCACAACCACCTGAGTGACTTTTTTCCCTTTACCGCACAAAACGCAGCGCTGTGTCAACAATGGATTTTTCAGATACATTTTTGCCCTTGATCCCCCTCTGGCATGCCACTGTCCAGGTCGTTGCACCCTTTAAACAACTTTAAAATAATTTTTCTGGCCAGAAATATCTCTTTTAGCTGTTAAAGTTCGCCTTCCCATTGAAGTCTATGGGGTTCGCGAACCGTTCGCAAATTTCCGGAAGTTCGCGAACATGTTCGCGAACTTTTTTTTGGCGGTTCGCGCCATCCCTATTCCCTGTACAGACATCACATGTGTAGAAGACAGATGTAAGACGCAAGTAAAAATAGCAGAAGCAATACCAGTGCCAGAAATAGAGACGGGGGTCCAGGGATGCCACTTGCTATAGTCTTATAACAGCTGGACTGCTAGAGGCAGAATTGCAGTGATCTCCTGGCTGCTGAGCTGCATACAGCACCACAAAAATGATGAAAATACACTATGAATTAATGCAGCTAAGAAATATATCTCCAACCCTTCATTTTATTATACAGCTGTCACACCATCAAGCATTTTGTCTCTTTCCCTGTCGCTGCTTTTTTTATAGTACTCTGCATATAAGCTTCTCTGTCAGAATTCTGTTTTATCTTCATCAATCCGGGGAAAGTTTAGGATCTCATAAAAGGTTTACGCTGACATTTGCCCATCTGTCTGTTGATATTTAGTTTTAATAGGGATTGTTCAGGCAGTCACAGCACTTTTTGAAGTTCTGAGTTCTAAAACTATTATTTAGCTGAATTTCTGAGAGTAGGATCACATTAGCATAACATTTAACATTGAATCATGTGTTAAAGCAGTGGTTTCCAAACTATGGGGTAGGATTCTTTAGGGGTCCCAATGCTTTTGAGGGTGGGGGTCAAAAGATTTGAACGTGAATGTTTAATAATCTCCTTTAGTTGCTGGTATGTATATGCCAGCAACTGTAGGGGAGTAACTGCTATGACAATGGTTATATCTAAATATAATATGAATGGTTATCTGTAACACTATTTAGAAGATGGGGTGCTTACCCTCATCTCTCTCTTCAGTGGGCCCTTGCATTATTGATGGTAAAAGGGTTAACCACACCAAATTCAAAAACACAGAATTTGATCCCACAATAAGTTGGGTGTTCGTTATTCTTGCACCAGATGATTATTACAAAATCTCTTTGATGATCAATAGTGATGGGCGAATCTCCCGAGATTCGCTTCACCGAAAAATAAAAAATTCAAATTCGCGAAACGAGCCGCGGGACGAATTTGACGCGCGTCGCGTCAACTTTGGCGTGTCGCGTCATTTTCGTTGCGTCAAAAACGACGCGCGACTCGTTTTTTCGCGAATTTATTCGCCAGCGGCGAATCGCGGGAATTCGCGTGAATTCGCCCATCACTAATGATCAATAATCAATCTCTTCATAGATACTTCAGACAATGGGGCACATTTAATTTGCCTGTTTACTAAATGGCACCAAGCAACTAGCGAAAAACCTTGGCACTAGAGAACTTTCGCACTGTTACTCAAGGTGAATTTATGATCATTTACGTTACCCTTTTCGGCAAAATCTACTTAGCCTGGTTCTACTTTGTGAATTGTTAAGACAAAAAAACATCCTCAACATTACTACAGTATGTCAGTGACATCATATCCTGTATTCAAAAAAGGCACAACAATAGATAAAAGGCTGGCGTTCTTTAATATTTCATTTTGGGATTATGTTTAAAAATTGTAACTCCACCTCAGGGATCATTGATTATAAGCTCTCTGGTCACCTGAATGGTCAGCAGAAGTGGAATGGTGGCCCTAATTGTAGTCTCCAGCTTTGAAAATAAGAAATTCAATGTCATTATTTGGTAATTGCTTTGACCTTTAATAAAATATATGGGGGGGGTATGCATGTTGAATAGTGATGGGCGAATCTCCCCCGTTTCGCTTCGCCAAATTGTCGGAAAAATTTGTGAAACGAGTCGCGTTTTTGACGCGTGTTGCATCGTTTTCATTGCGTCGTTTTCGTCGAGTCGTCGATTTTTTTTGGCTAATTTTCGCTGGCGTTTCGCGAATTTATTCGCTAGCAGCGAATCGTGGGAATTCTCCGCGAATTCGCCTCTGGCGAATAAATTCGCCCATCACTAATGTTGAATACAATCACTGTGCAAAGACATCTTCTTCCCAAATAGTAAGTGATGTCTACTAATTTCAGGATTTTTTAACTTACATTTATACAGTACATATGGCTGCTACTGAGAGTTAAAATATCTTTGCACAATGCAGAATATAATTAGTATCTCTGTAAAGGAATATCTAAAATAAATCCCTATTAACACTCAGAACAAGATTCCTAATTGCATTTCTATTGCACAGATCTGTCAAGAATGGGTCCAAAAGATTTATGGGTTCGTAAGGCACTGTTAGCTATCATTTATTTGCTTTATTTTGCTGTTCTGTGGTTTTAGTTTGGTGTTAAAAGCACTTTAGGGATTGTTTAATTTAATAGAAATGTATTGATCTATTTAGAACCAAGGAGAGCTCCACCCTTGGCTGCATTTCTCATGTTGGATCTAAATTTTCATTTATAGACAGAAGTGCTGATAGAATCCGATATATACTGTAGACTGTATCAATACCTGTAGATTGAGCCTTGAATTTAAAAATAATTGATTTTACATTGATTTCTCATTGTGCTTGTCTTGTATTTATTATGCCATTAAAGGCTTTAAGGTCCTGTCGGGACCAGTGACATAAAATGCTTTAGTAAACTAATTAAACTTTCTGGAGAATTTTTATTGGCAACAATAAAAACTTAAAGGGAAATGGCATCTGGAATAAATAAAAACGTGTTTACATCTGAAAGAATTCAATAAATGTGCTGCAGAGAATCATAATAACATAATCCAACTTTGCCCAAAGGGGGCAATGGAACTTTTACAGGGCCATATTTACATTTAGACACCTGAGGGCCTAGGGTGGCAGCTTTTGGGGGCAGCACCTGGGTACCTGTATATTTGAATTTTTTTTTCAAAATGTAAAAATGTAAAAAATCTCCCCAGCTGCTGCATACTGTATACTTACTTCTTAAATCCAGTGGCACAATTGGGGGGGGGGGGGATTACGCCTGTAATCCTCATCCAATGAGAAATTTGGTGGCGTCTGAATTACTTGTTGTCATTAATATACACTGAGGTGCCGATTTACTAAATTCACATGTAAAATTCGAAGTTCGATCGAATTTCAAAAAGATTCAAATCTTCGAATATGCAAATTGGACCATCGAATATTCGAATTAGAATAATTTGAATATTCAAATAAAATTTTATTCGAATATTTGACTATTCGATGGTTGAAGTACTTCCCCTGTAAATTTTTATTCGACCACCTAGTTCGCCAGATCAAAGCTACCAAACTGGGAATCATTAGTTTTGATCGAATTAAAAAAAAAATCGATAATTTGAAAAAAAATTGTTCGAATCGATCGATTCGCATGATTAATCGATTGATAAAATTTTTCCTATTCAATCGTTCATTCGATTGATCGAATTGCGGTAAAGTACTTTGAATTCGATATTCGAAGGATTTTACTTCATTTACTATTCCCGTGGTCGAATTTTTAATTTTTTTCAATTCAAAATTCAACCAATGATAAATCTGCGCCTGAATGTTGAATATAGCTACTTGAACAACATACACCATCTGACTTTATCTGATCCGACTTAACATCACAACTATGGGAATAAGATATTGTAGGACCCATCAAAATCTAATGCTGCTGCCTGGTGTTTCATGGTGTTGTATGACAAGATCAGGCAAAATATGGCCTACAAAATCTGATCAAAATCTCCTGGGTAGCTCAGCCCTTAGAGCTGCATTACTGTTACGCTTTGCACATTGCCCATACATGGTAAACAAGCCCAAATTTATATCATAATTATTAAAGGGGTTGTTCACCTTTGAGTTAAATTTTAGTATAATGTAGACGAGAGTGATATTCTGAGACAATTTGCAATTGGTTTCCATTTATTATTGTTTGTGGTTTTATAGTTATTTAGCTTTTTATTCAGCAGCTCTCCAGTTTGCAGTGTCAGCAATTTGGTTCCTAGGGTACAAATTACCCTAGCAACCCTGCACTTATTTGAATAAGAGACTGGAATATGAATAGGAGAGGGACTGAATAGAATGATAAGTAATAAAAAGTGGCAATAACAATACATTTGTAGCCTTACAGAGCATTTGTTTTTAGATGGTGTCGGTGACCCCCATTTGAAAGCTGCAAAGAAACAGAAGAAAATTGCAAATCATTAAAAAACTATGAAAAATAAATAATGAAGACCAATTGAAAAGTTTCTTAGAATTGGCCCTTCTACAATATACTAAAAGTTAACTTGAAGGTGAACCACCCCATTAAATTATTTCAATAAACACAAGAAGAGATTTATGAGGAATGCAGTTGCATTTGCTATGCTTTTGGAAACATTTGTGCAAAATCTTGCAATTCCTGAAAGGTACATGCGGCCCTCCTTGCACTTTATTTTAAATACACTTGGCACCACCCCTTCCATCATTCTACTTGTTCTGACTTGAACATAACTGCATCAATGGAAGCAGCATGCCTTAAAAAGGACAGTGCAGGCAGCCATCTGCAGGAAATGTTTAGTGCTGCTGTGCCTATTTCATGTCAAATGGTAAATTAGTGATGGGCGAATCTATCCCATTTCGCTTCGCTGAAAAAAACGCGAATTTCCAGCGAAATATGCGAATTGGTGAAAAAATTCACGAAGCGAGTGAATTTTTTTTTTTTGACGCCAGCGAATTTTCGGCAGAGAATCGCGGGAATTTTCCGCAAATTCGCAATTGGCGAATAAATTCGCCCATCACTAGTGTAAATGCATGCATTTACTTAAAAAGCATTGGCCATATTTGCATCAAGGGCACCGACCCCCTTGCAGATGGAATTATGCTGGAACTATGGGAAATAACACTTGATGTTAACTGTCCTTGGCCAAAGTTAAAAGCAAAGTGGCCCTTCTGACAATCTCTCCACTCTGTACCTTGCTCTTATTCTCTCTCAGTCTAATAAACAATCACTTCCCCTAGCTTCTGCATATGGTGGCAGATAACGCTGATATAAATGAGTGTCCATTAAAATCTGACACAGTATGAGAAATATATGAGAAATATAGTAGCTTTTGATTTAAGGGTGACAAAACCTTTTTAAATTAGTCGGATTTTAACGTTTCACAGATAGTCTCGCTCATCTGCGGCAATTGGCTTGGGGGAAAATTGTATTGCCTTGTTGGGTTCAGGAATGAATTTATTCTTGCCATCTTTGCTGATTAAAAGGCTAATGTCTCTGCGGTTGTTGTTTTGTTTGCCTTCCAGCAGAGCAATATAAACGGGATTATTGCAAGTCTGTTCAAGTTTAAGTGTGATGGACACGTGTTGTTTGTCATTCTCAACTACAATTTGAGTTTTTAGTGCCGCAAATAGCTTCCAGCCCATAGGAAAAGACTTGATAATTCCTTGTCGTCTTCATGCTTTTATGAAAAATGGAACCATGCATCCACTTTTTACCTTGTATAAACTGCTATTGGTCTAAACAAAAAAATCAACCATTTTGATTATATCCTGATGGACTCTGTGCTGCATATTGCAATCTTTACATTTCTCTGATTTTCAGTGAAAATATAATAAAGTCATGAACCAGCCACAGAACCTCAGCTGAGGGAGGAGTAACTCAAGGGAATCCACAGGGCCAAAAATATAGAAGTAAAATCAAAACTTATTGATATAATATATTGCTACAATATTCCTGTAAATATTCAGTGAAAATTTTCAGCCTGTGATATGAGTAACTATTGGGCATGAAAAGCTTAAGGCCTATGGAGATGTATATTTCTTAGGGATGCATTGGATCCAGGATTGGGTTTGATATTCAGGCAGGATTTGGCCATTTTCAGCAGGATTCTGATTCAGAAGAATCCTTGTGCCTTGCTGAACCGAATCTGAACACTTAAATTCATCTGACTTTTTATCAGAAACAATGGGGGAAATTCACTAAAGCGCGAAGCGTCTAACGCTAGCGCTAATTCGCCAGCGTGATGTCAATTTGTAACTTCGCAAATTCACGAACACCGACTCTGGTGAATTTTCACTAGCGAAGTAGATCGACTAGCGCAACTTTGCACCCTTACGCCAGGCAAAGTTGTGCACTGATGAAGGATCGTAATTAGTGATGGGCGAATTTATTCGCCAGGGGCGAATTCCCGCGAAACGCGAGCAAAAATTCGGCAGCGAAAATTCGACAAAAAAAAACGAGTCGCTCGTCAAAAACGCAACTCGTTTCGCCAATTTTTTCACGAATTTCGCGAATTTTTCGGCGAAGCGAAACGGGTGAGATTCGCCCATCACTAATCGTAATTACACAAATTCATTAAGATGACCATTTTACTGAACGTTACCACATACGCTAGACTTTACTTCACCAGGTCAGACCTGGCAAAGTTCAATACAATAGATAAGAGTTTAAAAAAAAATTGCTAATTTTCCCAAAAAGTCCCAAAGTCCCAAAAAAACGCTGGCATGTTTTACCTTTCGAGGGTGATAGTCTGAAAAAGAGCAAAGTTTTTTTGGGGGGGTTACCCTCCTTCACCCCACATTTCCTAACATATGGCAACACAACTATACAGGGGGCACATGTAGGGCAATAGGACAACTTTATATAATTTATTAACGGTTTCCTGGGCTTGTGTAGTGTAATGTAGTGGCTGTAACATATACTTCTATTATACTTTGAAATTCATGCCGTATGCAAATTAGGCATTGCTAGCGTAAATGCACTTCCTCAGGAAGCCATGAAACGCGTTGAGTAGCCACTATTTTACCTTCTGTGTTATATTGTTTCATTGGACTTCTACTGCTGAATGGGATCGCAGCTGACACGTAGCAGCACGCTGGAAGCGCATGCCGGTAAGTGCTCCCACTTAACTATATATGCAAGAGACATAGTGGGAAGGAGGTCCCTGCCCGTAGCGCTTACAGTCCTCAAAACATGGTACTTTCTATCTGCAATCAATTTATATTTCCCATTTACTGCTCGTATAGGCACAGCATTGTAGTTCATTGATGCCACAGTTTTTTTGGTAGCTCTGACATTTGGATGATGAAGATCCTTTGACATCATCAACACCTATGCCAAGGGGCAGTCCGCCCCTTGATTACCAGGAAATGAAAGGAAACAGAAAAAAGTCTAGCAAAAACAATTTGAATTTCATACTTCTATGACCTACTCAACACCAGACACTTTTTAGACTTTTAGAAACAAACAGATCCTTTTTGCTTGATTTTCAAGTACCTGTAAGATATTAGCTTTATTGATGGACCCATGAATGTGAGGGATGATACAGGGGCATTGCAGCCACAAAAGCAGACAAAACCAATAAACAACATTGATCATTTTTTCCTGCTCAGTTCCTTGTGATTCATAGTAATGCCATAAATCAGATTGTCCTTTTTCTGGCAACCATATATCTCTCAACAGGGAGCCTAACAGGTTTTTTATGCCTTTTAAATAAACAGTATTTTTTTGTGTATATTTGATGTAGACAAGGGCTTGCTAAAATGAACAGTTTACACCTTAAATAAACTGCAAGTTAGAGCCTCAAATAACAAAGGGCCTTAATGTAATATAATGAATTACTTTTAGATCTGGTAGGACATTATCTACTGGTGGCAGGGGCATAATTACAGAAGAAGTAGACCCTGCTGTTGAAGGGAGGGGGGTGTCCAGGAGGTATAGGAGCCCCATGAGGCCCTAATTCATATATCATTTTAATAAATATTGGTAAAAGAAGTCAACCTCTAGACATTGGGTAGTGATGAGCAAAATTTTTCAGAAAGTTTTGCCACGAAAATTAAATGAAATTAAATAAACCTAATAGGTTGATTTTGCTTCCAATAAGGATTAATTATATCTTAGTTGGGATCAAGTACAAGCTACTGTTTTATTATTACAGAGAAAAGGGAAATCATTTTTTAATAATTTGGATTATTTGATTATTATGTAGTCTATGGGAGATGACCTTTCCATTATTCAGAGCTTTCTGGATAACAGGTTTCCAGATAATCAATCCCTTACCTGTTAGCAATTATTAGCTGGCATTTCAACTGATGCAGTCAAACACCTATGCCTTTCAAATAGACTCAATTTAATCCTTAAAACAAGGTACTTCTGCAATTAATTAAATTTCCCATTACTTATTGTAAGCTTATTGCTAAAACTGCAAGCGGGCTTGAATTCAAAAAATGGTAAAGTAGCAAAGAGCAACATAACATTGCCAGTTAATACAGTGTCCATGTAGCTTCAAAATCAAAAGCTTGATAGGGTTCAGTAAATATTTGTTCCATCATAATAAACTGTAAATAATATAGAAATGGGAGTTGTCATTTAACTGAAAATGTAAGCTCATTCCCTATGCAGAGACAAAGGTTAAGTCCACCAGCCTTCCAATGCTTCAGTGCTTTCCAACATAGGAAATAGTTAATCTGCTTGCGCCAGTGATATTAGACTGACAGGATCAACATATGCAATGCCCTGTCCACAAGCAAAATTTCAAACAGTCTATGTCCTACCCACATTTGACCTATGGATTAATCCATACTAAATTATTGTACTTGGCATGACATTCCCATGTTATTTTGAAAAGGGAAATTAGAAAAGTTAGCACTGAACAAAAGTAATGGAGCAGTCATAAATATATGATTGATTTTCCTTATACAGACAGGGTTGAGAATGTAAATAATTGAGGGGACATGGTTGGAATCATAACAAACTCTTCCATAAAGGAAAATGCTTTGACCCAGAATATAGAGGGGCTCAGTGATCCTGATCTCCAATGTCAAGTTATTAATAAAATATGTGGAAGAGTTATCAACCCTTGAATTAGGTTATTCATTTCATTTTATAAAGATAATTTTTTTTTTTTTAACGCTTTTTTTTTTTATTGAGTAAATTTGCATATATAAATGACAAAATATAATCAATACTCATATCAATCCATAAGATTGGATAATAAGAATAAAGATAAATGAACAGTGAAATACATTAGAACTTAAATAACAAAATACTGAAAAAAAATAAAATAAATAAAGTAAATTTCACTTGCTTAATGGAAAAATGATGTCCTTAATGAATAAAGTCTTATGTCCAGGAATCACTTTTTAAAATGGCTTGTATTTTAGTCCTATCTCTATAAAGATAATTTCTAAAGTCTTTTTCCCACTTCACCTATGTATCATAATGTAAACAGCCCAAAACCTTTTCACGGGAGTATTAATAAATTAATTACAATCAGTAACAGTATTTAAAAATTATTAATCCTTTACTAAGTGCAAGGTTATGCGCTTTGACAAGAATATTGTAGATTTGGGTTATACCCTAAGGAATGTCTATATTTTTCACAAATAGTATTTTATTCCAAAAAAAATTGTGGGTTCTTTATTATTCCTCTAAAACTGTTCCTCTGAATGTTCCTCTGAAGCAACATAGGCGATTCTTCACAGTGAGGGTAGTGAGGTTGTGAAATACCCTATTGGTTGATGCTGAGAGCAGATTCTATTAATGCATTTAATAATGTTGCAGATGATTTCTTCAACAAATAATATCCAAGACTATTGTGGTCTTAACATCAACAGTTAGTATACTGTAGGTACTGCAATATATAGTTAGCATATATGAGAGTATAGATAGGTCTGTATGTGTAAATATGTGCACTGGGGTTGAACTTGATGGACTTTTTGATAGATATTTTTTCAACCTAATTAAAACTTGAAATGCTGCCCCGATGTGTCAAAACTAATAAAGTGAGAAGAATAAATAACACAGACCAACAATGTGACATTTTAGAAGATTTTTATATGGTTAGCTAGCTTTATTTTACACTGGTAAATCTCAAAAATCCTAAACTTCACAAGCAAGTAAACTTCCCTGTAAACCAGTAAGATTACCTTTATCCCCTGTCAATCCTAGCTCATTACATCAGGAACATGAAGTTGTTTTTGCAGCTTAAGTTTGCCTAAGAGAATTGGTTGAACAGACGTGCTTACTTATTATGTTTAGAAGGGAACACAACTTTAGTATCAAGCCTTTTTGTATCATAATACCAAGCACAGGGATTGGATTCCACAAATGGAAGGTGTCACATGTCTAAACATGGCATCACAATTGTCCTCATCTCTTTGTGCTCATTGATATTTAATACTGAGATTTCTTTAGTAATGACATGATCTGTTGTTTAGAGAGATGTAAGATGAGGCAATTAGGCCGGGAATAGAGAACTTCTGTACAGTCATGTCCATGTGGCTCACTTTTGTAATGAAATCCGTAAGGCATTGATGATGATTTTACAACTCCTCTGCAACTTGAATACTTGAGTAAGAGAAGAAGCATATGTTTTTAAAGAGACACATTTAAAAAAATAGGATTGGGTTTATTATGGCAATATTGTAATAATTTCCTTATACTTATTCCTCTTAGATGGGCCTTTATTGTAGTGTTGGCGGAAGGATTAACCACACTGATTCCACACACAGAACTTGATCTCACAACCTGGGTACCAGTAGTAATTCTTTATTGGCGGAATAGCTTCACAATCTCTTTGGTAGCTGTAGTGTCCAAAACACTATTGCCTTTGTAAAGCAATCCATAGTGCAATTGTCCCATGTTTCAGAAATCTTCAATTCCTAAGAACTTAACTGGGGTTCTTGTTACTGCATGGTACTCCTTGGACTCCTTTTTGGAGCTTCTGGCTGCTCTGATAACTACCCTAATTCTGCCTCTCACTCCTAGAATTAGCTATTACCAAATTTCTAACATCACATTGCATACTAGGACCTACCTCTGTCCCAGGTGCTTCAGCCTTCCTCCTCCAGCAAGTTGGAACAAAAAGAGGCTGAGCATATATTGCCTTCTCTTTTTATAATTAGGGAATCCTTACACCCTCTGGCCACTTGCTGAACTTTCAGGAAAATAATTTACCTGCAATAGGGAAACATTTCCCCTTTCCAACTGTAAATCAGACCCGCTCTTAAATGGACTAGGGGGTATTTATATATATATATATATATATATATACACAAAAGAAGATATAGTAGCGCACTCCTGGGACTTTCTGTAAAAAAATCTTTATTCAATCATGTGGCACAGAATCTGATGCCACATGATTGAATAAAGAATTGTTTACAGAAAGTCCCAGTTGTGCGCTACTATATCTTCTTTTGTGTATACAATCCCAAGGAGCAGCACCCGGGCCAGTGAACAAAGAGTTAAATCTTGGGAGTGCGGATCTTGTGTTTAAAAAAAAAAAAACAACCAAACTCCCAACCACAAATGGCCTTAAGGTAGTTCACCTTTAACACAATTTGTAGTATGTTTTAGAATGGCCAATTAAAAGTAACTTTACATTTGGTCTTTATTATTTATTTGTTATAGTTTTTAATTATATTTTCCTTTTTCTTTTGACTTTTTACAGCTTTCAGATGGGGTTCACTGGCCCCATCTAAAAAATAAATGATCTGTAAGGCTATACATTTATAGTTATGGATTTCAATGCAGAATTCTTCTGGAACAGCACTAGTAACTGATGCATTTTGGAAAAAAATGTTTTTCCCATGATAGGATCCCTTTAAATTTTCCTTCTTGAAGCAACAGCTCTCAAATAAATGGACACATACTGTTGGATTCCCAGTAAAATGTAATAAATGTGAAAATGTTTCACTTTGTGTGTTCAAGACAACAAAAATAACAAACACATTGCCCAATTTCAATTTGTAGTAGCATCATTATTGAACCAACAAAAATATCTACAAAAATTTGCAATATTTTGTTTACAAAATTTCATTTTGCAGCTGTTTTTTATTCCATGCTACCAGTAGAAAAAGTGACATCTTATGAGGAAATACAACATATAAAGAGAGAAAGATGGATTATTTTGAAAGACTTCTCTCTATATAAAATAAAGTTCATACATCCAGTATGTTTAGGAAACATATCCTTCATGCTAATATGACATCACTGAGCCAATTTAATTTAACTTATAACCACTTATAACCGACAAAATTGCAGTCCTTGCTTAACAAAAAAAGCAATTGAACTCACACTTTGCTGTAAATCAGATGCAATTGCACTGAACGTTTTCCATGTTTTCTAGTAGCGTAATTTTGCCCTATTGCTTGGCCCGGAGTTGGTAGTAGTTCCACAGTTCTTCTGTGTCAATAGGTGAAACAATGCTCAGTTTGGAACTAGGGTTGCCACCTTTTCTTGAAAAAAATACCGGCCTTCCTAGATATTTATAATTTTTTCCTATTAATAACATTGGGATCAATCATGGAAAATACCGGCCAGTAAAATACCAGATATATCAATATAACAACATGTTATCGGAAGGAGGGGGGGGGGAAATGGAACACAAAACATTTAACCATTGGGTGTTGCCATGGAAACCGGGAGCGCTCGCCTTTTTAATGGAGATAGGGGAAACAAACCACATGCCTCTGAGGAAGCCAATGAGAGTGGCAAAATGCGTCAGGCGAAAGTGATATCATGCAAACCCATGGAGATCACCATGAGGAGCAGAAAACTTGCCGGCAAACTACTTCTTCTGTGAAACTTTGGGGAAATATCCGCTAAAAAGACTTACTTTTTCATGACAGTCATTTTACTTACTTAATGTGAGTGTAAACCTTTTTAAACAAATATTTTTTAATAACTCGTTATTACGCAATGGGATTTCTGTTTCCCCCTATGTGAATTCAAAGCCAGCTGTGAGGATAATCATAATTTGTGAAATTACTGTAGTTATGCAATATCCAAACCTGGGGTCTTGTAAGTAGGCACTTAGGCCAGCTTGGTGAGAAATGTGAACACTAAATAGTGGTGTGTTATCATGGGAGAGGAACCACTGCCCTCATCCAGGGCCAGATGGCAACCTTATTTAGAATTGCCACGTTTTGCTAAACGTAATTATATGGAACTGCATATGCAACTGTGGTCATAAATGAGCCCTACTGATTTTTGTAATGTGGTTTCTTATTTCTTATATGGCCTTGGCCCATGCGTCACCCATATAGGTCATGTGCTAAACATGATCCATAGAGAATGATCTATGAGTTTTGCTATAGCTTTATTAATTAATTGTAGTATCTCACTCAGATCCAACCATTGATCTGAGTGAGAGGTGATTTTTTTTCCCCGAACAAACCACATTTTCTTAATCAGCCTGTCATTGCCCTAAAATAGAATCCTGGTTTCTCCTGCTTTACTTGAAACAGAATAATCTGCACACTGTGTTATTTATTTTTGTTAATGCCACTCCATGCCGTAAATAATAGAATATCCTTTGCTTTTAAGGTAGTCAGTCGTTAATCTTGCAGTGACCTTTTCTTGACTGAGGAAGAAAGGAAGCAGAAAAATAGACTACAGCTTAAAAAAAATAAAATTGTAAATCAGTTTCGTACAAGATGTTGATATTTTACTCAGCATAACACTTTGTTTTCAACCGAATTAAAATGTGCTATTTTGAGAAGATCCTAAGAAATGCTTTTGTGTATAGTGCCTACCAGTCAAGTGGGTAACTGTATAACATTTGTTTGCAAAACAGAGGTATTAGGTTGCTACACTGACAGCTATTTATTAGTAATTGCAATGCTTTATAATGTTCAGTAATGTAGAAGAAAGCATTGTTGTTAAACACATGCAGAGATTTAAAAACCCAAGTTCAGCTAGGCATGCAGCCTCTGCTTTCAGGCTATTAATAGCTAAGAATTTCTTGGAATTATTGCCTAGGCTGATCAAACAATAACTGAACTGTAGTGATGGGCGAATTTATTCGCCAGGGTCGAATTCGCAGCGAATTCCCGCGATTCGCGGCTGGCGAATAAATTCGCGAATCACCAGTGAAATTTCGTCAAGCGAAATTTCGCCAAAAAACGAGTCGCGCGACTCGTTTCGTGAATTTTTCGCCGATTCGCAAATTTCTCTGGAAATTCGCAAATTTTTCGGCGAAGCGAATCGCGGGAGATTCGCCCATCACTACTGAACTGCAATGCAAGTAGAAACATGAAGTTCCCCCAAAATTGCTTGATTTATTATTTGACCCACATAAGAGATAGAATTGCAAGTAGACATTCAGAATACAAAAGTCCATGTCCAGAGCCTAATGCAGACCTCAGCTCAGTGGATCGTTCAGCCAAAGGATATCTGAATAAGACTTTAGCATTGAGCATTTAGCATTCTGAGGAAGTGGCGAGACGCCACGAAACGCATCAAGCATGGGGCTTGTCACACACGATTTTTGTTTTTTAATATGATTCAATAAAAGATGAAATTTTATCTTCAAGCATACCGACTGAGTGCTCCGCTGATTATTCCTATTGATAAAATACCATCATTTTAGTTCTTTACTGTCCATTTGACACTCTGTTCCCCTTTATTGCCAGATCCATAATGGCAAATCCTATGATTACCATATCAATACAGTAAAATATAAAAACAAATCGACACTGAAGAACCAAGTTCAATTCTTGTGAGTTGCTGTGAGCAATCTATATTTACCCCTTCCTGAATAAATGGATCTTGACCCTTTTGCATGAATCTGACCCATCTGTTTCTGCCAGCCCACTGACTGCCTGAATACTGACTATGCCACTGATTAACTCTCCTGTCATGGCACTGCGGGGACTTTATAAACTCAACACAAAAAAGATCCCCCCAATGGTGTGATCACCAGGTAAAAGCTTGAGTAAGGCTAAACATAACTTCACTAGTGCAAACATTCACTGGCATTATAAAATCAGAAAACACAGTATTAAGTTCTCTCACCACTCTTTACAAGATGATGTGATATGTGAGTGTAACATTAGAACAAGGAGAAAATCTACTTGTTTCGTGCGTTACATCACTGATCCCCAACGAGTGGCTCGTGAGCAACATGTTAATCGCAAAGCCCTTGGATGTTGCTCCCAGTGGTCTCAAATGCCACTATAGGCTGCCAGTCCACATAAGTCCCTTCAAACAGCCAATCATGGGCCTTACTTGGCACCTCAGGAATCGTTTACATGATTCACAACTTTTTTTATATTTTAATGTGGCTCACAGGTAGTGATGGGCAAATTTATATGCCTGCGGCCAATTCGCAGCGAATTGCTGCGATTCGCAAAGCGACAATGATATTTCGCCCTGGTGAAAATTCACGGGCGTCTTGTTTTGGGCGCGCACGTCCGCAGGCGCCAAATTCAAATATTTAAAGGGACTTTTGGCTGCAATTCACGGCCCGTGATATGTTTATTCCTAGAGCCTTGTACCTTGCTGTTAAGCTTGCTATTTCTGTTCCTGATTACTGTGTTTGACCCCCGCCTGTTATTTGACTACTCTGATTTCTGTATCCTGACCCGAGCCTGTTTTTGACCACCGATTTTGCCTCATCCTCGTCTGATTGATTATCCGGTTGACCCTTCTCCTGCTTGATGTTCCTTGCTGTCTTCCTGCCTCGACCCAGCCTGTCTGACCACGAATCTGCTTATTCCGCCTGTACCATGACCATCGGCCTTTAAAGACTTTAACAACAGTCGTGCCCCACTGCTGGCCAGAACTCCTGCTCTGCACCTCTCGTTTAAAGGGGTTGTTCACCTTTGAGTTAACTTTTAGTATAATGTATAGAGTGATATTCTGAGACAATTTGCAATTGGTTTTCATCTTTTATTGTTTGCGGTTTTATATTTATTTAGCTTTTTATTCAGCAGCTCTCTGGTTTGCAGTGTCAGCAATTTGGTTTCTAGGGTACAAATTACCCTAGCAACCCTGCATTGTTTTGAATAAGAGACTGGAATATGAATAGCAGATGGACTGAATAGAATGATAAGTAATAAAAAGTGGCAGTAACAATACATTTGCAGCCTTACAGAGCATTTGTTTTTATATGGTGTCAGTGACCCCCATTTGACAGCTGCAAAGAAACAGAAGAAAATTGCAATTCATTAAAAAACTATGAAAAATAAATAAGGAAGATCAATTGAAAAGTTTCTTAGAATTGGCTCTTCTACAATATACTAAAAGTTAACTTGAAGGTGAACCACCCCTTTAAGTCCAGGTGGCATCTGAGTAGCCGAGGGCTCCTCCCGAAGCCAAAGGCGGTCACACTACTGGTGAAGCACGAGCCTAGACCAGGGTGCTTGGCGTTTGTTCTGGTAATGGGTGCCGACCGTGACAACCCCTTTATGGAACACCACTCAAAAACATCCTTAGCTTCTCATGTCCTAAATTACATTGACATTTAAGTCAGTATTCTAAATGCTTTGAATGATCAAAGAGTCCCATTTCCTACTGGAAAGGAAGGAAGCTTAAAGTTGGCTTATTGTCATGGACGGCGCCCTGAGCTGTACCTGGAGCTCCGGGTGGCGCGTCTTGTCTTCTCGGCATCGCTCCCACAATGGCTGCGCCCAGAGCCGCCATGTGGGTAGAGGCACCAGGTGATGATGTCATTGCGCCGCGTCAAGGCACCGAATTCTAAATTTAAAGGTACTGAGGACGCCAGAATGGCACACGAGTATAAACTTTAATTCCTGTGAGCCTGGGCAGGGCTGGGCCAAGGTAGTTCGGCACCCTAGGCAAGGGGTTCAATCAGCGCCCCACCCCCGTTATGTATGACCATTTCCCACCTATTCACTTTTTCTAAAATAAAGAAACCTTATAACACATTAATGAATCAAACTGTACATGTGCCAGCCAGCAGCACCCAAAAAATTGCTCCCAATCTGTACCTGTGTCAGCAGCATCCAAAATATTGCTCCCAAGCTGTACCTGTGCCAGCAAGCCAAAATATTGCCCCAAATATATATCTGTGCCACCAGCATTGCCCCCTAGGTCTGTACCTGTTCCAACAGTATTGCCCCCCAAGTCTGTACCCGTTCCACCAGTATTGCCCCCCAAGTCTGTATATGTGCCACCAGCCATTGCCCCCCAAGTTTGTACCTGTGCCACCAACCATTGCCCCCTAAGTCTGTACTTGTGCCACCAGCTGGCCCCCTAACTCTGTAACTGTGCCACCAGCATTGTCCCCTAAGTCTGTACCTGAGCCACAACTCTGTACCAGCCATTGCCCCCCAAGTCTGTACCATCAGCCATTGCCCCCCAAGTCTGTACCTGTGCCACCAGCCTGTGCCAGAGCAGCAGCAAACATATTGCCCCAGATCTGTGCCAGGCAAAGGGCAAGTAAGAGGTAGATGGGGATTGAAGTAGAACAGAACGCTGCTGCTGGAGACAAGGGCAAAGTTAAAACTTAAAGAAATAAAAAAAAAAAATTTGTTCCCTTCTAAAGTGCGCCCCCCCCCCCCGATGACTGCGCCCTAGGCGGCCGCCTACTCTGCCTACCCCTAGTTCCGGCCCTGAGCCTGGGTGTGCTAAATTCGTGTCCTGTTCCTGATTTTGTGCCTGGATTTGAATCTGATACTGTGCTGCCTGCCCTTGTGACTAATGCCTTTCTTCTGTGTTATCCCTGAACTGTGCATTTCCTTGTTTTCACTGGAAGGCTTCCTCCTCGATCCTAACTACCTCCCTGTGGGAGCCGCTGGCCCCCTAACACATATGTGGTAGGGATGCATCGAATCCAGGATTCGGTTCAGGATTTGGCCAGGATTCGGCCTTTTTCAGCAGGATTCGGATTCGGACGAATCCTTCTGCCTGGGTGAACCGAATCAGAATCCTAATGTGCATATGCAAATTAGGTCCAGGGAGGGAAATCACATGACTTTTTGGCACCAAACAAGGAAGTAAAACATGTTTTCCCCTTCCAAACCATAATTTGCATATGCAAATTAGGGTTTGGATTCGGTTCAGTATTCGGCCGAATATTTCGAGAAGGGTTCGGGGGTTTGGCCGAATCCAAAATAGTGGATTCAGTGCATCCCTAATATGTGGGCATATTTTAGAGGAGCTAATAAGCCTCTTAGAAATGTAGCCTGGCTTGGAATATCCCTGCATATGATATAACTTTATTTAACAAAATGTGACTAAAATCAGGTACAATTTTGGCTCTCATTGTTATACTTTTTACGTTTCATTTACAGTGTAATCAGAACAGGAAGATAAATTTGAAAAGAGATGCAAAGAGATGTGGTAAAATAAAAATGAAAATCACATTGTAAAAAAAAATACAGCTTTCAATTAATGTAAAAGAAATGAATTTAGGAATTGATGGCATCTCAAATCACGTATAACATCTATAAAACATTCTTCGCCAGTATACTGCAAATCTCTTCTGTTGCTTTCTATATAAGTCAATAAAAGGTGTTTTACAGATTGAAAATAAAATACATTAGTTCTGCATTAAGTACCCAAACCACTTACAGCCCATAGGCCACTGGGGAAACAATGATACAAGCCCTCAATCATCTCGTTGTAGACTTTGTGCTCAGGAATCTTGGAGTGGAGAAAAAGCAATTGTTTGGTGTGAACTTTACTTCCCACAGGGAGAGTAGGCTGAATTATGAGTACAAGAGAAAGGAACATTATTTCCCTTTTCGCAAAGTTTTTTTTTTTTTTTGCATCAAGCAGTAGAACAAAAAGACCTAGATTGAAAAGTAGCTAATATGATTTTGGAAAATTTCTGTAAAATGTACAGGAATTGTATGGAAAATACAACAAATAATCACCAAGCAACCCAGCCTTCTCTGTGCTGGAGGGGATGCCTACATTTCAAATGTTTATTATTATTAGTGATGAGTGATGGGCGAATCTGGGTCATTACGCTTCGCCGAATTGTTTGCGAATTTCTCAGGAAATTTGCGAAAAATTTGCTGGCTGGCATTTAGTTTTTAACACAGGTGTCCATTTTTGGATTGAACTTTTGCCAGGTGAATTTTTACTGGTGCTATTTATTCGCCCATGGCGAATCGCGGGTGTTCGCAGCAAATTCGTCCCAGGCGAATAAATTTGCCCATCACTATTAATGATCTGCTGAAAAGTGAGAGGTATTCATCATATAGTAAAATGTACAAGAATTGTAGGAAAAATTGTTTTTTTATGCCCTCTAGTGGAAATTTTAGGGCACACACTTACCAGTGCAAGATATGATTCTGTTTTTCTGGTGGAAGAATATTACTTAGATATTTTGAAGGACCTACCCTTGGAACAATAGACACATTCTATGATTGGGGTATATTAGTTCTAACATTGGCTTTAATGTGTGCTTTAAATAAACAGACTTTCTCAAGTACAAACACACAAGTGCTCACACAACAGAAATTCCACCTAAACTGCAGCACAGATGAGGAAAGTTTGCTTTATGGGTTCTAAATGATCCAACGAGTGAAGGTTAGAACACAGATATGTTTTTCATCCATCTTTCTTATTAAAACCTTGTAAAAAAGCAAAGCCAATATAGACTGTAATACAATGCTTTATACACAGCCCAACACCCTGTAAAATGGCATTGCTTGACTCCTCTTTCTTTCTCAAAGTGAAGTATTGGAGAAAGACCTGGAGAGAAAGAGAAAACAAGGCAACAGAAGGTTCATAAAGACAGGAAAAACTGCACATTTGATATTTTGACCTACTGCAAGATTTAAACACCCTCAGCGACAATGACAGAAAAGAAATAATTCATTGTAGCAGTGGAATTGAACTGAGATATTGTATGTTATGCTACACCATATTAACCTCTTCTTCAGATGTCACCTCACCACTTTAGAAGGTCAGCTTCTACCTTCATCTAGCAAAGCAAATATTGATTTACAGGAAAAAGAATACTGTTTACATATATAGCTTTATTCTATGGTTATTTTCAATGCACAGGTATGGGATTCATTATTGGAAAACCCATTATCCAGAATGCTCCAAATTATGGAATAGCTGTGACTAGTGATGGGCGAATTTATTCGCCTAGGTCGAATTCGCGGCGAATTCCCGCGATTCGCCGCTGGCGAATAAATTCGCGAATCACCAGCGAAATTTCGCTTGCCGAAATTTCGCCAAAAAACGAGTCGCGCGTCAGTCGCGCGTCGTTTTTGATGCGACGCAACGAAAAAAGCGCGCCGACAAAGTTGACGCGACGCGCGACAAAATCGTCCCGCGACTCGTTTCGCGAATTTTTCGCCGATTCGTGAATTTCTCTAGAAATTCGCGAATCTCTAGGCGAAGCGAATCGCGGGAGATTCGCCCATCACTAGCTGTGACTCCACTGTTTCCAAATATACCAAATATTTACAAACAATTGTCCTTTTTCTCTGTAATAATAAAGCAGTACCTTGTACATGATCCAAATTAAGATACAGTAAAATGAATCCTTATTGGAAGCAAAAGCAACCAATCTGGTTTATTTAATGTTTACATGATTTTGGTATGAAGATCCAAATTACCGAAAGATCCTTTATACGAAAACCCCCAGGTCCTGAGCATTCTAGATAACAGGTCCCATACTTGCACAGCATATTCATTATGGCACATAACTGAGAAGACGTCTTAATTTTTCAGTATATATATATATATATATATATATATATATATATATATACACACACACCTTTACCCTTTTATATAGTGACATCTACTGGCCACTGAACTCCCAGCAGAATACTTTCACACAGGAAAAAAGAAAAAGCTTTCCTTGTGTAACTGAGGACCTAATTTAGGTGTCTGAATTATACCCAGGGAAAAAAGTAACTAAAGGTTAGAAAAACCTTTACCCTCATACATTTACATATACATTACACTTGGCTACCGGCACTCACTATAAAGTCATTGAATATGCCTGTGTGCAGAAGCATAAAATATTTACTGTACCTCCAGAAGAATCCGCACTCACAGGACTTAAGAGTACAAAATTAATCTTTATTTTCAGAACATAAGCCTGATGTTTCCGCCCTGTCCCAGGCCTTTCTGAAAGCATTGAAACATTGTGAGTGTGCCTTAAATCTGCTGTTTTGGCGGGAAACCATCAGTATCACAATGACGTATTTACTTTGTTACCATACATAAACCCCCTTGTTAAATATCACAAATTATCCTCAATAAATATGAACCCATCATCAATATTATTACATACAGATAATTAACAACGCACAAACTAGTAACCATCATTGTATCAACTTAATGATATGTAGTTAAAAACCAACTCCAAATTGTTGCTACTGTGTCTAGCTCTGCGAAGTAGTGATGGGCGAATTTATTGGCCAGGTGCGAATTTGCGGCGAATTTCCGCAATTCGCCTGCTGAAAATTCGCTGGCATAAAAAACGAGTTGCGCGCTGAAAATTACGCGCCGCACACCGAAAGCGACGTGTGCTGAAAACGACGATCTATTGTTAATATCTGTAGCTGCAAGTGGACATAAAGGTACTTAAATTCTAATGAGATAAATCCCCCCCCCTTCCTTGTGGCACATAACGGAGAAGACATACACAAGTTAATTGTCTATGGAGAGAACATCTTAAATTATATTTTTCAGCATATATTCAGTGCATATATATATATTATTTAGGCATATGAGAATTATGGATGAGCAAACTGCTTCATGGTTCAGAAGGATGGCAGCTACTGGCGACATGGCAAACAAGGTTGCTGAACAAGCAAGTATTAACAGCCTCTGTGAATTTCAACTGTCACCCCTCTGGATAGTTACATTACATTGTGATTGGATTATTGGAAGAGTAACATGCTGAGGACTTCCCATTCCAGTCAGTTAAGGGATGAGTAGTGAAACAATTCAATGATTACTCGGCAAGTCCAGTTACTCTTGATTTACTTCTACCAGATACACCTCCTATTATCGTCACCATAAATCACATACAAAGGCGTGTGATGGTGATCTATAGGGTTCATTTACATAATTCCACCACCAATCAGGTCCAAATTGCTTCAAGCTTTTTGGGAGTGTAGGTTCAATCACTTCCAGGGCTCAAAAATGGTGTTTGTGTGTGATTTACTGGGTTCAAGTGTGGGGCACTTAACCCACTGTAGGAATCCTGGAGCTACCACCAGGATCTGGGTGGCAGTAACTTCAGGGTTCTCCAGTAGTGATGGGCAAATTTATTCGCCTTTGACGAATTCCCGAGATGTCGCAGGTGAATTAATGGGTGCCAGTGTCCAAAAATGGACAGCAGTGTCCAAAAAACGAGATGCAACAGCGCTTCGCAAATTTTTCGCCGTTTCGGTGAAGCGAAATGCCGCCGATTTGCCCATCACTATTCTCCAGTGTCAGCTGGCACAGCTATACATTATTTATCTGAAAAGGCAAGAAGTGCAGAAATGTCTTTGAGCCCAAGTAGTTTGATTAAACATGTTAATACAATGTGCCTTTTATTGCTTCCATTGTAGAGCATCCACTCTGTTCATAAATGCCCCCTAATGCTTGCATTCTACCTCTTCTGATGAAAAGTATGCAATGGCACCCCATGATTCTTTTATACCCATTATGGATTTAATGGAGCAGCTTGTACTGCTTTATGATTTGTCCCTATTAAAGGATCTTTATAATAATTAACTGTGATTGAAAAGCAACTTACTATTAGCCATCTGATTCAATGAATATCAACCACTGGAGCCAAGTCTCTGAAACCTTTGCTCCATACCTCTGTAGAATTAAATCACTTTAAATGCAATCAAGCTATGAACTGAACCAAAGCGAATTTTGAAAAATGTGCTCATCTCTGATAGAAGCTGACGTCTTTATGGCACCTTTATCAGTAAACATTAATTGAACATAGCAATCTACTCCTGACAATAATATTCTTGGATAAGCAGTGTGACATCTCTAAAATGTATGTATTAATACAAATATATATAAAGAATTTCGAATGTGTAAATTAACATTGAGTTTATTAATTCAATTGCTGTTTAAGTCAAATTAAACAGCTACAGTAAATTATTCCTTAGGGCATTTTTGCATTATGTATAATGCTGCAACAATGGCTTATAATTAAATATGTGTGTGTTCGTTCTCAGGGGCTGTATTAAGATGGTCACCCTTGATATAACATAGACAAGAGAATCCTATGTAATCCCTTTAACAGCTCATTTGCAATGCATGTGTTATTACTGAAAACGCATGGCCTGCAACTGGAACTTCTAGTTCTTTTATTGTGGGATTCCATTATCTATTCATTCTGTGACAATGATTTTATCTGTAGGCTTGATGAAGGGCCCAGGGGGCTACTGGATTTTCTTGCATTGACTGTTTGAGCTCTTTGTGGAAAAGTGGTCTTCTGGATCAGAACCCACCACTCACATTGAAATGTGATATTGCCTGGGGTTCATCAGTTAATAGTGCTGCTACAGAATACTTCCACACTGAAGGACATTTTTCAAAAGAGGAAACACATTTGTTATATCTAATTTTAAAATTGGACTAGAAATGTTTGATTCCATGGCGCCTGCAGTCATGTGATTTGTTTTCTGTAGATATGAGAATAGCAAAAAAGTAATAAAAAATAAAAATCCCACTGTGACTTGTTCTATTACACTGAGCAGGAGCAACAATCTGAAAGCAATTCTATAGTGTAGGGTTGGCTTTTTTTGAAAGCACATGATCAGGCACAATAACCTGAGATGGCTGTCTACACACCAATATTACAGTAAAAAAAATGCATTTTTTAGTTCATGAATAACATTTTATATGGTAGAGTGAATTATCTGTAATGTAAATAGTATAATTTATCACAATAGTTGCTTTTGAGCTTATTCAAGTAGGAGTAAGTTATAGATTGTAGAGGTGTAAACTCTTTCACTGCTAAGCAGTAGCCTTAGTTAGGGGATTTTCCATTTTAGTTCAAGTGGCCTCGTTCACACATCTTTCAAACCATACAGTATGTCTTCCCATTCCAAAATATGTACATTTCTATCCTTAAAGAAGTGCCCCTTTTCCTCTAGATGTAGATAGACTACTTGACCTGAGGAACTAGCCCTCCTATTAGGGCCATTCTTAAAAATTCCACTTGTTTTAGACTTATCTCTATTAAATACTGTATATCATGACCTGGTTAGTTGAAAACATTTATGGATAATAGCACATAAGTCCATTTATGAAATCTTCACCTAAATTTTCTCAAAAAGTAACAATAATAGAAATTATTGTGCAGTATTGTGCAGTAAAAGTATCACTTCAAGTTTTATGGTTTCTCTCAAACATTCATTCGATTGTACTTAGTTCAGGGTGTTCTTCCACCATCATTTGGGCAATCCATAGCCTAATATGCATATGGCGTCTTTGTAAAACCACCAGCACATGGACACAGAGACAAGCCTTTTAAATTTAATAAAATCATTCACATTTTCAATTTAAAATTCTTATTGATTTTCAGCTCACACCATGTGTGGTGGGCATACATTTTTGTGCTGTAGTCTATCATTTGTACTTTTGTAGTTAGCAAACACTCTATTTCAGGCATCATTGCACATCAATACTGAGAAAAAAAAAGAGATATTACACTTGAAATTCAACTTAATAAATTAATCATTAGATGAATGCAGTTTGTGCAGAGTCCTTGTACTAGAACATGTCTGAACTGATAACAGTGTTTAATGTGCTTTAACCCCAAGGCAGAAATAGGAAAGTTTAATATAGTAGCCGTTTTCCTTGTTGCAGTAAACCACAGCTACCAATCAGACCTATTCTTCCATTTTTATAGTTGCACTAGACCAATCAAAACAAATGCCTTATATTTATGAGATACGGCACTGGAGCAGTTATTACTATGTTATTACTATGGCCAATATATGAAAACTCCACCTTACCATCATGACTTTCCATGTTTTTTTATAATGTATTATTTATAAATATGCTTATCTAGTTTATATTCCTGTAAAGATGAATGTTAAGAACAAGTTTTCGACTAATTTCATATTTAAAACAGCTTAGCTTTCTAGTCAGTCATCCATATAACACCTTTTTGAAGATGTAGTACCTCCTACACAAAGAGGTTGTAACGAACAATTTCCCTGGTGGTCCAGTGGCTTGCAATACCCCCATAAATGCGGGAATGCCACCATGCCTCCGGCGGGACGCTCACCGCATGCATCCTTCGCATCCTTCTTCCTGGCTGCCAGCATCCTTATGGAGTGCCGAGCGCGCACTTCCGGGTTTTAAAGGCGCATGCGCGCTGACGTCATGACTTCAGCGTGCAGTGGAGCCAAATTCAAACTATAAAGAGGGAACTTAGTCTACACAGTTCCTTGTCCGTTGTTAATGTTCTGTTTGGTAGTTCCTGGGCGTTATTCCTAATTGACTCTTGCCTGATTTACTGGTTTTTGACCCTTGCTATGCCCGACTACTCTGTTACTCTCCAATCCTGATCTTGGCCTGTCTGGTAACTCTGATATTCTCCTATCCTGACCTCTGCCCGTCCACTGACTATTCTGCTCTCTCCGATCCTGATCTTGGCCTGTTTGACGATTATACTCCGCTTGTGCTGTTCCGGCCCGCCTGTTCCACTTGGTTGTATTCTTCAACCCAGTATCCTTGGTGAGACGATCGTGCCCCTGTGCTATCCAGAACTCTTAGCTTTGCACCTCTCGATAAGTCCAGGTGGCTAGTGATGGGCAAATTTATTCGCCAGGCACAAATTTGCGGTGAATTGCCGCGATTTGCTGCCGGCAAATAAATTCGCTAAACGCCTGCCGGAATTTGACTGCTGAAAATTCACTGGCGTCAAAAACTACGCGACGTGCGTCGTAAATGACGCGATGTGCAGCAAAAATGTGCCGCGACTCGTTTTGTGAAATTTCGCCAATTCCCGAATTTCGCTGGATCACTTAACTGGTGAAGCCGAGCTGAGACCAAGGTGCTTAGCAACTGTTCTGGTATTGGGTGCCGTTCGTGATAGAGGTCCATTTATCAATGTTATGGAGTTTTTAAAAACTATGGTTAAACTCTATACCTCTGAAATCATGAATGCCTTAAAATTTATGAAAAGACCTAAATATAAAAATTACCAATGGAAAAAGCTCTAAATAGTGTGCTAAAAATACAAAACTAGCAAAAAAGCAGAAACTACTGTAGCAAAATTGTCCAAACGGATAAAAATAAAGTCTAATAGAGTCAGTGAGTCAGTGACTTCTAAAGAACCTCAACTTCTTTTTATTTGCTTAAGTTTTGTATTAGAGTTTTGTGTGGTTTTTACACTTTACAAATTTAACATTTTTAGAGTTTTAGTGAAATAAAGAAACATGAATTTTTAGCAAAATTTCAATCATAAAAATAAATAGAAATTCGAATAGGCCCCTATTATTAAAGTGATAGCTTACCCCTTTATTTTCATAAAAAGGGCTTGTACTGAACATACTTTTTGCCTAGTGTTTCAATAAAAAAATAGTTTTTTGTTGTTTATTGAAGCTAAACCATATTAAGTCTTTTATTGTGACTGTTTTGTTAACAGATTTACTGTGCAAACAGTTTGCTATCACCTAGTTCCCCAGAGTCATTGGAGAACTGTGCATAATTTTGTCAGGAAGCAGGAGGAAGATTTTTTTGTTTTTTGCAAGTGGGATTTTGGGTTGTGGTCAGTTTAATGGCCCTTCAACTGCACTCGCAGTGACACACAAGACATCACAAAATCATGGCTCAAGGTAAAATATGTAAAAGGACAATACTAATATGTATATGGAAATTTTAAATTATTCTTTACCTAATTTACACTAATTACTATATAACGTACTGATTAATTGCTTGTTTTCAATAGCCGTGTATACTTTTCTTTTAAATGCTTCAAACATTGGTCAGGCAAACAGGAATAGAGTTCAGTCCAATAGTACCATGAAAATTAAACATGAAGCAAACAGACATTTTGACTAGAGTAATTGCCAGTGGTAACTGGAATAAAGTGATCTCTTCTTCTGCTTAGGGATGAGTTAAAGCTTAGCTTTAAAGAGCATCTGAAGAGACAAAGAGAACTAGAAATATTTGTATATAGAAATGACAGTGAAACTATCCATTCATCAACAGCTTACTTAAGAAAAGAGCTCTGGCGCCATTGTCATAATAGAGGTTCTCCTGGAGGATTCCTTAGTAGGAAGCTCAGTGTAAGTAATAAAACAAAATTTTAAAAACTAGAATTGAATATATGATATTTATACTGCAGTCCCATCATGCAAGAGAGAGCATTTAGTAAGGGCTCTTAACTTTAGAACCCCTTGGCCCTAGAGTTCCTTCTAAGACAAAGTATACTTGGCAAGTAATCTACAATTTCAAATAATGTTATTTGGATAAAATTGAATGGATGGGAGATGGCCTTCCTCTGCCTCATATATTTGAACTTGCTTTTACGCTGACAACTGCATGTACAGTATTTCTCATAATATCAAAATATTAAAGTGGACCTGTCACCCCAAAAAAATATTCAAAATTATATTTTATCACATTAGTCAAGCTAAATGAACATTAATTACACTATATAAATTATTTTAATCTTGTTTTCTTCAGTCTGGGAATTCATAATTATAGCAAGCAGACAGGAGCCATTTTGGGGACACTGTTATTAAGACAAGCCTTGTATCATCTCAGAATCTTGTTTGTGCACCAGAATGGGGGACCTGATGTCTATCTCCATGTCCTGGCTACACAATTAAATGGTTAAGAGAACTGGGGGAATGTGTGGGGAGCAGTGGCATCTAGGAAGTGCTGAATGGAAAGTGAAAGTAATTATCTGCCCCGCCTCTATGCCTAAGGCATAGAGGAGTGGCAGACAATAATTGATTGACAGCTGAGATTTTTAAATGAGCTTAAAACAGTTATGAATGCTTTAATAAAAATTTGAAATTGGTTTTCATGTTTAATTTGAAAAGGACTTTTATTATACAGATTTTTGTGTCTGGGTGACAGGTCCACTTTAAACCATGTAGATCGGTTTGTCCTGTTTATCTCTCGTTTCCTTTGTAACAATACCTAGGAGAGAATGTAGGAGACACTCATAATAATAATACCATTAATTACATACAATAAAATTTCCTGCTGAAGTTTTTAGGTGTTCCAGGATGTATGACTTGTTTACATTCAGTATTTCCCTACGAACCTACATACATCCTCACTTAAAGTGTTTGTACTTAAAAAGAAACTCCTGTTCTAAAGTGGTTTCCCCTGGTATGTCATCATTAGCAATTATGATTGACAGCAAGAAACAAAACAGCCCTGTGGGAGGATTATAGTCTTACTCTGCAATGTAAAGTCATGCATGCTTATGCTACATTAGAGCTTTGCTTGAATTGTCAGAGATACCAGTAACTATGTAACTATGTAACTATGTAACCAGTGATTTCATATAGCCAAATAATCCAAAAATAAGGACAATTTTAGGTCATGACCTGATTCTGCTCATCATGCTCATTGCTCTGTGCATTTTCCAGTAATCACCACCACTGTTTAGATGTGAGTAAGCCCTGTGATTTATGAATTTCGTGAAAATCCTCGATTTGGACAGGTCAACCTTTGGACACAGCCCCCTTGAGAGTCTGAACTTTGTACAGTGCTCCCCTTAAAGGCATTCACCTTTTAGACAGGACCATCCTTTGCTGCCCAAGACATTGTAATTGTGGTTAAATTACTGTTAATATGATAGTTTCATAAATATTTGCTCATTTCATAAGCTAATACGTTAGGCCAAACTTGCTTAAAAGAATACTGTCATGGGAGAAGTTTTCCTCCTGCCTGCCGAAAATTCGCTGGCGTAAAAAAAAAAAACGAGTTGCGCGCCGAAAATGACGCGACGCGGGTCGTAAATGACATAACTTGTCAAAAACGATGCGAGTCAAAAACGTGCCGCAACTCGTTTCGCAAATTTTTCACCAATTCGCTAATTGGCTAAAAACTGGGGGTGGGGGTTTCTTCTTTAAAATTGCCCTGATTCACTTCACTCTACTTCATCTAAGGTTTCTCACTTATATTCATCCCCCTCATCCCCCTCATCCCCCATACACACCTTTTTGTCAGTGAGAGATTTGAATGTGTTGCATTTCCTCCATCAATCTGTACTGGCGCATATAGTTAATAAAGTAGTTTCAAAACAATGATGATGATTTTTTTTTAGGAAGGCAAAAAATACATATATTACAAGCCACAGCTAACCTTTAGCCATTGTTATGTGTATTCATAGTAGTTGCTGTGACCCTCTTCTTGGAGATCATAGGAGTAATTTAATTTTTGTAACAAGTGTTATTTCAGATATAATTGCCATGTTTTTACCCACAATGCAGAGTCCCCCCATGATTCCAGCACCATTATGGTCACCAGGGGGAGTGGTATCTGATGCATATGCAATTGACATACCTGTATTTGCCATTGAACTTTGATGAGCAGTCTGGTTGACATAATTTCCGATGTGCGGTGTGATAATTTGCCAAGTTTTGCTGCAAAAATGATGCCCAAAAATCTGCTTGTTAGACATCCAAAGACATTTTGATGCCCATGAAAGTCTGTTGCAAAATTTGTCAAAATGTTAATGCCCATCGACTTCAATGCATTTTGGTGAATTTTTCGCTGTTTTGCTAATTTTTTGGCAAAACAAAATGGGTCCGATTTGCCTTTCACTATTAACTAATTTCGAAGTGAAAAAACGTTGAACTTCGACCATCAAATTTTTTTTAAAGGCTATATTCGATCAAAAATTGACCTATTTCGATTGAATAGGCCCATTTTCGATCGAATAAAAATTGTTCGAATGCATAGTTCGATTTTTTTTAAAAAACTTTGATTTTCAAGAAAAAAATTTCAGGAAAGCTTCCAGGAGGTCCCCCATAGGCTACAATGGCAATTCAACAGCTTTAAGGTGACAAAGTGTCGAATTCAAATTTTTTTTTTAAAGAGACAGTACTTTGAAATTCTATTTCTTTCAATTTGAATCGAATTTTTGCCTATTCGATAGTCGAATTAGCCCAAAATCACTCCAAAATTAAAAAAATTTAAAATTCTAATTTTATTCAAAAATTCACTTTCGATCCTTAGCATATGTGCCCCTAAGAGTGACCTGTGAGCTCTATTTGGTGCAACTGTGCTGCTGACTTTGTGGAAGCTCAGGAACTACCACCTGGTTTGGAAGTAATAGTGTCTCCAGTCTCCAGTCCAGTCATTATGCAGAAGGTGCCATTGCTCCCAAGCCTGCAAAAGCTGCAATAAAACATACTGCTGGTGGAACAGAAGGGGGTTTTTGCTTGTGTGTGAATCTGCAGTGTGTTCTGGAGGGGAAGAGAGCACTTGTCTGGTGAGGGGGCTGGGTGTGCCAGTGTTCTTCTGAGTAAATAAGTGCAATTTTGAAGCAGGAGGTAGACAACATCACAGAACACAATTTTACTTAAGTGCAGGGAGCACACGTTGAATCAAGGAATTTTTGAGCTACTGACTGTGGCCAAGCATAAGTGCACTTGCTGTCATAAATTACCCCTCATGAATTTAAAGGCACCTTTCATGCTAAGAAATAATTGAAGATTCTATTCTATTGGGTAGTCAAGCAAACATAAACTTTAGTTACATTATTATATATTGCAAAGTTGCAATATGAATTATGTTTTCTTATTAGGCAAATAAAATATTTTTTGGGGTTGACATTCTCTTAAAGGACATGGCTTTGTTGCATGTGCTGATGCTGCACTTTGAATCTAGTGCTGGATTTCCAATCCATTGCTAGAACAACGTGCTTTTTAAATAGGCAGTAAAGGATGGACTTTTGCATCAATAGTGCAGGCGACAGTTATCAAAGCTGCAGAAAAAGGGCTAACAAAAGGAGGAAAGACAGTAGATGCCAGCGATGGACTGGGATGCCAGGGGCCCACCAGAAAACCAGAAGACAGTGTGCCCACTTTCCAAACTATTATTCCTCCTCTCCTCACTCAACCTCAATTCTCCTAGTCTTTTATCTCTACATACTATATCTTTCCATTATTAAGCCTCTTACAGAAAGGCAATGACCATGAAATAGGCCAAATGGTTAGAAGCAAGAGAGCCCCCAGACACCTAGGCCCACTGGGAGTTTTCCTTGTATCCCAGTGGGCCAGTCCGACACTGGCAGAAGCTCTGCCCAAGCTTGACAGCTCAAAGGAATTCAATAAAAGGACATAATGGGGTTCATAATTATTTAGCATAACAATGTTAATATACGCAAAGCCAAACAGAGCATTACCTCCATAAGGTATGATACAGTAACACACATGAAATACTGATATTTGTCCAGCAGAGAGCAGCATTACCTTCTGGAAAACGTAAAAAGGTCTGAAAATATCTTTTTTCTTGTGAGTTTCTCCCAAAATTGTAAATTGTATGCCAAAACTCAAATTACATAAGAGTTAACTATTTTCCATACTATTGGGGGAATGTAATATTGGTCGCTAGTAGTGATGGATGAATAAATTTGTGAAACTCCAGCGAAAATTGACCTGCCGAAAAAATTCGCTGGCGAGCCGGGATAGATTCGCCCATCACTAGTCGCTAGCACATCAATCATTTATAATTTGTTTGCAATGTGAATAAATGTTTGCAAAGTGAGCAATTTTGCTTATGAGTACTCGGTACTCCCCAAGTTTCGCTGCAAAAATTACTCCCATAGACTCTAATAGTTGAAAAAAAATTCGCTTTTAGACTTCAAGGCACTTTGGCGAAATTTGAGTTTCAAGAATTTTCGGTGAAGGGAAAGCCAAAAGTAGAACGGGGCTAGGAATGGCCAGATGGACCAGGTCAGAACCAGGTAAACAACCACAACATTAGCATGCAGCATTCACTGGCCACAAATTTCAAAGCAAACATTTTATTGGTTGCCAAATGGTTGCCAATCTCATGGAAACTTCCCTTCAAGAAATGCAATGCTATAGAAAAGTAGACCAGTGTTAAGAGTCATTTTGTAACTGCAGTTACAGCACCCTGGCATCATAGACATTCCAGTTATAGTATAATGAATACCCAGGTTGAAAATTTATTTCTTAATGCGTTCAGAATGACATTTACAAATTTCACCTTGTATTGTGGTATATTCAAGACTATACAACGTGAAACTTAGGATGTGAAAGAAAAAGAAAAGTTTAAAAATATACTTTACAACTTTCATCTAGATGACCAGCTTTTTAAGCAGAGAGGGAGACAACACCTACAAAATACAACATGTTTATAGAGAAAACACATCAGTAGTAGAATTATTACTTAACTTCCAAGAAATCAACAGGTAGGTCCTCATACTTCTGAACAGACAATTGAACTAGAGCTTTTACTTTTTTAATGTATTCTATATTGTTCAAGAAGGTCTAATGGTTTATTATGAATGTCCAGTGTGGAACATGGTGAGACCAACAAGAGTGGCGTATGTACCAAAGGTATGATTGCTCCTGGGCCAGGACCTCCTTGAGGCTTGCCTGAGCTGTGACAACACTTAGGAGCAGATTTATCAACTGTCGTATTTTGAAGTGCAAAAACTTTGAAATTCAAATTCAAAAAGATCAACTGAATTGAATTTATTCAAATACATCCATTTTCAATTGAATATGTCCATATTCGATCAAATCTGAATCGAATCATAAAAATCTAAGTAATAGCGCATTCGATCAAATTCGAAGTTTTTGCCAAAAATGTACTCCAAATCAGTTCTAGGAGGTCCCCCATAGGCTAAAACAGCAAATTGGCAGGTTTTAGATAGCGAATGGTCGATTTTGGATTTTTAAAGAGACAGTACATAAATTTCTAAATTTTTGCGAATTTGAATCAAATTTGGATTATTGTCTATTGTGTAGTACACAAAAATAGCTCAAAATTCTATTTTTTTTTATTAAAATTTTTCTCTTCGACTCTTGATAAATCTGCCCCTTAATGTGGACTGCTGGGTAGGGGGTGATTTTACAGCTCACACGCCAGCAGCACCCCAGCATGTGATTCATAGGGGGGAGTGCTATACAGGGGGAACTGGGTGCCCATCCTGTACCAGTAGTTACTCCACTGCCAACTTATATTTAAAAGTTTTGCCTCCTTGAACCATGACGCATGGAACTTTTATAGGCATAAGCAGGTTTAATTCTGGAAATGGAAAGGAAACCCCCCAGCAAATTATGGGCCAGTTTCAATTCACTGAGAAAAAATGTATCAGGTGAAAAGTCATGGATGATATTCAATTCAATTCAGAAAAAAATTATCTTAAGGTTTATCACTATTCTTCTAATTCACTGGAACTTTTTCTTCTCAAATTGAATTAAATTATGAGTTTTCCAGTGATAAACCACAAGATAACTTTTTATCACTGAAATGAATCTGGTCCTAAAGATTTTCTTTTAGTGTGTTTTGCAGCAGTTTCAGAAATCTACAATGCTTTCAAGGAAAATTGAGCTGTCCCATAGGATTTGTAGAACAAACATTCCTGAGCAGCCTCACATTTGCTTGATATCCTCCTTGTTCCTAGAGACATTCAGTTGAAAGGTCATGCAAATTCCCCATGGGAAACCCTTGACTAAGACTGTGTAGGTCGTATTATAGATCATGTAGTACCAAAAAGTTGTTGAATTTCTGTGATTGTTTTGTGTTTCTTTGTTTATATTTCCCTTTGAGGTCTCCCCAGGTGTAGTGTACTTCCCTATTATGGATGAATAGAAAGGGACTGGAGGTTAACAAATACAGACGTGCTTAAAAAGATAAGGAGAGAGCCCTTGGTACATATTTTTAAATGTTGTTTAGGTTTAGCAACAGAACATAACAAAGAAGCAACATTGACATAGGGAAGGTTAGACAGATGATTATATAAACAGAGGTGTACAACACTGTATTTTGGCCTTCCCCTAATTCTGAGCTTTCTGTAAAATGGGTTTCTGGCTATACTTTAATTTTAGTTTAACTTTAATTTTAGGTTAACTTTGATAAATAGTTTCATGGCAGAAATAATGAAATATTACTGTAAAAACTATACACTGAACCGAATATACATAGTCTCTGTGGCTCCATCTCGATCAGCAGTCTTGCAAAAGACGTAGTTTTGCTAAAATATTGTCCATTTCTTTGTATCTCTGCTTACAAATCTGCACACTTTAACAAAAGACTAAGCAGAAGCACATTACATTGGTTTCGGTTTCTATGGGACATTTAGAAGATATTGCACAAATAAAGCAAGTTGGTAAAACAGTCTGTCCCATTAGTATGATCCTGTACATTAAATCTGGCCTGCAATAAAAGTAAAAAAATTGGGTTGAAAAAAGACAAAGTCCATCAAGTTCAACCACTTCAAATTAAAACCCAGCATACATACACCTATCCACTCTTTCACACAAACCATATATGGCCATCACTATACCAACTGTAGAGTTTAGTATCAAAATAGCCTTTGATATTATATCTGTCCAAAAAATCTTCCAAGCCCCTCTTGGATCAACAGAATGAGCCATCACAACATCACCCGGCAGTGCATTCCACAACCTCACTATCCTCACTGTGAATAACCACCTACGCTGCTTCAAATGAAAGTCATTCTCTTCTAGTCTGAAGGGGTGGCCTCTGGTGCAGTGATCCTCTTTATGGGTAAAAATGTTCCCGGCTATTTGTCTATAATGTCCTCTAAATGTATGTTTTACAACAACTATTTGGTTAATTTCAGAATATATATTAGGAATTGGAAACTTGTGGCCCTCCATCTGCTGTTGAACTGAAACTCAAAATCTAAAAGCTTTAAAACTGTATATGCAATAGTGGCTCCAGCCAATGGATGGAGCTTACCACACACCAATCATAGATACTGTTGTCCCAATATTGGATGAACCAAGTCGCATGCCCTTTGACTTGACCAATTCCTCCAGCACATTTGAGTGTTAAGTACTTCGGACTTAAACCAAATCCAAGTATTGAATGACGCACTGCTGTCTGGCATATCTTGGCCATGTTATTAGTGAGCATCATGAAGAGATCAGGCAGTAAAGCAGTATCCCATTTAGCAGAAAGTATGTCTGTTGGTTACCATTTAACATAATAGTCAGTTTTCGTTATGTGAAAGACTTTTCACAGATTGCGGCACCATTTAACAAACTATTGGAGAGTTAAATAGTTGGGAAGGCCCCCCAAAACCTGGCCACAGTTGCAACAGAAGACAGTCTGATTTTCCCAGACCATAGCAACAACAACCCATTGCCTTATCTCGGCAAGGTCTGAAATACAAACTATGCAAGGCAAAAAAAAATTAAGAAATAAAGTAGACATTAATAATGTAGTAAAAGATAAAAAATGCAAAGCCACATGAAAGCTTGGAATCTTCTTAATGTAAATGCACTATATGCCATGTGTTAAAAAATTACCTTAAAATGCACATTAAATGTTTTATCATAGCTTGGTAATCTAAAGTGTCTCTAAATTCCACATTTTACATGGATGAAGGCTCCCATTTTTTATTAATGCTGCATCGTCTTTAATTCCTATCATCCTTTGCTGTAAAACACAGAAATAATTCCTTTTCAGTAAATAGAAATAAGCAGCTTACGTATACATTGGTTATTCTCCCATCTGCATCCAGGCAAATAGAAAAAAAAATCCCCCTTACTGTTTAAATATTGGTTCCAGTTATTGTTTATAATGTTAAATGTAGCTTAAATATAAAGTCTATCGTACCCATTTTAATGTTAGAGAAAATTTACATAAATTGTATTTTAAAACTTTGGTGGAAAATGTGATTTCACCATTCATAATCCTTATCCAGTAGAGATATTCAGAATAGTGATATTAAGCATTGGAAAGCTGCAACAGGAACATGAAACATTAGATATGGAAATTGTACTATTTAAAAAAAAAAAAAAAATAACAAATTACTCTAAAATCAATGGATCTACTGAAAAAATAGTATGATGATGACAAAACCAGGTTTCACAAATGTAATTTGATGACATGATTTTCTATGGCTACACAACTGTGATTGGTCCTTGTGTTGTTTTCTGATTAGCCACAGCTTCTATAAAAGTAATGTACTATGAGCCTATGAGTTTTAGATTTATTATTTTTAACTATTTTTGGGAACTCACATCATGTTGTTTTGGGAACTCACATCATGTTGTCTATAATATAATGTCTGCACTCTTATGGGCGACGCGCGTCAAAAAAGTGACGTGACTTGTTTCGCGAATTTTTCGCCAATTCACAAATATAATTTTTCGGCAAAGCTAAATGGGATAGATTCGCCCATCACTAGTATCATGTACTGTTTAAAAATTTGATTTTGACTATTCGCCATCTAAAACCTGCTGAATTTCTGTTTTAGTCTATGGGGGACCTCCTAGAACCTAGTTGGAGTCAAGTCAAGTTTTAAAAAAAAAACTTTGAATCAAATTTGATCGAAGACGATGTTACTTGATTGGAACAATTCAAATTCTAATGAAAACGGCCTATTCACCTAAAAAAAACCTGAAAACTTTTAAAAATTAATTTTGGTCTTTTTTACTATGAATTTCAAAGTAATGTGAGTTTAAAAAAACTCCCATTACTTCAAAATTCAACCCTTGGTAAATCTGTCCCTTAGACTGGTGTGAACTGTGTAATTTTTTTTCTCCTCTGCATTATATTTCCTCACTCGGATTTTTACTTTTTGGGGAGTGCCTTTTTCCATTTTTTGTTGCGGCATATTGCCATTTTTTTCTTTTTGTTATTAAGGTTTACAAAATCCTTTGTTTCTATATTAAAATAACAGAGCTTTGTTATAACATCCTGAACACATTTGTTCAATACTGAATAAGAATGACATTGACACCACTGACTGAAGTTTAAGTTAAATCAAACACTGCCTAATGAATTTGTCTATCCCTCTATTGACAGTTTGGATATTTCTTCTTTTAGAAACTACACCAGTTCTCCTAAATGTGAAGGATTCCTTCTCCCAATCCTTTGGTTATTTCTTGATTCCAGGATGCCATGCAAACTCAAGGCACCCAGTTTCAGGGTCAACAATGCATCCCCAACACATCAATGACCCTCCAATTTTGACTGTAGAAGCGATGTCCTTAATATTATTTCTATAAACTAAGATAAAAATCCCTAATTTTATCTTACTTTATCTGCTTAGAGAACATTCTTGCGGGAGGATATTGGCAGCATGTTTTCTGAACTTTACTCTGACTCTACTCTGGCTTTCCTATGTTTTTCTATCAACTGTCTTTACAGTCTCCTACCATAAAGCCCGCTTTTACTGAAATAAACACTTACAGCTATAGACGCTCAACTTTAGACGCTTTTTGGGGAAAAACTTTGAATCTAAATCGGTCTAATGCACTATTACTTTGATTCAAACGATTTGAATTCAATTGAATATGGACCTAAAAAATCTAATTAATTTTGGTTGGTCTTTTTGAATTCAAAAAAGTTTTTGCTATTTGAAATTCGACCCTTGATAAATCTGCCCTTAAGTGCATACCTGCAAACTTTCTTTTGCATTGACAAGTACACTGTGTTTGGTTTAGTCTACATTCCCTTAAAGGAAGGCCGAGTCTGAAAGTGAGATTTTGGATCAATTAGCTCCTACAGTATGTAAACTTGAAGCACAGTTTGAAGGTCAATTAGGGTGAAATTCATAGGTTAAAGTTTATTCATCCTGGATATTTTTGGAATTGTGATAACATGATTATTACAGTATTTTTTTTTCTGTAACCTTGTTATGACCTAACAGAACACTGACCAAAGGTTAGGCCTTCAGATGTGTCTGAAATGAAAAATCCAATAACCAATGATTTATGGAAAAAGATAAACTACTTTATAGTGTCCTAAATTCTAAGTACATGAAATTATGCAGATTGCAAATAAGTGCTTTGCAACTCCTCCTAAAAATATGACATCCAACAAGTATTGGCAATGCAGTGTACAACTCATTTAGATGCATTTAATGGCACCTAGCAAAACAGTAGGTTTTTATTTTTGTATGTTTACATGTATAATGTTGAAAAGGATCAATATTAATGATGTCCTGTAAATTTATAATATTGAATAGGATCAATACTAATGATGCCCTACAAATAATCCTACTATCCTACACTATCCTGTTAATAATATGGATGTTAGATCCAATAAATTACCATAGGTTCATTTTGACACTTTTAAGAGTTTTTTCTTTTGGAGACTGATGGCTATAAACATTTATGGATTTGTACAGCTAATGTAGAATATTGCTAAAGGTATTCGACAAAAGCTATAGCTATAGCTTTGGCAAAATAAATTGAGAACAAGCTAATTGAAAAAAATGTACAAAAATGTGCAAAAAAAATAAAATCCTATTTTTGCTTCCTTTAATAAAAAAGAAAACTATCTCCAATATTCTTTAATTAAAAAATGTATTCCGTTTTTATTAAAACCTGACTGTAATGCAGTGAAATTTTCCCTTCATTTACTGCCGTGGATAGGAATTGTCAGATGGTCCCTAATTGCTCAGCAGGAAAAAATCACTTATGAACAGCAGGGGGAGCCCCCGCCTTACTTCTCAGTCACGCAGAATTCAAGCAGCTTTGTTTGTTTCCCTGTTTTAATAATTCATGACAATCCCTAAAAAGGACAGAACACACTGAGCATGTGCACAGTTTTGGTCTTGAAAAGATGTTTAACAAAGTTACAAGATGGTGACCCCCCTGTGGCCAACTTTGAAAGCATAAATTATTTGTTTGATTAGGCACATGGTGCAGTTCATGTTTATGTTTAGTATACAAAATACAGCATTTTTATCCTTATTCTATTTTAGACTTTACTTCCCCTTTAAGAAGAATAAATAACTATTGAAACATGAAACAAAAACCCTTTATCTAGTATATATACTTATTTATACAGCATATATGTATATAGATAAAACGAAACACAGAGTATGTTACAGAGAGATCTGTCAATTGCTGAGTTTCTATTTACTGATTCTGAAGGTTACAAAGGACAGGTCATTGAAAGGCGGGTAGGATGTTAATGGACGGCAGTCATTACAAGTCTATTGGGAAAAAAACAGTTTCCCTTAGGAAAAATAGCAATAAAACCATTTGTATCATCTCCTCTTGAAAAGAGCAAGTGAAAAACAATAGTTTGAATAACCTCTTCCCATTACTGAATTCGCTAAGAAAAGGAAAAAGATGCAAGGGTGTGAAGAGATGTTGTGATGTGTTCTGTCAACACAAAACTACAGCTAAATTCATCAATTTTTACATCCCTTATTGATGATCCCAAATCTGCAGACAAACCGTGAGCCTGTGGTAGTCATCTGTATCAGATTTTTACTTCCTTCTTATTTGCAGTTAGCTCACTAAGCAATAGAGATATGTGACTAGTGATGGGCGAATCTCCCCAGTTTTGCTTCGCCGAAAAATTCAGGAATTTCCTGAGAAACTCACGAATTGGCTAAAAATTTGCGAAACGAGTGACAGCACGCTTTTGACGCGCGTCGCGTCAACTTCGGCGCGTCGCATCAAAAATGACGCGCGACGTGCGAAAATTTGCCGGCGTTTTAAGAATTTATTCACCAGTGGCGAATCGCGGGAATTCGCTCCTGGCGAATAAATTCGCCCATCACTATATGTGACAGGTGTATTGTTTGTTGTCTCTTTGTTGATATAATGCATTGAACCAATATGAACAATATGGGCTAATTTATATTTTAAATAAACAATACGCAGGGGTCCTTTCTTACTTTGAGCCTCAGCGAAATGTAAAAAAGAGAGTTGTGGACCAACACAACCAAAATAAAACTTCCTGGGGGTGCCAAATAATGGATTTGATTGGCTATCCGGTAGACAGTGCAGATTGTCAGCCTATGGTGACTCTGTTTGGCCGTACATCTTGTTTTTATTCAGCCATAAAGCCAGGTATGTATATAAATAGAAGGCCCTGCTTTTGGGGCACTGGGAGCAAGATCCAAGGGGTTGGTGACCAACATGTTGCTCACCAGCCACTGGTTGGTTATCACTGAATTAGAGCATTCATTTGGGACATTACTTTTCAGGATAATATGAATGCATATAATTCAACCTATATTTCGGTCTCATATTGTCTGCAGGCAGGAATGTCTTTTTTGGTGTAGTTCCATATTTAGGATAGTAGTGCTTCCATTTCTTGCTTCTGCTGATATGTGTCCTGTGTACTTCTAGGGCTTTTCCCAACAACTCTTTCAGCTTTCAAGGGGGGCTTGGTGGTGTTTATCAGCCCCGATGTGTAAGACGTGTGATGCATAGTGAAACAAAAAAATGGCTTTCATAGATCTACTGAATAGAAGGAAGAATTAGCATTCATCATTATCATTTAAACTGGCAGCTCTATTCACTCTCCATGGTTGGCTGGGCTGGTAAATGGAAAGTTGCTCCATGGTGGAAATAACATATGCTCCAGTATACGCCCAGTGCTACTGTACATCATGTGTGTGAAGAAGGGGTTAAAGGATGCATGTGATGATACATGAGTGGTAAATGGGAAATATTTAGGGACTTCATATTTCATTCAGTGGTATCAAACAGTTTGCCTGCACATGGAGGTGCCTCTGGATACTTAAACACATGCACGGATGTTATGGAGAAAAGCTACAATCGCCTTCAATCTTGGCCTATAATATTCATTTTATACCATCATTTGACCTCAAGATCCAAAACAAGAGACAGGATTCGGACATAGCCTTGCTTGAATTTAGGTCAAGTAATTAGTGCGCCTGTCGATATACTCCAGGGTCCTTAATTAATGGGATATCTATTATCTGGCCCATTTCTCAGTTAATCAATTTCAATCCTTCAATGGAAATGAAGAAAGCACTTTTACTTAGTTTTCCACAGCAGAATATCCTCATCCCAAAGCCATTGTGTTTTCCGTCACTACATTACCATAGTTATATATACATACATTGTCATCATTTTGTTTTTACTCTGCTCAAAACTGTGTCAAGAATATTTTACTGTATATCATGGTGCAAGAGATATACATGGAGACCTGTATACTACACATAGGCATTTCCCACTAATCAAACACAGACTTTAGTATTATGAATTCTGATTCTAAATATGGGGCCCATTCTAAATTCTAAATATGGGGCCCGTTTTAAATTCTAAATATGAGGCCCATAGCCATTTCAAAAAGGTAAGTTAAAGATGATTTCAAGTATCGGGGATCGCTGCAATACATAACAATATCCAGCATTTCAGATTTATCAAGGGTAGAAGTGAAAATTCGAATTAAAAAAATTTGAATTACGAAAGTTATTTTTGGGTACTTCAACCATCAAATAGGCCAAAATTTTAATCACACTTAAAAAATTTGACCGTTCAAATTTAGAAGTACTGTTTCTCTAAAAACTTCGACTTTGACTATTCGCCACCTTAAACCTGCCGAATTCTGGTTTTAGCCTATTGGGGACCTCCTATAACCTATATGGAGTCTTTTTGTGTTTGAAAAGTCAACATTTTTTCTGAGGCAGTCGTTAAAATTGAACAATTAAATCATACGATTCGAACAATTCAAGTTTTATTGAAAATGGACTTGTTAAGAAAAAATACTTTGGTTGAATCTCAAAGTATTTTCACTTCAAAATTGGACCATTGATTAGTCTGCCCCTATATGTATGGACACCCTGGAAACTAGTCGCCACTGAGGCTGATCCAGAAATTATATTAAAATAATTTTATATTCAAAAATTCTAATTCGAAATTTTAATTTCTAAATATAAAAAAATTTCTAAATTTCAACAATTGAAAAATTTTAAATTTAGAAAATTCCAACTATTCCAAATATTCAAAAATCAAATGTTTAAACATATTTAAAATCTCAAATATTTAAAGTTTGAATTTAAAATTAAAATTTATAAATTCCTAGGAGCATATTTATCAAGGGTCGAATTTTGAATAGCAAAAACTTAAAAATTTGAATTAAAAAAAACAACCTAAATTCATTAGAAATTTTTAATTGATCGATAGGTGAGTTTTCAATTGAATAGGTCCATATTTGATAGAATTTGTATTGTTCGAATCAAGTAATAGAGCATTCGATCAAATTCGATTAGAAGTTTTTCCCCCAAAAGACTTAGAATTTTCAAAGTCTACCAATTGACTCCAAATAGGTTCTAGGAGATCCCCCATAGGCTAAAACTGCAATGTGGCAGGTTTTAGATGGCAAATGGTGAAATTCTAATTTTTAAAGAAACAGTACATGATACATTTCAAAAAAATTTTGCAAATTCAAATTGAATTTGGACTATTCGCTAGCCAAAGTACACAAAAATAACTCAAAATTCTATTTTTTATTCAATTTTAACTTCAAACCTTGAGACATCTTCCCCCTAATATTTACATGACTTTTTAGCAAACTTAGGGCAGATTTATCATGGGTCGAATTTTGAATTTGAAAAAGTTTGAAATATGAATTCAAAAAGACCAAGCGAAATCAAACCAAAGTTTTTTTTTTCCAAATAGGTCCGTTTTCGATCGAATTAGAATTGTGCGAATTGAAGTAATATCGCACTTGATCGAATTTAACGAAAACTTTGAATTAATTCCTTTTTAATTGAATTTGAATTTCAAAGTTTTTCAATTTGAAATTCAACCCTTGATAAATCTGCCGCTAAAAGTTTAGATATAGCGGGAAATATAGGGGAAATATTTAAAGTAAAGCTATAGTAGGCATCTATAAAGCAATTATATTTAATTATAGGGCTGAGCTGCTGATGGTAAAGGAACAGTAACATCAAAAAATTAAACTGTTTTAAAGTAATAAAAATATAATGCAGTGTTACCCTGCACTGTTAAAACTGCTCTTTTTGCTTCAGAAACACTACTATTGTTTATGTAAATAAGCTGCTGTGTAGCAATGGGGGCAGCCATTCTAATGAGTAAAGGCGCAGGTTAAACAGCAGATAGCCGATAAGCTCTGTTGAACATAATGGTTTTATCTGTTATCCACTATTTAACCTGTGTCGTATCAACTTTTTTTCAGTTTCCGCCATTGCTACACGGCTATGAATTATGTAATATTTCTGAAGCAAACACAGCAGTTTTACCAGCGCTGGGCAACAGTACTTTATATTTTCATTACTTTAAAGCACTTTCATTTTATGGTGTTACTGTTCCATTAAGAACATGATGCCACTGTTATTTCATATTGGTTTGTATAGGGTGCTGTGTCGATGCTGCTGGCCAGCGCTTCATTTAAACTTAGGAAAATTGAGAGTGAATTGGATGGTTATATCTCCTGTTTGTCTCAGTGCCAGGATTCTATTCTGCAGCATGCGGGGGGGGGGGGGGGGGGGGGGGGGGGGGGGGGGGGGGGGGGATAAAAACACAATAAAGCAGCATTGCTGAGAATTATCCTTCAAGCAGCCACTAAGGGGAGTCTGACACTGGACCTCGCTCTATGGTTTCTATGACAACATATGGGAGTAGAGTCTTTGAGGCTAAGTGCTTTGCTAAAGCAGGTGTCGTATTCCAGAGCTCTCTGGATTCTATAAGTAGCGGCAGCCCAGGATCTTCACATTTCGCTCCCTCATTCCCATTTTCCTAATATTTCTTTTATTTTATTAAGTCTGGTTTGATTCATTTTTATTGGGTACTGAGGAGAACATCAGTAGGAGAAGATGGTTCACCACTCTGGGTCTATTCAGTGCTTTATACAGCATAAAGGTCAGTAGGATTTGTGTGCTTTGTGCATGCCCTTGTGCAGTTGGTCACTATGCAGCAGTTTGTGTGCTGGGGTGAGGGGGGGCTTGTGTCCTTAGCGAGGGAGCTGTGCCTCTTCCACCTGCAGTTACCCAATTATACAGTCAAACTTTACTGCTGCGATATAATCACGCTCGCAAACTTACAGCTGCAACTTGTTTCCGCGTCCGACTCCTGCAGAGCCCCAGTTCAGCAACGTTAACCCCTGAGTTGCGAGTCAGAATTATTCCTGCTGTTTTATTGCCTTTGATAGGGGATATGATTGAAAAAAGGAACACACTGGGTTAATTAAATATTATATTTGTTCTGGTGGCATTAACCCTTTCCCTGCTGGCACTATTTTTTTTCTTGCTGCGCCGCATGTTTCCAGTAAAGAAGCAGAGCACAGGTCAAAGGGTAACCTGGAAATGTAAATTCTACTACAAGGAGTTCTCAATCTACATACACCCGTCTTACCTACAAATCATACTTACATACAGAGGCTATTACGGTAACACTGTGGTTTGCTTTTAGCTTTAAAGGAAAACTAAACCTAAAGTAAAAAACCCTACTCCCCTACCTCTTCCTCCTTGCCCCCAGCCTAGCTGCTACCCCAGGCAAATGTCCCAAAATCTTTATTTATCCCTCAGTGCAGATTCAGGGCATCAGAGTTCACAGAAGTCGTCTTCGGTAATCTTTGTGTCTTCTTCAGGCACTTCGGCAATTTCCGTGACTTTAGGAGCATGCGCAGTTGCCACGAACCAGGAAATTTCTCCAACTGCGCATGCACCAATACACTGCTGTCTTTCTGAAGATTACCAAAGAGAAGAAGCTGGATGCCGTGAACTCCAATGCCCTGAGGGGTAGGGTTTTTTTTAATTTAGGGTTGAGTTCTCCTTTAATAAACTACCTGCTTCAATGCCCACTGGTGTGTGTTGCCTACTGCAGAGTAGAGAAAGGTAAAAATACTATGTTAAGACAAACATCCATCTTGTTGCAGTCAATAAGTAAATGTATATGTTTCAACTTACATACAAATTCAACTTAAAGGTATAATGTCATGGGAAAACATGATTTTTTCAAAACACATCAGTTAATAGTGCTGCTCCAGCAGACTTCTGCACTGAAATCCATTTCTCAAAAGAGCAAACAGAATTTTTATATTCAATTTTGAAATCTGACATGGGGCTGGACATTTTGTCAATATCCCAGCTACCCCTGGTCATGTTGCTTGTGCCAGCACTTTAGGAGGGAACTGCTTTCTGGCAGGCTGTTGTTTTTCCTTC